>VZRS01005290.1:345011-536216 GCA_013398055.1 Ifrita kowaldi | reverse complement strand
CGGGCTGCCGGGGACACGGGCGGGAGCGGCGGCGAGGGGCGAGCCCCGGCCCCGGCCCCCGTCAGCCCGCCCCGGGGAAGTGCTTTCCGCATGAAATCAGGGCTGAACGCGGGGGGCTTGCTGGGGCTGAGCACATACGTGATGTCAGCCCTGCGAAGTGCCGCCGTGAAGCCCTTGTAGCGCAGTGTGAGCCGCTGACACTCGGAGCCGACGCAGATCTGCCGCTGCTCTGCTCGGAGCCGGGCGTACGGGCACGCACCCAGCCGTCAGCACCCTCCTGTCCCGCCGGGCAAGCCGAAATCTGGAAGAAAATCAAGTAGGAGTTGCATGTTTGTAACTGTGGGGAAACAAATGCCAAGTTGTCTGGTAGAAATACGCTCCAAGGCTTATACTTGGGTCAATCAAAAATCGTGTTTTTGCAGCAGCAGGGATCAAACCTTTTTCATAACCGCATCAGTGAGCGTTTTATGCGAGCAAATGCAATTTATATGGAGGAGAGCTCAAGAGTCAGGTCGTGATGGTACTGGATACAAACCAGCACCTAAACAGACTCAGTCTTCATTGTCAGTGTTATCACCTCACAGCACTTTCAATGGCTTGCTTAAAGCCACATCTCTTACAGAGATACTAATCAGTCACAACTGCTCCTCAAAAAGTCCCTCACCCCAAACCCCACCAAAAAACCGCTGGTGCCTGTGCTTCTGTGGAAAATCTTAGCATCTTAGCCTTGTTTTATACCCCAGCAATCCAGCAGCAAAACGTAACTGAAAAAAAGTTTTTAAAAAATTATTCTGAAGCAGATCTGTTGACTGTTGGACCCTTGTCCATTATTTAAATAGCTGGAGAAGGATATACAATCATAGCATTGGGAAATAAAAATAATTTTATATTTTGTGCAAATAGCACTGATCCTGCAGCCAGGCATTATGTTGAATGGTGGGCATGCTTTTAAACATCTTGCAGTGTGCTGTAGCAGACTTTAATAGTGTCCTGCCCTTACTGAATTTAGGAGTTATGTGCTTCCAGCAAGCCATAAAAAGCATGACCTGTTGCCTTACTACCACCCATAAACATGAGTTTCTTCACCCTAAAATCCTCTGCAAATAGCTCATGGGTGAGCTCATGGTTGGTGAACTTGGTGAGCCACTTCTCTCTTCATACTGCTAAGCCTGCAAATATGCCTCGTGCAATACTGGAGCCATATTTTGAAGATCTTCCAGGTAAGCTGAAAAACTGTTTTCAAGAGCAGGCTTGGGGGGCTGCTCAAGAGGTAGTTCAAACACAGTGAGAAGCGCTTTTCATCTGAATAAAACAATTGGAATTTGACCTGTTCAGTTGTCAAGAAGACACTTGCCTCATCACTGTGCTTACAAAATTGTAACTTTTCCTTCAGCCTTAGCACAGTTAGCCCAAGTGTGAAAAGGCCTGTAGTGTAGGCTCCTTTTGTGCAGTGTGGTATGCTTAATTTCTGCATGTTTTCTTGTGTCAGACTGACTTATGCAAACTGACCATTCCACTTAACCCAGTCACTTACACTGCCTTAAACTGGCAGTTCACTTATTTTTCAGGTGTTTGTGATTTCTGGTCTGTGTCATAGACTCAGTGTGCTGCAGAAAGCACATGTGTCGCTTGTAGCTTGTGGAAAAAGTGAGTAAAATAGAACTACCTCAGAGGACTGGCCCAGTGAAGAGTTACCTCCAAATCTGAGGAACCTGTAAAAAAAAAACTCCTTCTTTGAGCGAGCAGTCCAGTGCAGGCTACTCAAAATGCTTTTAAGTGGCGTTTTGGCATAAGCAGGTGGGCAGTCTTTCAGGTAAGGAAGTTCTGTAGAAGATAGTAACTTACATTAGCTAGAAGCTGCTTGTCTTAATGCTTTTTTCTCTAATGGCAGCAACACGGCAAGTGAATATGTCATGAGTTCTTTGGGGCCAGCTTCCGAGTTTACAAAGAGCTGCATGTAAAATTAAACTGCTTGGACAAGGTGACTGAATGGCACCTTTGGAGATTCAGTGCCTTCACAGAGTACTGTAAATAAGTGATAAGTCATTTTTTTCGTAGTTGCAAAACCATGATCCCGTATGTTACATATTTTGTAACTGGGCATTAGCAGAGCTTGAAAAACTATGAAATGTCCCTCTGCTTCCCAAGTGTCCAGTTTTCCTGGGAGCTGAACTCTGTTCCCATGTGGACTCCACAGGTGCAAGAAGTCTTCATCCCACACACGCACTTGAGGTGGAATACCAACTGCATTGGCACAGCTCTCTTTCTCACAGTCCTCTTCCAGGATGTCTCAGACCTATACCTGCTTCCACAGCAGCTCTGTCCTTCGACACTTGTCTGATTAGAAGCCGGAAGGGGCAAATGTGACAGCCCTGCTGTGGCCACTTTAGCTTCTGTCCCCCGAAATGGAGACATGCAAGTAGCACTACCTCCACGTGCGAGGAGATGCTGGCAAGAAAGGGGGAGCACACAGTCAGAGGCAGCCCCATGGGGTGACTCGTCTGTCACGGACGGTGGCACAAGAGTCGTGTTGGCAGTGGTGCAGGGGTGATGGTACTTGTGACATCGTCATGGAGTGGTGATGCTGTACCTCACAAGCACAAAGACCAGTAGTTGCAGCAGCCTTTGTGGAATGCAGCAAGTTGTCTCCCTCATCTGGCGTTTAAATGTGTCAGCTAACTAGATGAGGTGTGTAGCAGAGCTTTATTTGCACCCTTGTCTGATTGTGTGAATGAAGCTCCAGAAGCAACCCATGAATCATGACCAAGGAGGGGAAGAGCAGGGAACAATTTTTTTTTTTTTTTTTAAATTTCAGTTTTACTAGAATAAACCCTCATCTCTTTTCAGGTAGAATGGCAAGAGGAGAATATTCTCATCCTTCCTTATGCAGCCATGATAATTAAAATCAATGCCAAGTAAAATAAAGAAAAGCTTATATTTTTCATGTGAAACTCTGTAAGTAATCCATTTGCCAATGCCTTACTGTGTGTTGCTTAGCAAATACAGTGGTTTTTACAGTTGAAATGTATATGTTCATTGTCAAAACGAAAAATATGTTAGAAAAAGTTGAGAAATACTGGATTTTGGAAGAGCAAATAGTAATTCTTTTCAACTCTTGTCAGAATAGGACCATAACTAAACTAAACTGAAGGAAATGGTGCTTAGATAATTGGCAAGAGGACCTGGAGTAGCATTGTGTCTGCGCTCTCTCTTTTTCTGGCAGATCTGTTGTTTCTCAAAGGAGGTACAGAAGATAGGCTTACATGGAGCAGGTGCATAGTAAACACAAGGGAATTTCTCTTTAAATGCAAATATGATTCTACTATAGATTTATATGCACAGTGGAACCATTGGAAACAAGAAAATAGAACATATGCATCAGATACTTTATTGATTTGAGTCCCTAAGAGAGTTTTAAACTGAGGGGGAAAAATAATTAATTTTTGTGGTAGAAATATCATCTGCTATTTACCTGTCTAAGGTGGAACTGTGATTTCATCTTCTGCAATAAAGCTGCAAATGATTCAGAGATCTGAAGGTCTTAGAGGTATCAAAGAAAAGTACAATTCAGCCGTCACGATTTGGCGATTGGGGCAATCCTTCATTAGGTACATTTTCTTGTATGTTAAGGACTGTTTACAAAAGCTTATTTTGAATATGAATATGGTTGATCTGCACTTTATAAAGAATTATGAAGCGGCTCTTGAAAGTGTATTTTTTATGGTTAAAACAGAGCATTAAGTTTGTGAGGTTTGCTGTAAACATTTCCTTTTCGGTTCAATTTCCTCCTCAGTTCTTGTTTGCAGTCAAACTGCTGGCATTATTTTTGTTTATACCAGAGAAAAAAGCATTGTCTGTCTTATCTTTTAAACTCAATACAGTGTACTACATGACCTCTTCTTATGTATAAATCCTCCCCCCTCTCCCCCCATCTGTTTCATTGTTACTGTATCAATCTGGAACTTTCCATTTAAAATGAAATGCTAATCAGGAACTTAGCACTTCCCTTCAACCCCTCCTCCCCCCCCTCCCCCCCCCATTTTAACCAACTTGTTTGTATCTGTGAGTAAAAATCAGGCTGTGCTACATAGCTTTATTGGAACAGGCCAGAGAGGTTGTGAAGTCTTCTGCCTGGATCAGCCTGGACATGATCCTGTGCAGCCTGCTCTGAGTGACCCTGCTTTATCAAAGGGATTGGATTCAGTGATCTCCAGAGGTCCCTTCCAACCNAGGACCTGGAGTAGCATTGTGTCTGCGCTCTCTCTTTTTCTGGCAGATCTGTTGTTTCTCAAAGGAGGTACAGAAGATAGGCTTACATGGAGCAGGTGCATAGTAAACACAAGGGAATTTCTCTTTAAATGCAAATATGATTCTACTATAGATTTATATGCACAGTGGAACCATTGGAAACAAGAAAATAGAACATATGCATCAGATACTTTATTGATTTGAGTCCCTAAGAGAGTTTTAAACTGAGGGGGAAAAATAATTAATTTTTGTGGTAGAAATATCATCTGCTATTTACCTGTCTAAGGTGGAACTGTGATTTCATCTTCTGCAATAAAGCTGCAAATGATTCAGAGATCTGAAGGTCTTAGAGGTATCAAAGAAAAGTACAATTCAGCCGTCACGATTTGGCGATTGGGGCAATCCTTCATTAGGTACATTTTCTTGTATGTTAAGGACTGTTTACAAAAGCTTATTTTGAATATGAATATGGTTGATCTGCACTTTATAAAGAATTATGAAGCGGCTCTTGAAAGTGTATTTTTTATGGTTAAAACAGAGCATTAAGTTTGTGAGGTTTGCTGTAAACATTTCCTTTTCGGTTCAATTTCCTCCTCAGTTCTTGTTTGCAGTCAAACTGCTGGCATTATTTTTGTTTATACCAGAGAAAAAAGCATTGTCTGTCTTATCTTTTAAACTCAATACAGTGTACTACATGACCTCTTCTTATGTATAAATCCTCCCCCCTCTCCCCCCATCTGTTTCATTGTTACTGTATCAATCTGGAACTTTCCATTTAAAATGAAATGCTAATCAGGAACTTAGCACTTCCCTTCAACCCCTCCTCCCCCCCCTCCCCCCCCCATTTTAACCAACTTGTTTGTATCTGTGAGTAAAAATCAGGCTGTGCTACATAGCTTTATTGGAACAGGCCAGAGAGGTTGTGAAGTCTTCTGCCTGGATCAGCCTGGACATGATCCTGTGCAGCCTGCTCTGAGTGACCCTGCTTTATCAAAGGGATTGGATTCAGTGATCTCCAGAGGTCCCTTCCAACCCCAGCCATTCTGTGAATCTGTCATGTGCATGACAGGGGCATGCATGTGACTGTGATTTGGAGCTATAGTGCTCTGCAAGTTATTCATCCATGTAGTTCTTTTGCAGGATCTCACTATACTGACTGGCCTTTTTTTTTTAGAATTAGGAAATACCTTTAACTGCTTATATGCGCACGTACATACCTCATGTTCTCTTTTACTAAAATTCTAAATGTAAATATTCTGCCTTTTGTATGCTATGCTATCAGTTCCCGTTGAGTCACAGTAGTAAATTTATGAAGATCCCAAGAGCTTTTGAATGGGCTAAAGATTTTAAATATTGAGGTTGTCAGCTTGTTGAGACACTTATTTGAATATTTGTAAAAGCTATCTCCGAGATGCTTTTAAAAGCAAACAAAAAAAAAGCACCAAACAAAATGAAGCAAAATATATCTGGGAAATATACCGCACACGGAAGCAGAAGAGTGCTAGTAAGGGAAATAAGGTGTGTCATATTCCCTGACCCACATTCTACTGTGCTAAGTGTACTCATTTCTCTTCTTTTTACATGGAAAGGGTCTTAAGGTATGTGTCCAAATTATGTTAATTTCTAGGATATTACCATTTTGCAAACTCATGTGCTGAACTCTGGATAAAGCACTTGTGTGTTGTGCTTGTTGCTAGGACGTGGACAAAAACTTAACTTGAGTTACAGAATGGAATCACCAGGAAAATGGGTTATACTTACATCATTAATTATTAGCTTTTCATTAACATTGAAACTCTGACATGCTTGGGGCTGTGACCACTTGCCTGGGTGAAGAACCTCCACCCTCTGTGTGAAGAGCCTTTTCCTAATATCCGGTCTAAACTTCCCCTGACACAGCTTCAGGCCATTCCCTTGGATCCTGTCACTGGTCACCAGAGAGACCAGATCAGTGCCTGCCCCTCCTCTTCCCCTCACAAAGAAGCTGTAACTGCAGTGAGGTCTCCCCTCAGTCTCCTCTTCTCCAGGCTGAACAGACCAAGTGCCCTCAGCCACTCCTCACACGGCTTCCCCTCAAGGCCCTTCACCATCCTCGTGCCCTCCTTTGGACACTCTCTGACAGCTCAATGTCTTTTCTGTGTTGTGGCACCCAGAGCTGCCCCCAGCACTCGAGGTGAGGCTGCCCCAGTGCAGAGCAGAGCAGGACAATCCCCTCCCTTGCCCGGCTGGTGATGCTGTGCCTGATGCACCCCAGTACATGGGGTATTGTTCTTTTGTTGACAAGAACTGAGTATAGTGCTCATGTAGGTACCAAACTGACATTTATAAGGTAAAGGAATCCGTCCCAGGATATGGTTGGGCCTTTTGGCTGTCAGGGCATGCTATTGACTCATAGTTAACTTGGTATTGATCAGAACCATCAAATCCTGTTCCATGGGACCACTCATTCCTTCTCCAGCTTCTCAGCCTGTCCCAGGTGCAGAATCTAGCTCTTGCCCTTGTTAAACTTCATATGGTTGGTGGTTGCCCAGCCCTCTAATTTGTCNTGAGGCTGCCCCAGTGCAGAGCAGAGCGGGACAATCCCCTCCCTTGCCCGGCTGGTGATGCTGTGCCTGATGCACCCCAGTACGTGGGGTATTGTTCTTTTGTTGACAAGAACTGAGTATAGTGCTCATGTAGGTACCAAACTGACATTTATAAGGTAAAGGAATCCGTCCCAGGATATGGTTGGGCCTTTTGGCTGTCAGGGCATGCTATTGACTCATAGTTAACTTGGTATTGATCAGAACCATCAAATCCTGTTCCATGGGACCACTCATTCCTTCTCCAGCTTCTCAGCCTGTCCCAGGTGCAGAATCTAGCTCTTGCCCTTGTTAAACTTCATATGGTTGGTGGTTGCCCAGCCCTCTAATTTGTCAAGGTGCCTGCAGGGCATCCCTTCAAGGGAGTCAGCAGCTCCTCCCAGGTTAGTGGAATTTGCTGGAACAGCACTGTCTGATGACTGGAGGTTTTGCTGTGTTTGAGTGCTGGGATGCTCAAGTCCAGACGACTGATTGGAGCACAGCTGTGCATGTGCTCAGGGTGTCCACAAAGAGGCAGGCAGCAGCACAGAATGTTTATCCCTGCACCCAAAACTTTATATGTTTCACTAGCTTGCTTCTTCACATGGTGAATTAGCCTATATGTAATCCTTGCTGCTGTGGTCCAATTCCTACCAGATCTTTAATTGAGTCAACACTAGCTCTTGTGTGTCTTTATACTCTCCTGGTAAGGCACCAAAGTATGCTGTATAACTGCATCCCTCCTTAACTTGTCTTCTGGTTGAGATTTAGCAAAATGCACACAAAATCTCCCCAGAGTGAATCATTCATTATGCAGTCAGTTTAGTGGATCCCTTTGGTCACTTGCTGGACAAGTGGTGGTAAGCCATCCTTGAGAGGATGTAGTGTCTGTCGTGGTTTGTAGCCAGTAGAGGATATAGTGTTGTTGCCATGCATCAAAACACTGTTTAAGGAGAGGAGGTCCTGAATTTGAAGGACCCTATCAGCTCTGGGTTTCTGTATCACAGTAAGTTCTGCCCCTGATAGCAGCACTAATAGATAAAGGCATTGGTGGTGTCTTGATGTTCTTCTGAGATGACTGGCCTTGAACCAGGAGGTAACTAATATGCCTGCTTGGGTTAGGGATTCCGAATCCAGCGTTGGTACTGAGTTGGTGTGGAGAGGAATGAGTGCTGTTTGCA
This sequence comes from Ifrita kowaldi, assembly GCA_013398055.1. NCBI lineage: Eukaryota > Metazoa > Chordata > Aves > Passeriformes > Cinclosomatidae > Ifrita > Ifrita kowaldi. The sequence continues at coordinate 528,226 of VZRS01005290.1, read as the reverse complement.
TGCCACACAGTTGCCCCCAGCTGCCTGTACAGTGTCTCTTCAGACAGTAAAGCTGGGTGAACTGCTGTACTTGAAAGTTCAGCTTAATCTGGCCTGACTCTGTGAATCCCCACAGGAAAGGCCAACCAACACATGTTACAGGAGTACAAAGGAAGTCCTCCAGGAGTACAAAAGAAACAGGTTGTGTAGAGGGAAGAATTAGCACAGCTAATGGAATTTACCAAAATGGACACTCTCTCCGGCATATGTTCCTCATCAAGTCCCATATGCTTTACAGTATGCTTCCAGGCTTTGCTTTTTGCAAATGGAGTTTTTAGATGAACATAGCTACAGTAGCACTATTTCTGGATGTGTCTACATTGCAGTCGAGTAGTGTGATTGCAGGACATGCAGACAACTCTGTAATTGCTTTGATCTGTATGTGATGTGAAGACATGCCAGCCTAGACTAAAGAGAGGGCTTTCCGAGCCTTCTGGACAGATTATTAAGCCATGCTGAAGCCTGCTTTCATCTGTCTCCACTGCTATTTTTAACTGTCCTCTCTAGATTTGCACTGTCGTGGATATGCCTACATGTGCTGCCATAAATTCACGACTGCATGCCCGCTTCATACCTCCTGCAACATTGTTGATAGATGCTCTGCATCTGGGCGTGTATGCCTTATTCCTTGTACTGAGATAGTCTGCTTTTCCACAGAGTTTAACTGACTGTTTCACTATTTAATTCCTCTCTGTAAGGAATTATAGAAAGGGCAATGGAGGGTCAGAGAGACTTCTGGCAAATTTCTACTCCAAAAATTAATTTTATAGTCCCTATTCCAAATTTGGTAAGTTTAGCCTTAAAGACCCATCATATCCAGGCCATACATTTTTGCAAGTGTTAAAATCCAGATGAGAGACCAGGTTAAAGGAGCAATGTTAAAAAGTGAGCATTTTAAAATGTTCTGTTGACTCTAGAGTACAATTATGGGTGAAAAAAAGTGAAATTTTATGAATGATATGAAATACCAGCAATAACAGTAAAGTCACTGTAATATATAAAATACAATCCAACTCTGTTTAAAGGATTTGAAATTATTTTTAAGAGAATGAATGTTTATATTTTTTGAACATTTCAAGGACGATCCCTGCACTGCTATGAGTTTCTTATTTTGGTTTGTGGGAAGTTTTTTTTGTTGGTTTGGGATTTTTTTTTTTTTTTTAATTTATGTAATAAGGGTTGGTTTTGGTTTGTCAGATTAGTTGTTTAGCTACTCCATATGCTTGTCAATGAAGTCAGTGAACCTTATTAAGGTACTAAATTGTATGAGTCAAGTTTGACAACAAGTATACTCCTCATCAGATGGTACTATTTTTTTTTCCCAGAAACTGACTTTTCTTTCCTCATTCTAAAACAATCAACCAACCAACCTGAAAAAAAAAAAAAACCAAAAAACAAAAAACCAAAACCCTGCAGAAAACAGTAAAACTGATCTGTATCTAAGGATATAGTCTGAAAACATCTGTCAAGTATCCAATTCTTTTACTGTGCAATTTTCATACTGTTTAACAAACACAAGGGAGAAAACATGGCTTAAAAGTTAGGACATAAAAGGATTAATTAGTGCAATTTTTTTTCATGCCACAAAAGTATTTCACATAAAAGCAAGTGCTGTCAGACAAAGAGGAATACAAAATAGACTCTAACAAAGCATATGTTATGTGACATGAGATACGCTGTATAGGAGTATGGTGAAGCTGAGCTTTTCAGCCTGGTGGAATGCTGTAGCTTATTTGTCTGCCAAGAAAATATTTTGTTTCTAGATAAATGGTTAAACTGAAATAAATAAAATACTCTCTCATCTTTCATCAAACAATTCTTTAAAAGAAGTGTTTCTTACTCCTGTTCCTGACACCTTTCTGAGGAAAAAGAACAGCCTTAGTTCACTGGGTGCTGCACAAGAATGCAATCTAAGCCTGGTTTCAGCCACACGTGATCTTGAATAAATTATCTAATTCTTTTCACCTATAAAGTGAGAAGAAAATACAGTAAGGAGCTGCAAATTGACAGTAACGACATCTTTTTGTGATGTGGCCCTCAAACAGTGCCTAATGTTTTTGTTATGAAAAGGATTCATTCTTTATGTTGAACAGCTCCAGCACCTTCAGACTATGAGGCTCAGAGTATCTGCCGTGGTGTACTTAGTCTTCCTCAGACCTCTTGGTAATCCTGCATGATGCTGGAGCTGTTGTGTAGTGCCACCGGGCTGTTCTCTACACAGATAGTTCATTGTGTCCTGGAAGCAGAGAATTCTGTCATCTTCTGGTTGGGGCTCCTTGGAAAAAAGCTCCAACCAAACATAAGTGGAGATTCCATTAATAGTTAGGAGATCCGTGATGGTTACAAAGTAAAGTGCTCCTAAATTAAAAAAGGTGAGAGCCACTTCATGATGTCCTTGCTGTTGCGCTTTGTGGCAGGTTGCAAGGATGTTCAGTGGACGCCCTTGGCTCATTTGCTAATGGAGTTGGAAAGCACATAGGCAACAGGGTAACGAAACAATCTTTATAGAATGTTTTGGGTTGGAAGAAATGTTACATAGCATCTAGTTTCAGCTTCCCTGCCGTGAGCAGGGACACTTTCCACTAGACCAGGTTGCTCAGAGCCTCATCTAACCTGGCCTTGAACACTCCCAGGGATGGGACATCCACCACTTTTCTAGGCAACCTGTGCCAGTGCCTAATCAGCCCCACCATAAAGGATATCTTCCCAATGCCCGAAATAAACTGGCTGGTTTTCAGTTTGAAGCCATTGTCCCTTGTTTTATTTCTACAAGATATTGTATAAAATGTCTCTCCAGCTTTGTTGTAGGCCTTCTTCAGGTACTGAAGGCCACAATGAGGTCTCCTCAGAGCCTTCTCTTCTTCAAGCTCAACAATCCTGATTCTCTTAGGAAACGTGTTCTATCCCTCTTATCATCTTTGTGACCCACTTCTGGGCTTGATCCGTCAGGTCCGTGTCTTTCCTGTGCTGAGGACCCCAGAGCTGGATACTGCAGTGGGGTCTCACCAGAGCAGAGGGGCAGAGTCCCCTCCCTCCCCTGCTGCCCACTCTGCTTCGGATGCAGCCCAGGACATGTTTGAGTTTCTGGGCTGTGAGTGCACAGTGCTGGGTCATGTCCAGCCTCTCATCCACCAGCATCCCCAAGGCCTTCTCCTCGGGGATGCTTTCAATCCCTTCATCCCCCAGCCTGGATTGATACTGGGGATTGCCCCAACCCAGGTGCAGCACCTTGCACTTGGTCTTGTTAAACCTCATCTCGAGCCCATGTGCCCTCATCTCAAGTCTGTCCAGGTCCCTTCGGATGGCATCCCATCCTTTAGGAGTGTCAACTGCAGTACTCAGCTTCACGTCGTCAGCAGCCTTGCTGAGGAAACATTTTATCACCGTGACCAAGCACAGGCACAGGTTTCTCAGAGAGGTGGCGGAGTCTCCGTTTTTGGAGATACTCAAAAGCCACACGGATGCAGTCCTGGGTAACAGGACTCTAGCTGATGTTGCATAAGCAGGGGGGTTGGATGATATGACCTCCAGAACTCCTTTCCAACCTCAGCTGTTTTGTGATTCTGTGAAACACTGTGAAATGAAGAGACATTATTATAATTCATACACACAAGGCTACAGTGAATAGCCTGTGTCTCTGTCTCTGTGATGGTAGCCTTGCAGGCTGCTAAGCACAAACCGAAACATGATATGGCTGCAGCCATGAAAAATATGTGCTTTCATATTTAGGCTGTCTACATTGAGACTTTAGATGTTGGATATATGCAGTAAATGAGCTGCAGTGAGAGCCACGTCCCACTTCTGGCAGTGATCAGTACAGTCTGGAGATGTGGACAGATACACAGGAACACCTGTGTGCTCCCATGTTTCTCATTCTGGCCCTTCTGCTGTGTTTTTCTGTGGCTTCCTGTAAGCCCCTTTGTTTCCAGCTTCTGGATGGGGATAATAATGCTTTGTCATCCTGTAAGACTGTGAATGAATGGAGGAATGTTTGTGAAACACTTGGACATTACTGATGAGCATCCTTGAAAAAAGCTGCAAGGATATACGTATCTTCCACTTGCTACAGGGCTTAGGCTATCTAAAACTTTAATGAAATTTAGGCTAGTAAAATGCTGAATGGGGCAACACAAGAAATGAAAATGCACACCTGATACTTCTGAGTAGTTTGGTTGTGCTCTGCGTAAGACAGATCACCTTTTGCAAAGCATTGAAGTGAGATCCTCCATTTAGTCCCTGCATCAGAATCAGTACAAGCAAATGAACGTGCTCGTGCGTAAATTTTGTGACACTATAATTTTTGATGAAGTGAGGTTCATTTCTTTAACACAGTTTTAATTCCTTTTTTCTTTTGTAAAGGGTTTTAGGAATCTCTGAAGGCACTACAAAATTTTAGCTTAAAGTAATAGTACTTCTTCCATAGCTGGCATTTCTGCCACCTCATCCCACGCTATGTCACAGTACTAATAGCTGCACAACTGAACAGTAGTGTTGGTTGTATCTGCTGCCCACAATATTTTAAACAAATAATGTTGGATAGCAGTGCTCTATATAGGATAGGACTGTATAGCTGCAGAGGTGCAGTTGCAGTCTGTTTCTCAAGTGAGAAAATAATGACAGCTTCAGAAGACAACATTCTGATCTCAGGGGCATAGATGGCTCTCAAGAATAATTTAGCTGATTTTCACTAAATATTCCAGCTTCCACCAAATTTTACCTGAAGTTTTTGATAGCGCTTAAATTTACAGTAGTTTACACTGTTTAACTTTTAAGAATTTTTGCCAACAACATCATAGGCTGTGTCTACAGAGTAAAGTATGAAAAATTGTGACATTTCTCTATTGTCTCCATTTTAATTTTATCAAAATGAATGTATTTGCATAGATAGTTAGTGATCAAGTGTCATTTCTAATTCAGAGAAAAGTTGATGTTTGCAGTAAAAATGATAATTTTTTTCAGTATTTTTTGCTTTAGAAGTAAATACCTGTAATATATGCGTATAGTATTTGTCAAATTCATTTTATTCATCAAGTAGTCTCAAATGAAAGTGGGTTGGTCTGAGTGACAAGGAGAGTAAGTTCTTCTGAGTGAGTTTTTTGAGTTCAGGGTTTGGTTTTTTGAGTTCAGGGTTTGATTCTTTTGGCCCATGGGCACCGTGTGCACAGATACATGCTCTGTGTGATGTGCCGTGCATGAGGCTGGCTCACATCCTGGTTACCCACTGCTGTCCCCGATCCTGACTGTGAAATTTCACTTCGAAATTTGGAGTAACACAGTTTGTTAGAGTTTAGCTCTTAGATATTCTAGTCAGTTTCAGGGCACTAAGGATGGGACATGGAATTGACAGCCCAAATGTTAAAAAATCAAAAAGGAGAGAGAATTAAAAAGGTTGCAGTTGGAAGACAGAATAGGAAAGTGGTTTGAACCTTGTTGTGGAGAAAACAGGCCTTCCACAAGAGAGCAGGACGGTACATAGACTTCACACAAATGGTGGATATACTTGGCATGTGGTGACCCTTGAAGCAGAAAATCTACTTACATAGGAGTTTTCTCTTGAATTTATAATTAAAGCTCGCATGAAGCAAAAAATCATCATGGGACTGAACACAGGATTTTGGCAGGGACATGTAAATGAGGCAAGTTCTAAATTTCTAACTTCAAATATAACATTTGAATGTTGCAAACTTAAGAGAGCACTGTTTGGCATTAATTCTTTTCCGGTATATTTCTAGAAATCATTGAGCAAGCCACTATGGGACTACAAGGTGTTGAAATTCTACCAGACTATTATTGAGTTTAGGTTGAGTAATTCAAATGGGAAAAGGAAAGATGCAATGAAGTGTTTGAAAAATGCCTTTTTCTCATCCATGTAAAAATAATAATAATTTAAAAAAACTCAAACCCCAACATGACCTAACAGATGCTTTCAACATTAAGAGTATGTTAAGCAAAGATATTTTAGAATACTTGGTTTATTGAAACAACACTTACAAATGAAATGTGTTCTCCACTGAAAAGAAAATGCAGCTTAGGAAGATTTATGAGGATGATACACTTATTAAATTGATTCCATATTTTTCTGTGGTCAGCATCAGCAGAAGATAAGGTGAATAAGGGTGTTGCAAGACATTAAGGAGAAAAACTGAGGTCAGGATTTGTGTCACAAAGCTGCAGTATCAAATAATATAATTTAATTGAAATTATTGTACTGAGCAAAAACTTAGGAAGGATCACTACCCCAGTGCTACTGCCCCCAGTGCTGCTCCCATTGATTCAGAGAAAGAAGAGAAACCTCAGTTTATGATTTTAAATGAGAGTGCAATGAGTCACATCTGCTTTATTAAAGACGTTGACACAGAATCCTCCACCTCCCCCCAAACCAACACATGATTTGGAAAGACTGAGCTCTGTTATGCTTGATTTCATCCTAACATGAGTGCTGAAGTCTACATTAGGAGTGGTAATTGCCATAAGCCCTATGTTGCTCTGTCTTACTTTGGGGCCAAGTATCTGGTTCCTTGTGGATGCTGTTATTTTTGGATTTTTGCATAAGAACTGGGCTACCAAAAGAAGGCATATTTTTTATTTCTGTAGTTCATGAACTCACAACAGCCCTGCAGATGTTCGATATTCATTACCTTTGCCAAAAGACTAGAAATTGTGAGCACTTTTACAGTACAGTACTTTTCAAATTGTACCTGGGGTAAACTGTTGTTAAATCAAAATATCATGCATATTTTTCTGTATCAGTTTCTTCTCAAGTTGATTTGGAACCATAAGAAACCAATAATTTCGTGAATGTTCTGCTTAATTCTCCTAAAATGTGTGTCTCTAAAGTCTTGCTCAAGTAAATATGAGGGCAGTGTGTACACGCACAATTTCTTCTGTGGTGTTTCTTTATTTTAGTAAAGTTTTGTGCTGCTTTGAAGTTGGTTTAGGTTACACTTTCAGCCACCATTTAGGATATAATGGTTGAATTTTCATTTTTTCTGTGTATTTCACTACAGAACATGTAGTGGTCGATGTCTTGAGAAGTGGGTTATGGTGTGTTACAAGGCCTAATAGGGAATGTAGACATGCAAAGCAAGACATTATCAGTATTCAAATAGTTAATTCCTTCTTATTTGATGGTGTTACTATCAAATAATATATTATTGTGAATAATTACACAAGAGTCTGTGTTTCTGCATGTACATTAGCAGTGTACTGGTTGTGTAAAATATCTCCGGACTTGGGTGAGCTGATTTCCCAGTCCTCGTTTAGCAGTTCCTGAATTTAAGGTCATAAGCACTCACTTTATTGTGGAATGCACTGTATTTGTCACTAATATTCTTTGAAATAATAAAGTGAACTGCAAATCATCTTGACATGAACTAACACAGGCCTCTCAGTGTTCCAAGTGACCATGACTTGATCCATATAAGTCTTTGGTTCAGTCTCAAATCTAGATTTAATGGAGGATTTACAGGAATGCTGAACAGCACTTGTACTTTTACATGATTGATGCAGTGTTCTATATATATTTTACAGTTCTGCATTATAAATTATTTGATGTTTAAGTATAAAAAACAGATGAAAACCTATAACTTTACTATTATGTGTGCAGAGAAGATGGATATATACACATGCATACTGTCTGTACTTGTGATTGTTGAATCTCTACATACTAAAATACATTATTCATTTCTGCCAACAGTTATGAGTCAGTGGAAAATAATGGGCGCAATCATTTGAAAAATGCACATTCACAATTTGCTTGTATTCATCTCAAAGTTCAGACTGCAGATGTGTAACCATTCATTTTACTGTTCCCAGTGATGCGTGTAAGCCTCCTGAGGATTCACATTTATGAACTTCCTGCGTTGGCATTGGTAGAACAGATAGGTAACATGAAATAAAATTTATTTCTGCCATAGAATTTACTGACATAAGAGGTAGTTATAAAAAAGAATCAACACTCAACCTGATTTTGTTAGTTCAGCTGCTGAATTTTCACTAGTAAAGTAATAAATTCAATTTGCAGTGGACATTTCCTTGTAATTGCAAACATTGTATGTACATTTTCTCCAGGGAGTCACACTTTGGAATAGTAGTGGGGTTTTTTTCCTGAAATTTTGCAGGAAGTAGAGAAAACAGATGAGTGTCTTTTAAGATTAGTTTGTTAAGAAAGCTTTTCTAGTCAGATTTCACACTTCTAAAATGACTGAAGAACAGAATTGTTAAATTCCTGATGTTTCTGTTCAATCACAATTTTCCATGGAAAATTATGTCATACACAATCTCCAGATCTATATGTGAATGTATTATTTTAACCTGGGTTTGGTATTAGCATTGAATTACCAGTACTCAAAACAAATGTGTTTGAAGACTCTTTGGCTAGTTCTGCTTAAGAAAATACTTTTAAAGCTCAGAAGAAGTACAGTGAACTAGTTACTAGCTGCACAATTTAAACTTGAGCCTTTGTGCATTCGGTGCTACAAAATATATCAATGACAGGTTTCCCACTGTTGTGCATGTTCTGTTTTACTACTGATTGTTCCAGATTCTGCTTCTGGTCTAATTTAACATTATTCATAGTTTGATAGGATATGTAATTTGCTTTCCTTTGGTTCAGTTGTTTTTATTTTGGTTCAGTCCACTCATTGATATGATATCCTTTATGTTTTTCACCATTCAAAAGCAAAGGAAAAAGACCTTTCATAGACCCTGACGGAACTGATTTTTTACATGTTGCTGAGATATTGCAGTTTCTGAGGTTGATTATGTTGATTGTGTTGATTATGGGGTAGTGCAGTGTGATAAATCATAAATTCAATCTTAATAAAACCTCCATAAGAAAATAGTACAGTATCAATCCATTGCTGTAATTTTGTCTCTTGAAACAGTTTGGAATCCAAATTAAAAAAAAAAAAAAAAGGAAAAGAAAAAAGAAGGGCTTTTTTTTCTTATTAATATTTTAAAACATGTTAAGACTGATGGCTGTGATGGGGAAGAAAACAAAACCCATGTTTTAATTACAGGTATAGTGTAATGTAATGTTCCCTAAGTGTATTTTAGATCTCCAGCTGCAACATGGAGAATACAAGTTTCACCAGGACCAACAGAAATAAATACTCTTTTCCCATAAATGGGGTGGTTTAAACCAATCATGATGCTTGAAAAATTACAGCGCTCAGAAGATATTTTTAAAATATTTACAGATTGCAATTCTTCTAGACATAGGCCTGCAGAATGGCAACATAATAAATAAACTCCTGTGAGGGGGACTGCTTCCATAAAATTGAGAAAGTGAAAAAAATCTCCAATGCTGATATTTACATCACTGTAATTCTTCAGGAATTCTGAAGGAAGTCATTCTCTTTCTTGCCTTGTAAACTAAATTTAGTGTAAATTAAAAAGAGATAGTAATAATTGTTTTGCATCCATCACTCAAACCATGTGGCGTACTTTAAGCTGCCCTGTTCTGAGTGACAGGGGTGGTGGTTTGGAGTCAGCACAGCTGGTTCTAAAGCTGCTACATCATTCATTGGTGAAAGTGGAAGGGTATTCAGTGCTCGCTCTTTTCTTGACTCAAGGGAGCTTTTCAAATACCTGAATTGAAAAGTACATATTTGTCACAGCTTCCAGGGGTTAAAGTACCTTCACCTAAGTTCATTTTTGGAAACTGGCTGATACGGCAACTCTGGATTTCAGGTGGTGGGTGAATCTGTTACATTCAGAGCAAATCCTACTTTCTTCTTCAGTATAAATCTGAATTTTAGGTTCTGTGGTAGATTAGGTGGAGCGGGATATTCTGTAGAATTGCCTCTTATATTCAGTCCTGGTTTCCATATGTACACAAGTATACAACAATGTATTTTCTGTCCTAGTGAGACTGCCAGCTGGTTCTGAAAGATCTTACTTAGACCTGGCTTTCCTTAAGGAAGGAGCCACTCGCCTCAGCATTAAAGGATTAAGCATTCCATGCTTAAAAGGTCCTGCTAGGTCTGTAAAGAATTTGTACAAGTATTAACTAACTTGCAGGCAAAAGGGAAGTTGCCATGATCTTGAAGGGAAGAATGTAGCTTCGTAAGTATTTTGGTGATGGGCTCTTTGAATCTATCAGTTAAGGGAGAGATTAGTGTCTTTATCACTTACAGTTCTACAGATGTGCTTGATCTCTTGTGGAAGCTCGTTCATAAGCCGCTTAGTAGTTTCTTTGTGTGACTCTCCAGTGCTTTATGGCTCTCCATGCAGTTCTGCAAATCCTCAAAGAACATACTGCTACAAAACTTGGTTGCTGATCTGCACTCTGCATTTGTGACTGTGCTAGATCTGTGAGTGTTTGAACAGCCAAAGAGGGTGAAATTCTTCATTAATGGTCAGAACTTTGAGAACTTGGCTCTGAGGGCTGGAAACAGTTGGATCCGGGATTTCAGACAGACTGAGAATTCACTTGCCCTAGTTATTTTGCTTTCTCTAAATTCAGTATTGGGTTTAAGGCAATGAAGTTATAAAATTTGTGTGTTAGAATAAATGCCTAGTGAGGGCAGTATCTGTACAATAGATTATGTAAGGTTTTACTATGATACTGCAACTATTCATGAAAAGGAACTGATGCTGACATAAGGGACATTGATATTTTACATGAGCCTGAATCACCAGCTCACAGAGGACTCTGACAGCTGGAGACAATACACTCTTTTCTTTGCCCAGCATGGTTCTACTGGAATTGTAAGACATCATCTCTTATCTCCTAAGAGCATTTGTGAGAGTAACAACTGACTTGAATAGCAAGACTATACTTTTTCACAGACAGATTTGCTAGATAACAAGCAACCTAGGATCGTATTCATCAGTAGCAGCTAGCTGCTTAACTGACATAGCAATCCAAAGTTCCTTTTCAGACTGTATGGCTATGATAAATATCAGTGGATCATCTGTGTAATTGAAAGACCATATGAACATCCTGGACCACATATGGTTCATAACTTTGTCAGTATTCCAGAATTCAACTTCTGGGATTGGCAACGCTTTCTTCTGTGTAGTAGGATATACAAAGCAGGAAATCCTTGTTCCTCTTTGCTCACCAGATGTAATGCCCCTTTACCTTGCAACAAGCGAATGGAAAAGATTGGAGTTTTTTTAAAAGGAGTAATCTCTTAAACAGTTGCAACTGGTGCTGATTTGTTTTAAGTAGTATTAAAGCTATCTTCTCTTCCTGCAACTGGGAGAGATCCTAACTGGAGTGTTGTTGCTTGTTTCAGTGTGTATGTGTGTGAAAAAGTGGCAGTAAAAAAGTACTCCTTTATTGGAAAAAAATGGAATAACTGTCTTAGAACACTGCCTAGCCAACTGTGTTTATTCCCAGTGAAGTGACTACACTTGTACCTTGGTCACATGCCAAGACTGATGATTTGCTTTATAGATGCTGAAAATTATGTTAATAAAACTACAAATTATAGTGCTACTATACAGAAGCACAAGCTTTCCTATGACAATATTGTTTACTGGAAAACTAAACATGCTAACATTGGTACTAAATTGCTTGCGTAGATTTTAAACCAAGTCTAGCCAATCAGTGTTTCTGCTTACTTCTCAGTTGCAGACAGCTAAATACTTCCTTGTGATGCTAAGCTGCTGTTTGCCAAATATTGTCAGTTCAGGAGTGTTTTTTCCCCTATTCCCAGTTTTTATTATTTTACATCCTCCTAGAACTAGGAGTAGAAATGTTGGTTGGTATGATTTTTGAGTGAAAAAACAAGAGATTGTGGTATTTGGCCATATATTCTTTCAAATCCCTGTCAATAGATTGTGCTAAATGTAATGGTTGTTCCTGGTGAGCCCAAGAGTCATCACTAGAGAAGTTTGTGAGTGTAGTTCAGACCATCACAATGGAGGTGGAGGAGTTGAGAGAGTCTGGAAATGAAGATGATAGCTCAGTAGTGAAAGCTCCATGCTTCTCTTTGTATGATGCACAGTTCGGGCATACAGGTTATGTATTTTAAACTGCAGTCCTTCTGAAAGGTCTTCATAGGCGATATGTTTGTATTGTTTCATTTGTGAAGGCTAGCAGCTAGAAATCAGTATGGGGTGTTAGTTAATAGTAACCAGAAATTGGAATCACCTGGTTTTGGCATGCTTTTGGCATGCTTTTCTTGTTGCCGTGAACAGAAATGTAGTTGGTGTGGAGCAAAAATGAGGCTACCATGGAGTAAAAAGCTTCATTTCAAATCAGTCAACAAGTAAGTGTATCTCTGTTGTTCCCTACTGGTTTGCCACCAGGGCCTATCTGATCACCTTTAGCTAATAAACATCCTAATTTGCTCTGTCTACCAGACCACATGGTTTGGCAGGTTTGCAAATGACACATTTAATGAAGTTTGGGTAGAACATATAAAAGAAAATAAAATTAATACGCATAGAATATGTAAAAAGAAAATAAAATATGTTTTAACTATTGTGATAGGCTCATCCTTATTACTTCTTGAGGGGTTTTGGGTACATTTGAAACTTTGAGGTCATTGCCCCAGTTTTCCTTTCGTTTGAGGCTGAATTTTGTTCATTCAGCTTCATATGCTTGAAAAAGAGGCTCTAATTAAACTGTTTCAGTAAGCTGCAAACATTTCCTGTTATCCAGCTCTGATTTTTCCTACTGTTGTCACCCATGTCCATGTATTCTGATGTTTTTCCAGACAACAAGGCTGCTTTTTGGCTCCTTCATTTCTTTTCCATGTGTCCTTAATTAACAGTGACACCCACAGAAGTAGCTAGAGTCCTTTAGGCAGAGCACTTAAAACCTTGGGCTTTAGAAGAGTCACATGTAAGACAGAGAAGGGAAGTCTGAATAGTTTCTGGAGAGTAGAGTCCTGGATGGAAAGTAACAGAAGTGCAAATGAAAAGTTTTTCTGTTTATTTTAGTAATTTATAGTGTGGAGTCAAAACCAAGAGATAGATTTAAACTTCAGTGGTAGAACATTTGTGGTCTGGTTTCCAACTGTAGTAGCAAGTCATTGTGGCCAACTAACATCCAAAAAGTTAAAAATACTATTGCAATATTTTTGCATGTGGTAAAGGAAAGCACAGTCATTTAAAAATTGATCTTACCATCTGTGATATTTCAACATGGAGGACATTGGTTATAAGTTTCTGTATGTTCATTAAAGGTCTGACCTTTTTCTTTCCCTCTCCTGCATTTTCTGCAGCTATTTCTAGAAATGCAGCGTAAGTATGAGCAAAATGCTGGTAAATCAGAATAGAAGAGTTCTAAATCCACTTTTTCCAGAGTTAGTAAATTACACAGGGCAGAAGTGTACCACCCCCTTTCCTATCCGTGCTGTCTTTTAAACACATAATTTCAAGTTGCACAAATTGTAAAGGCCAGTTGTGTTCCAGTGAGTAGAAGACAATGAGGCATGGCTGTTCATCTGTCTGGTAAACAATTCCGGAAAAAACAGAAGTTGAGAAAGAAGATGAGGCATGAGACAACATACACAGTAGTCCTGGCAGATTTCTCATTGCTACTGATTCTGGTTTTGATAAAAATAGATAATTACAGTAGGTGATATTGGATCACAGAGCTTTTCGGAAAGACTAATTGCTAGGTTTCTGATTTGGAATATCAAAGAACTATATTTAGAATAAAAAGTTCAAGATACTTCTTGCATTTTCTTCTGGTCACATGCAGAATGTTTCCATGTCTAATGTGGTCTCATTTTCTTTAACTGAATTGCCTTGTTTGATGCAAGAGGGCAAAAACTCATTTAAGAAGTAGTGAAGAAAAAACAGCTGAGAAAACCATGCAGTCCATTTTAGACTGTGAAGAGTAATCTACATTTTTCAAATTGTGACGTTTTTTAAAATTTTTATTGATGTTATTGTTCCCCATCCAGAAATTTGTGACTCTTATATGTCCCTAATGGCTTACAGATATTTAGCTGAATGGCAATTAGTAAGGGATGTGTGTTGATCTGTTTGTGGGTTTTTGACATATCAGTCAATAGCAATAAAAAAAAAAAAAAAGAAAAAAACAGATCAATTTCAAAACCTCTTAGCAACCATATAAAAAATAACTACTGTATTGATTTTCAAAGCCTCTTAGCAACCACATAAAAAATAACAACTGTATTGATTTCTCTGATAATTTCCCTGGAAGAATGGTAGGAGCTTAGTGGTACAAACGTAATGAAATGCATTTATCAATAGACTGTATGTTGGATGAGCTGCATTAGAAGCCTACAGTAAGACCCTGTCAATAGGGGGTCTAGTTGTAAACTTTCATAGCTGCTTTTACAGATTCATGGTAGTGCAGAAATCATGAAAATAGGAGAGAAAACAAATATTACAAAATACCTGTTGCTAGAGGTAGACATTTGGAAGGAAAAGCAAGAGTAATGTTCTCTTCATTAATCTCACAAGTTCCTTAAAAGGATGTGAAGCACAGTCTGCCGTACATATGTTGTAGATTTTATGTAAGAGACTTTGTGAGAAATATTTTCAGAGCCTGCTGGGATATAGTCAGGATTATGGCAATTTCCCATAAGAACATGTGTTTACCAGCTCCAGCTTCCTTCTGAAACACTATTAAAGAATTGCTTTCATGAGGGGTTGGGTTTTTTTCTGTTTGAACAGGCAGAACAAACAGGATATCTTGGTCATAATGAGCAGCATAATGAAATGATAAGTGCAGTCTAATTGCAGCTTGTTTATGTCATGATTATGCAAACAATTATTTTGATAGGTATTTCTGTTTCTACATACACTAAAAAGCCTCTAAACACCATTTTCTCTTTTTTGTTCTTATCTCTGTTAAATACTTCAATATATAAAAAGGACACTAGAATGAAAAAGCACTGAAACCCTGCCAACCCAGAAAAATGCATGTAAAATGCAAAATTAGACTTCATCTCTGCCTTGGATTTAGTTCTCAGTGTCGGATATATTACATTACTAGCATTATGATGTCCTATTACTGAGTTTCACACACATTTACAAACTAGCAAAATAATAGAAAATAAATGCGTAGAGGAACAAGTCATAGTTAATATAAAAGCCACCGGTACTAGTCCATACGTCACTTCAGGGACCTGCTTGAAATAATCCCATGGGTACAGCCCTGGAGAGAAAAGTTGGAAAGCACTTGCTGATCATAGAATTGTAGAAAGGCCTGGGTTGGGAGGGACCTTAAGGATCATGGGCCCTGATGGGATACACCCCAGAATAATGAGGGAACTGGCAAAAGAGCTTGCCAAACCACTCTCAATCATTTACCAGCAGTCCTGGTTTAGTGGAGAAGTTCCAGCTGACTGGAAATTAGCAAATATGCTGCCCGTTTACAAGAAGGGTTGGAAGGATAGTCCAGAGAACTATAGGCCTGTCAGCCTGTCATGGGTGGGAGTGAGAGCTTCAGACAAGGTTTATTAGAGAAACTTGAGTTGAGTCATGAGGTTCAGAAAGGACCCCCTTGCTTTCTAAACTCTTCCTCAGAGAGAAGCCTGGGTGCAGCTGAATCCAGTCTTAGCCCCAGACTTTTGTCAATGGTTGTAACTTTGTCTTACAGAAGTAAAGGTGGCACATCAGATGTATTTATATAAAATATTTATTATGACAAATGATTTGGCAAAATATCTTAATCAGAATCACTTACTACACAGTATAAAAACTAAAACTACTAGTGGCGTATAGTATAAGATAAGATAGTGCACTATATCAAAGGCATTATATCAAAGCTAGCAAAAAGAAACAATTATTAAGTAGAAATTCATGTAACTCACCATACCAGTGCTTGTGGGCAGATCTCTTTCTCTCAGCCTTGAGGAGTATCCTTGAAGGGCCATCCCTACTTCAAGGGAGGAAACTTCATGCACACACTCCAAGAAGAAATATGTTAGAAGAACCTAACCACATGAGAGTGGACTGGACTTTTATAGTATAAAGGGATTGATTGCCAGTCACATGTCTCCAGTTGCCTCACTATCAGGATGTTAATTTGGGTTTAGTGGACCAGACTGATTTTAGCATAATTCAACACCAAATGCAGCACATGACTCCCCCTCTCAACCCGCGGCTGATATCCTTGCAAATAGGGCATTGTCCGGTGGCTGAACCACACTCCAGGGCAGAGCATCCTGCTACGTATCCTAAACTCAGTCCTGGGCAAGGTATGGAAGAGATCATCCTGATCATGTCACGTGCAGAACAGCCAGGGAATCAAGCCCAGCCAGCATGGAGTTACGAAACAAAGCTCCTGCTTGGCCAACCTGATTCACCTTCTATGACAAAGTGACTCGCTTAGTAGTAGTTGAAGGGAAAGCTCTGGATGTCATCTATCTACAGTAGTAGACTACAGTAAAGTATTTGTAACCATCTCCCACAGTATCCTCCTACAAAAACTGGCTGCTCGTGGCTTGGATGAGTGGACTCTTCAATGGGTAAAAACTGGGCTGGATGGCTGGGCACAGACAGTTGTGAATGGAGCTAATCCAGTTGTCAGCTGGTCCCTAGCGGTGTTCCCCAGGGCTCAGCTTTGGGGCCAGTCCTGTTTAACATCTTCATTGATGATCTGGACATGGAGATTAAGGGGATTTACCCTCAGTAAATTTGCAATTGGATCCAAGTTGGGTGGGCATGTTGATCTGCGGGAGGCTGGGAAGGCTCTGCAGAGAGACCTGGACAGACTTGGTCAATGGCCTGAGGACAGCTGCAGAAGGTTCAGCTGGATCCTGCACTGGGGTTGCAATAACCCCCTTCAGTACCACAAGCTTGGGCAGGAGAAGCTTGAAAGCTGCTCAGCAGAAAGGGACTTGGGGTGCTGGTTGACAGCTGGCTCAATATGAGCCAGTGTGTGCCCAGGTGGCCAAGAAGGCCAATGGCATTGTGTCCTGTATGAAAGACAATGTGGCTAGCAAGACCAGGGCAGCAATCATCTGCTGCACTCAGCACTGGTGAGGCCACACCTGGAGTTCAGTTCTGGGCCCCTCACTTTAAAAAAGGATGTGGAGGTGCTGGAGCATGTCCAGTGAAAGGCAGTTAGGACCTTGGAAGGTCTAGAAAACGTCTTATGAGGAGCTGCTGAGGGAGCTGGGTTTGTTTAGTCTCGAGAAGAGGGGAACCTCATGGCTCTCTGCAACTCTGTGGTAAGAGGTTGTGTTGAGGTGTGGGCCTGTCCCTTCTGTCATGCCTGCAGTGAGAGGACCAGAAGAAGTGGGCTTAAACTGAGACAGGGAAGATTTTGATTAGATATTAGAATTTTTTTTCTTGTTAGGGTGGTCAGGCATTGGGATAAGTTGCCCAGGGAGATGGTGGAGTCATCATCCCTGGAGATGTTTAAGATGGATCTGGATCAGGCACTGGGTCATGTGGTTTAATGGTTTAGGGATTACAGTGGCAATGCTGGGTTGATGGTTGTACTTAAAGAAGGTCTCTTCCCACCTGGATGGTTCTGTGCCCCACAGTGATGGGCAAGGACACCTTTGACTACCTCAGGTTCCTCCTATTCAACTTGGCCTTGAACATTCCAGGGATGCACCACCTCTTCGTGCAACCTATTCCAGTGCCTCACCAGCCTCACACTGAAGAATTCCTTCCTAATATCTAATCTAAGCCTACCCTCTGTAAGTTTGAAATCATTGCTCTTCTGTCACTAACTTGTTAATAGTTCCTCTCCATCTTTCTTGTGGGCTGCCTTCAGGAACTGGAAGGCCATGATAAGGTAATCCCTAAGCCCTCTCTTTTCCTGGCTGAAGTTCTCTCATTCTTTCCTCATAGGAGAGGTGCTCCATCCCTCTAATTATATACACAGCCCTCCTCTGGACTTGCTCCTGTAGATCCATGTCTTTCCTATGCTGGGGGCCCCAGAGCTGGATGCAGTGTTCCAGGTGGGGTCTCACCAGAGCAGAGCAGAGGGGCAGAATCCCCTCCCTTGCCGTGCTGGCCATGGGGCTCTGGATGGAGACCAGGACATGTTTGGCTTTCTGGGCTGGGAGTGCACCGTGCTGGGTCATGTCCAGCCTCTCATCCACCAGCACCTCCCAAGTCCTCCTTGGATTGCCCCAACCCAGGTGCAGCACCTTGAACTTGTCCTTGTTAAACCTCATGAGGTTCCCGTGTGCCCTTGTCTCAAGCCTGTCCAGTTCCCTTTGGATGGCATCCCATCCTTCAGGAGTGTCACTGCACCACTCAGCTTCATGTCATCTGCTGAGGGTGCACTCAATCCCTTTGTCTATGTGATTAATGAAGATATTTAATAGCACTGGTCCCAGTCCCAGGGCACCACTTCCCACTGATGTCCACTGGGACTCTGAGCTATTGACCACTACCCTCTCCATCAAACAATTATTTCTCAACACCCAAACAATTACTTATCCACTTAAGAGTCCACTCATCTAATCAATCTTTCTCCAGTTTAGTGAGACAGATGTTGGAGGAGACTGTCCAGGAAAATAACATCTGTAGCCTTTTCCTTGTCCACAGAGTGACTGCTTGTCCACTGAAGACCACCAGGTTGGTCAGGCAGGACTCACTCTTGGTGCAGCTGTGCTGACTGTCTCAAGTCACCTCCGTGTCCTCCATGTGCCTTTGCTGAGCTTGTAGGATAACTGTCCCATGATCTTCCCAGGCAGAAGTGAGCCTGGCAGGTTGATAGCTCCCAGGTTCCTCCTTTTTTAAAGATGGGTACAATGTATCCCTTTTTCCTGTCACCTGGGACTTCTCCTGACTGCCATGACTTTTCAAATATCATGGAAAGTGGCTTGGCAATTACATCAGCCAATTCCCTCAGAACTCTGGAATGCATCTATCAGGTCGTATCAATTTATGTACATTCAGGTTTCTCAGGTGTTCATGAACCTGATCTTCATTTATAGTGGGAGGCACTTTGCTCCCCAGTCCCATCCTGCTGTCCATCCACTTGAGAGGTGTGGGATGAGAATTTGCCACAGAAGACTGGGGCAAAAAAGTTGCTGGGTCCCTCATCCTTCTCCTCATCCACTGTTACCAGTTTGCCAGCATTGCTTTTTGGGGAATGACCTTCCTTTCTTTCTTTGACATCCTTTTCTACCTGTAGAAGCACTTCCGCCAAGCCCAAGTCCAAAGTCCATCCCAAATAAGCAGAAATCAAGCAAAGGTAGCAGGAGTCAGTCTGCTTGGTGCATGGATGAACCAGGAGCTCCTGGCTGAACTCAGACATGAAAGGTACAAGAGGTGAAAACACAGCCAAGTGACTCAGGACCAACATATTGTCATTGTCTGTTCTTGTATGGATAGGGCTAGGAAAGTGCAAACGGACCGGGAGTTGAGTTTGGCAAAGGATGTAGAGGGTAACAGAAAAAGGCTTTTATAAGTACATAAACAGTAAAAGAAAGACTGGGGAAAACATGAACCCACTGCTGAATGGGGCGTGGGAACTGGTGACACAGGACTTGGAAAAGGCCAAGGTACTCAAGTCTTGTGTCAGTCTGCTGGTGTCAAGCTACTGGTATGTGGAGGGCTGTGAGCCCTTGGCACAAGACCCCTCTGCACTGTCTTAGAGGAAAGAGGCCTGAGGTCAAAAAGACTTTCCCCGGAGATAAGCAACCTTCCTCTGGGTCATGGTGACGAAGTGAACCACCCCCACCATGCCTTGTTTCTATATGGTAATAGCCAGTACCGAGCTGGCTAATCGGTTTCTACCCCACCCCCTGCCTTTCCCATAAAAGGCCCCTGTTTCTGCCCCAGACGAGGAACATTTTGTCCCTGGCATCCCTTTCACAGGGGCTGGTGGACAATAAAAGCTACCTCTGTGGATCTGCCGAATGAGGCTGCTGTCTCTCTGTCCCGAGGTTGCCTTGGGTGATTTCACAAAGAGCTGAATCACAAGAGCTGGAATCACTTGCAGCTGAGAAATCGCTACACTTGCTGAAATCACCTGCTGCTCGGGGAGGCCTGCCATCTCCCCTGGAAGAGCTGTTCTTTGCAGGACGCTCTCTTTAGGAAGGTCGCGGCATACCAGTGCTGACCAGCATCGGACTCCCGCAATAGTGGTGTCAATCTACTGGTATGACAGGCTACGGGAATCCCAGGTTAATCTTAAGATGAGAACAGGAATCTGGTCAATGTGTATGAATACCTGATGAGATGGAGTGAAGAAGAGTGAGGCTTCTCTCCATGAAGACTTCTCCAGTGCGCACTGACAGAGCAAGAAGCCATTGGCACAAAGTGAAATACATGAAATTCCATCTAAACACAAGGAAACACTTTTTGCTGTGAGGCTGGTCAAACACTGGCCCAGGTTGCCCAGAGACATTTTGGAGTGTCTATCCTTAGAGATATTCAGAAACCAGCTGGGTGTAGTCCTTGATTTAACCTGCTCTACCTGATCTTGTGTGAGCAGAGGGGTTGAACTAAATGAACTCAGGCAGACCCTTTCAGCCTATGACATTCTGTGCTTTAACCTCACCTACTTGTGCTGCTGTTTTGGATGATAATGTTGATTTATCTACCAGTTATTTCTGAAGATATATAAAGCTGTTTAAATGTCTGTACTCACCTTTTCATTTTTTCCTTTGAGAAAATGAACTTTTTCTTTTCTAAAAGTTGATTTTTGTTCATGGAAAATAATTTTTAATATAATTTTTGCTGTCACGGGTTCTTCTTGTAAATGCAGTGTTTACCTCAATTGTCCTTTTCGAAGTTATAGAAACATTTTATTTGAGAAAATAGATTATATTTCATGGAGAGGATGCTGATCTTTTTTGTGGGAAGTGGCCATTTCATACATGAATGATAAAAGCTTCATGCTTTAAGTAGCTCACTTTATTTGTGACTATTTCTTATCCCTCTGGGTGACAGGTTTTTAAATTTACAAGTAGGTAATTTCAAATGGACATTAGTATTTCTCTTGTAATAGAGATTTGAGAACTAGTATTCTCTGTGTTAAGCAGAAGCTCTTTGTTATTTTAGAGTCATGCTGTCACAAAATGTGTAATGGGAAGACTGAACAAATTCATTTTGAGAACAAGTGGTAACTGAAGATAACATGATAATAAATACATATTCACAGAGCAGTATGGAGGAAGAAACAGAAGTTCATTACCATTTAAAGACCCTTTATAACAAGTGAGGGGAGCAGCCCTCATGCCCTGATAGGGTCAGTGGTTGGCAGGAAGTAGTACTCCACAGCTTAGGTAAGTGCCATGAAAGCAGCAGTAGAAATAAGTAGAACTTATTCAGGCTGTTTTCCATGCTTGACTAGTTTAATGGCCATTAAAAAAAAAATGGCCGAGAATGAACAGTGCATTGTTTCATTTAATCTCCCCTCACAGGGAGAGCCTCTTTTTGTAACATGGAAAATTACTAAATAAGGAATGAGCTTATAGACGTTAATGGTTAAAGTTACTCTGTGGTCCCTGGGTGCAAATATAACAGCATGTCACAGTGAAGAGGAGAGAATGCTGCTGCAGTGCACTCAGCACAAGCTGTACCTCTGTGTGTGGTACCTGGATAAAGCAGTGGCATGAATTGACAGCTGGGTAAGTGGCAAAGCCAGACCAGGTTCCACTTCTAATGCAAAAGTTAAGATGTTACAAGTTGAAGTATATCCCACCACCTGCTTTTCTTACAGTTTGTCTGGGACTACATCCGAGGCAGCACAATATGTTTCACTCCAAACACATAGTGTCCAGTGCGGCCACTGTCCCACTCTGGCCTCTCTTGTCAGTTGATCACTACCAACAGTGGTGTTGTAGAAACAAGTTGTGATAATGGAGTAGTGTTTATTCTTACACTGCATTCTACTGAGGTTTTTTCCCAGTCTTTCCCTGCTTTTACACATGTATGTACATACATTATGTACAAAGGGAAGTTGTTTGATCTGGTTTTGATCTGCATGTTGATAAGTCCTAAGGCATACAGAGTTAGCTGGTCTGAAATAACTGAAGCAGTTTCCATATAAGCAAGATTGAAATGAGATAAGCATATTAATTTTGCATGACTGTGGGATATTTCATATTAAGAACAAATAAGCATGCAGTACTTCAAAGGGAATAAAACCATAAATTAATCAAATACAGCCAATTAAATATTCTTCAACAGATCAGTTGATCTCTTACTTGTTTTGACCCTGTCATTAAAGTTAAGCAGTGTATTAGCTTTTTTACAGTGCTTGAATCGTATGCTGGGGCGGTTTTGAAATAACAGCTATAAATTTCCAACTCCTAAGGTTTCTCTTTCAAGGCTAATTGAAACAAACAACTTTATTTTTGTAGGCCTCACTCCAAAGTGTATATTTCTGGCTGAATGCTTGGCGTCTACACTTCTTCATGCTTGAATATTGAAGGAATATAAAACTTTTGGGTGGAAAGAATTGATTTTTTTATAAGAAATCCAAGTTGGTTTGCAGTGAGCAGATGTCTTTCAAGTTGGGTTACAGTAAAAACAACTCTTCAGTTAGTCAGATCACCCAGTAGCCTGAATATTAGTTTCTTTTTGTTAGGTTGCAGTGTTATTTTAGAAATCAAGTAGAATCACTCTCTTTTAATACTGAGTGTTATGGTTGTTCATGAGACAACTAAATGGACCAGAATTTTAAAAAGCAAGGAGATGCTTCCAACAGCCACATAGACTCTCCTTGCCTTAAGGTGGGCAACATCTTAGTCACACAGATATCGATGACAAAGCTTGCTTGTATGTTACTGCAGCTCAGATGTCATCCGTAGGGTAACACTTGCAGGAAGTTATCTGAAGTTATTCAGTGTGCTAAAAAAGCCTCCAACAAACATGAGGAACTGTGTCTTAATAAGCATGCTTTTTCTTCACCCTGTGTATGCTGACATACATCTTACAAACTACATAGTGTCAGTCTTTGTAGAAGTTAAATATATTTGATGTTAAACTGGTTGAGGTTGTGATGAATTTTCCATTCATTTCGTGGAAGTAGAAGAGTAGGTGAACCATATACTATTACCTACTTCCACATGACTTCTTCAAAATCATAGAATCGTAGGGATTTTGAAAGGTCATCTAGTCTAAATCCCTTGCAATGAACAGGGACATCTTCAACTAGATCAGGTTGCTCAGAGCCCAGTCCAACCTGACCTTGAATATTGGCAGGGATAGTTGGCAGATGACAAGTTGTCAACTTGTTCCAGGGTTTCACCACCCATATTGCAAAAAAAAAAAAGTTGCTTATACCTAGTTTAAACTAACTATTACATTTTGTTCTATCACTACAGTCCCTACTAAAAATCTGTCCCCATATTTCTTGTAAGCCCTCTTTGAAGTATTGAAAAGCTGCAGTAAGGTCTCCTTGGACTCTTCTCTTCTTCAGACTGAGCATCCCTGACTCTCTCGGGCTTTCTTTGTAGAAAAGGTGTTCCCTCCCTCTAGTTATTTTTGTGGCCCTCATGTGGACCTACTCCAACAGGTCCTTTCCTGTGCTGAGGACCCCAAAACTGGCCACAGTACTTGAGCAGAAATCTCATGAGAGCAGAGCAGAGGGGCAGAGTCCCCTCCCTTGACCTGGTGGTCACGCTTCTTTTGATTTGGACACGTTTGGCTTTCTGGGCTGCAGAAATTGAACGCATTGTTTGTGCATCTCCCTTAAGACTCCATAGAATTGAATCATGGAAACACAGAAGCGTATAAAATCCTGAATCAGTGGATAAACACAAGAATCATTGCAGTCCAGCTCCAGGCCCTCCACAGGACAGCCTGAAGAATCAGACCATGTGTCTGAGAGCATTGTCCAAACACTTCTGGAGCTCTGTCAGGCTGGTGCTGTGACCACTGCCCTGAAGAGCCTGTTCAGTGCCCAGCCACTCTCTGGGTGAAGAACCTTTCCCTAATATCAAACCTAAACCTCTCCTGACAGTTTCATGCCATTCTCTTGAGTCCTGTCACTGGTCAGCACAGAGAAGAGATCGGTGTCTGCCTCTCTGCTTCCCTTAATGAGGAAACTGCAGAACTGCAGTGAGGTCTTCCCTCAGTCTTCTCTTCTCCAGGCTGAACAGACCAAGCAACCTCAGCCACAACTCATATGGCTTCCTCTCAAGGCCCTTCACCATCTTCATACCTCTCCTCTGGACACATTCTAATAGCTTTAGATCCTTCTTATATTGTGGTCCCCAAAACTTCACACAGGCCTTAAGGTGACATCGCCCAGTGCAGAGCAGAGCGGGACAGTCTCGCCCTTTGTATGCAACCAACGTGGATGAACACATGTGCTCAAGGTCTGGGTATAAGAGTAGGAGAAGTTCAGTTATGTTTGACCACAAATAAATACATTTTTTCTTACCTTACACCAGTCCTGTGTGTACACTGGCTTCCTTAGGAACAGAACTGGACTCAGTATTTGTGACTATTCAGGGCTGTAGGTGGATTATATCTGCATGTCTGGAATGCAGAGTTTTTCTGAAGTAAAATTTTACAAAGAGCATCTTGTGGTCTTGGAAAATTGTTGTGCTTTGCTGAGTTCTGTCTTCATGTCCTATCAGTGTAGTTTGTGCACTGATAGTACTTGAGTGGTGATTAAAAGCAGTGCTTTTATTTTTACTTGCTTTAGAAGTATCATACTATTATGAATTGCTCCTGTGAACTTTTAAACTCAGGAGTATTTCTGAATAAATGCGATAAGGGATTAGGTAATCCTGGTTGCAGAATACATTCCTTCACTGAAATAAACCACATAATTTTTCAGCTTCACTGTAACTTTTTTTTTTCCAATAAATTGTTATTTAAAATTCATCTTAACTCTTTAATATCACTACTGCTCCTGTTATATTTTTATATTTAAGATCTGACTTGATAGGTAATTTCAATGACTAGTTATAGAAAAAACGTCACATCACATAGTTAGAAAAAACACTTTGGGAGATCTAGAGGGTAACAAAAATTGGTTGCACAATGCAGTTCAGAGTACATTATATTAACACAAATCCTTAAATGACTTAAAAGTATCAACACAGTCTAACCATCTATCATGTTGCCATTTTATTTATGCATGAAGTTAAAGTTTATGCTTGAAAAGGAAATAAACCTCCATTTGAGCTTTGTTGTCACTCTTTATATTCCCAAAATCACGTTGCTTAAAAATTTATTGATTATATCCAAGTAATTCCCCCTTTAGGGACAATGAAGATAATAGAAATATGAGTTACAAGCTGAGGTCTTCTAAGAGTGCATGTGTGTATACTGTTAAATTTAAACTATTACTCATACCTAGATGATCATGGTCGGTCCCTTCCAACTGAACTATTCTATTCTATTCTATTCTATTCTATTCTATTCTATTCTAGTAAAACTATATGCTTTCTATGTCTTTGATGCTTTCTCCTTGACCTCTGCATTTATTACCTGTAAAGGCACCATCTGTATTTGGTGAATGAAGATGTTGTCATGGGGATCTTACACAAAGCTTCAAATGTGTCCTCTTCCAGGGCCTACTGTAGTGTATTTGCATTATGTTTATATTTAATTGAATTACTCTTGCACCACAAAGTTAGTAGACAAGGGCACCAGCTATACAAAAAGCCAGACAAATGTAGAGTGACCATGCAATCCCTGTCTCGAAGAACATGTAGTCTTTAGTAGGAGACAACACACCAGGGCACCAGGGAGCATAAGAAGTGCTGGGATCGCTAGAGAGGTGGTAGTGTTAGCCCAGAGTAGCTCTCCTAGGACCCACAACTAAGCTTTCTTTCACACAGCAGTCCAGTTCTCACAGCCCCCAGTTATGGCAGTGCTCCTGGACATACTGTAGTGTTTTCCACACATTGTGTATTAAATAGGTGGAAGGCCAAATTAAATTGTGGTAGAACTTAGGTGTTATGGTAGAATATGAGGGTGGAGGAGCCGAATTCAGTTTTAGGCATTTCCTAGTGCTGACGTGCCTTCCTCAACTGTAGATTTTAATTGGGTGCTGTGCTTTTCATTGCATGCTGAATAGATTTAACATAATGTAATGTTACACAGTTCTATTTGTTTGAAAGTGAAGAATTTTGGGGTTATGATCTTGGTATTTCTTAATGGTGGGGAATAAAATTCAGATGCTTACCAGATTTCAAGCATTAGTTGAAACACATACTGTGTGCTTAAATTAAAGATGTAAAGTCTTTCATTTCTGCCCACAGATCTTGTTTATCTTGAGCTACTATAGCTCCTGATGCTTCAGAAAGGACCATATGTTTATTTTGTTATCTTAGACCTATAATTGGAAAATGTAACCTTATCCCCTAATTAAAAAGCAACTGTCATGGCATCCTGGCTTTTAAAGCCTAAATCTTTAATATTAACTGTGCTAAAGGAAACTTAGAAGTATTTTTCATCTGATTCACTTTATATTTGATTGAAAGTTTAAGTAAATCCCTAAATATTTTGTTAAAGTAGTTCTGACATGTGGAAAATAAAATCCCATGTGGCATTTAGCAGGATTTCTTTGAGTTACAACTGAAATAAAAATTTAATTGACAGCAGATCTTTTATTGTTATTTGTTCTTTGTTTTTACGTATCCATAAATAATTAAATTACGCATTTTCAATTACTTGTTTTATTTTGGCTCCATAAAGGACATTTTCCCTGTGCTCCCTCTTGTATTTAGCCTTTCACATGCTACACTGAGACTGCTCTTGTCAGATACTGGATCAGTTTCCTTTTGAAGCTACTGAATTCACTACAGCCTTGTGGCAAAGGCGTCACTACAAACCAGTTGCGCTGTTTTGTTCCACAGTTTTACGTTGAGCAATCAGAACAAGATCCTGAACCTGATGTTTGCATATCTCCTGCCTGCTCTATCAGTCCCCTCATTTGCTCATTTAATTGCCTGACAGCAAACGCTCCCCTGTATGGCCTTGTTCTTGCCTATGAGCACTAGTATGGGTTACGTGATACAGCTGACCTGACTCTCAAAGCATTCCTGCTGTTCCTGCATCGTCTACTTCGTCCTCAAAAGGCATACTGGCCCCTAGGGATTCCTGATGGTGTGACTGTTTGTTTGAGACTGTGTGGAGAGAAAAATCCAACGCTTGATGTACCTTAGAAACTAAATCTGTGAACAACTGTAAGCACTACCTCTGTTGGTACCATGTACCATCAATCCAGAGTGGCTTTTACTGTTTGCAAAAGTTGGCAGATTTGTTCCCTGCATCTAAAACTTCATTGCTACTATTAGTAGTAGTATTAATATTATACTGGAAATTGCTCTTTTTGTCCCATTTTTCCCTCATTCATCTGATTTTATTGAATGTTACCAACTGGATTTGAGCACACGTGTCTGGTTTTAGCTGAGAAGGAAAACAGCAGAGGAAATCTGTTTTGAAAAAAACAATGATTGTTGCTCATGTTTGAAAAGGAGAAGAATGAGTTTGATTTAATACTATCAAGTGTATACAAAAATACTACTATCTGTTGCAATGCAACGTATGCAATATGTTATTGGACCAATAATACTACTATTACCCCATTTCTATGTTGTAATTTTTAGCTTGATTTCTCCTGGTGAACTGGTTCACAAAATTGTAAAAAACCACTTTTTTCCCCCGAGTACATATGGGTATTGTTTATTTGGTTTTCTTCTTTTAGTTGTGAATTCTGAGAGCCGACCAGATTTCTTTAACCTGTATAAAACATACATGTGTGTGCATATGTCTCTCTGCAAGTCAGACTGCCAGACAGGAAATGCCCTTTTTGGAGTTAAAATTTTGTGGAATATTAAATTACTAGCTTCCAAAATACAGTTAGGAACATTTATAGGTTAAATGTCAGACATTTCTGCTGACAAGCTAGAGACACTCATCTGTATTACTTTGATGTTGGTGCTGGAAAAACATTATTCATCTAATGTCAGCCACTGCTGGCAGTTGTAATTTTGGTTGCAATTATTTCTACCTTGAGTTTCACCAGTTGTGCTTATGATCTTCCTGTGAATCCTATTCAGATTGTGCTTCTGGTGGTGTGCTGGATTCAGCTATTGCAAAACTCTCAAAATAGTCACAGCTCTGAGTACTATCCTTACCATACGGTTTGTATTATGCATGGTGGAGTTCTACTGTGTTAAATTGTATCCAAAAAGTACACCTTTTCTGTAAAACTCCAAGTATAGTCATGAGAAATCTTATTTATTCATAGTAATTGTATTGAGGTGCTGTCCAGTTTTACTTGATTAAGAAGAAAATTAAAGTCTTGTAGCAAAGAGAATACATTAATCTCTTGCCCTTTCTTTTCGTATAACTGAATACTACTTTCAGAAAGTTTTCCATAGAGCAAATGTCTTTGTTTAGGTTAACTTTCTCTTCAGCCTTTGTGTGTTTCATAATCTTTAAGTTTTGAAAAGACAGAAGATAGCATTTTGGGGAAGTTGTGATGCAGGACTGTGGACTGACTTCATGGGTTTTGTACATCACTAGGTGGAATGAAATCCTTTTGTCAGCTATGCATGGATATAGCAATTTTTTTTTGCTTCATTGGCTTCTTCCAATTTAAAGTGAAAAAATAAGTTTGAAGGGCTGAGATCTTTCTCTTCTAAAATCTTGAGATGTGTGGTAACCAGGAATAATAGTTATTTTACTAAAGCTATGGAGGTTTTTTTACGGGAGTTTTTATTAACTGAATAATTTTTATTAAGTGAATAATTTAATTTTGCTTTAAAAATATTTCAAAATTCTATTTTTAAAGAAAATTATAATTTAATTGTAACTGAATCATTTCAGTTTTAGTTGAAAATAAAAACTCAGGGTCCCTTCTTGATTCTTCCTTACGTGACATGTTTAAAGTAGCTTTATTTATCTGTTCTGTTGATTTTTAAACATAGTGGGTGGGCAGCTTTTAATCCATTTAATTCCAGGGAAAAACTGAAACTCATTAAAGCTTTGGTTTGTTTTCAGACTGGTTGAATATTATATGACCCATATATGTTTTTAACCTTTAAACTTAGATTTTGTTGCTCATTCTTACTTCATACATTTATCACCTTATGTAGTAACACAGTCCTTTAATTTGTGTAGGACAGCACATACAGAATCATACAAAAATATTCTGAGTTTGAAGGGGACCACAAGGATCATCAAATCCAGCTTCTGGCCCTGCACAGAAAGCCCCAAGAGTCACATCATGTGTCTGAGTGCATTGCCCAAATAAACCTTGAACTCTGTCAGGCTTGGTGCTGAGACCTGTTCCCTGGGAAACTTGTTCCAGTGCCCAACCACCCTCTGGTGGCTGGTGTATGCAGTCAGCGTTTGTCTTACTTCAAGAACTGACCATAAGTTGGTTTGAGCTGGTATCAACAGTCACAGTGATAGACTGACAGCTAGTCTCGACTTCTGTGGAGGGAGGTCACAAGTCCTGCCTGCAAACTGCTTCTGCATGGTCTCCATTTTCCACAGGGTCCTCCTAGGAGCCTGCTCCGGCATGGATTTCCGTGGGATCACAGCCTCCTCTGAGCATCCAACTGCTCTGACGTGGGGTCCCCCGCAGGCTCCTCCTTGGACCTCCACAGGCTGCAGGGGCACAGCTGCCTCACCATGCTCTTCACCATGGGCTGCAGGGGAATCCCAGCTCTAGCACCTGGAACATTTCACCCCCCTCCTTCACTGACCTTGGTGTCTGCAGGGCAGTTGCTCTCACGTATTGTCACTCCTCTCTCCTGGCTGCTGTTGCACAGTAACTTTTTCCCTTTCCTAAATCTCTTACCCTAGAGGTGCAACCACTGTCACTGAGGGGCTCAGCTCTGGTCAGCAATGGGTCTGTCTTGGAGTCATCTGGCGCTGGCTCCATAAGACACAGCAGAAACTTCTACCATCTTCTCTCAGAAGCCAACCCTATAACTCTCCCACTACCAAATCCTTGCCTTGCCAACCACTGCAATACATTGGCAGTGCACTTTGTCACAAGTAAGCTGTAATGTCTCCCAAATACATAAATGTTTAAAAAATATACTGATTTTTTTTGTTTCTGTTAAGAAAAATCTGTAATGCAGAAATTTCTGAACTTGAATGTGTCATGCCTTTCTTTGCACAATAGCTGTTTCCTTTAATTGTCAGGCTTTTGTCTGATTTTAGTGGTCCCCTCTGAGAATAAGTTTAGCATTTGGGAATGTGCAAAATAAAAAGCTTCTGATGAGTTTCACAATGGAGACACTTCCAGTTTTACTTTTCTATTGCCTTCTCTTTTTCCACTGCTTCACTGAAGTCTAACAGTCACGATGAAAGCAAATTATAGGTAGCCGAGGTTGTTCTTACATGCTGCTGTCCTCCAGTGTGACCACACAACTGCTTGGAGAATAGAAGTGAGAAAACCCTTGGGTTGAGATCAAGACAGTTTAGTAGGGAGCACAAAAGCTGTGCATGCAGGCAGAGCAAAACAAGGAATTAATTCACCATTTCACATGGGCAGACAGGTGTTTGGCCATCTCCAGGAGAGCAGGATCCCATCATGCATAATACTGACCTGGGAAGACATAAACTCCATCACTCCAAACACTCCCCTTTTTCCTTCTTCCAGCTTTATATGCAGATCATGATGTCATCTTTTATGGAATATCCCATTGAGTCAATTGGGGTCCCCTGTCCTGGCTATCCCAACTGCTTTTGCACCCCCAGCCTGCTCACAGGTGGGGAGGGGTAAGCAGCAGAAAAGTCTTTGGCTCTGTGTAAGCCCTGCTCAGCAGCAATGAAAACATCCCTGAACTATCAACTGTTTCCAGCACAAATCCCAATCCCAGCCCCACAGTATCTACTGTAAAAAAATTAACTCCATCCCAGCCAAAACCAGAACATCCACTCAATGAGAAAATGATGCTGACAGTGCTTCAGTAATTCAGTGAGAAACAAAAATTTGCTTTTCCAGCTATTTCAGCATAATACTGGAGTTTTCCCTACTCTCTCTCTAATAGCTTCTCAAGAACAGGTGTGTTAAGGTCAGCTTTGTGCTTGGATAGTGTGCTATTAGGGAGATTAATTACTGAGGTTTTGTTTGCAGGTGACACTTGCAGAAAAGCATTTTTTTCAGACCCCATATCCTAGGACATTTTTAAATGCGTGTGAGTATTTCACACAGTGATTTTATTTAGGCATACACAGCTGATTTCATTATTCGTAAACATATTTCTTGGTAGTTGTCATATGAATAAATTAGGTTTGTGTTATTTTTTCCTCTTAAGGTGTTTTCTTTTGTTATGTACATGAACTGGAGGATTTAATTTTCTTCTATAATAATACGTAATCCTTATGTAATGCCTCACATTATTTAGAAATGCATTACACTTTCATTGTTCAGCTTCCTTTAAAATCCCTTCCTTTTCTACTTTCACTTCTGTTGCACTTATCTGTAGTGATAACACACACCTTCATTCTAGTTAGGATTGACAATGAGGGGTTTATTGTCTTTGATCTTTTGGTTGTTGAAGCTTCAATTTATTCAGATCTAATATTGGCTTTTCCAGCCAAATTTCTTGCTTTGCAAGAGAATTTGTTCTTCTTTTTGTCTTGCTGTAAGAAAATGGTTAATGCCCTGATAATTAGTGCACATGATATAATTCTGGCACTGCATTCGGTTTCATTCTGGGGGATGTGCACTTACAGCCTGCAGGGTGGAAAACCATTAATCTCTAAAGCACTGGCTCCATTGTGTGTTAGACTGCTTGTAAGCAGAGATAAGGTGTGATAGGATTTTGTTGTCTGTGCACAGCAGGATTCTCAGTTCTTTTCTGCTGTCTTGGGCAGAGGAAAACTATGATAACAGGAGTTGCTGTGAATAAATGTCTCATCCTTAAGACACCACACATCATTAACACAACTGTGCTTGCAAGGTCATGAGGGTGTTCAACAGCTTAGGTCTTTATACCTGTATTGAATTTCTGGAGGGACTGAGTGATGCTGAATCAAGTATTTTTGACTTCTACTTCAAGTAGCACTTAGCTGTTCTCCCAAACAATTGAAATGTCTTCTTCACAATATGAGGAGTAGAGGTGGCAAATCATATTTATCTTCTAGGATTAAGTTATGAAAGACTTGACTATTCAAGTTAAATGTTTCAGTAATCTAGCGACTATATGAAATCGCTTCTGTGTGGTTTTGGCTCTCTAAAGGCAATGCATTTCTGTTTTCTTAATTAGGTCTTTACTAATGTGCTGACTCACCCAAAATGTCCATAGAAGAATAATGGAAGCCCCTGAATACCTTGATTTGGATGAAATAGATTTTAGTGATGATATATCGGTAAGTACAAGTCTTATTTTACTAGTTCAAGTTGAGACAAGCTTAGATATCTCAGTCCTGGTGTAAAAAGCAACACTGTTGTTAGAACACTTCTTTTTACTTCACTTCTTTTTACTTAGATAGGTTGAAGCTAGAGTAAAAATCAGCTGTTTTGTAAAGGAAATCTCTCTAATAAGCTTGGAATGAAAACTTGATTTCTCTCCTTCAGGTAGTAAAAATTACTTGCAAATCAAATTAATAAATTAGTTTCATTTCTGGATTGTTTCTCTCCTGTATTGTCCTGAATGAACTATATGTGCTGTAGAGCTAGCCTTAGACACCAAAATTTTAAGTTTATCTTTAATTGAATGTATTTCAGTTGTAAAAAACCTGCTTCTCTCTCCTCTGCCCTTTTCACCGGTAGCCATTTCCCAGTACAGCAGTATTTTATGAATAGGTGTGATGTGGTAGAATACAGAAAGAGATAGAAAGACTTCTGGGGATTCGTAGGCAGCACTGATCCTTAGTGTCACAAATAAAACAACTGCAGCTGTAATTGCAAGGAAAAATCCTGTGTTACTGTGTTACTGTCTACATGGTTAGTGTTCTTATAGGAGGCGCTGACACTGTGTATTTCTCTATTATTCATAGAACTACTCCTACTGCCAGTGTTTCTGCTTTTTGTGCAGGAGAGTTGTTCGTATGTTTAATGTTCATTAAAAAATAAATTTGAATACATAAATTAAATCTCCTAAAAGAGAACTTATTAATTCAATTTTCAGATGAAATTATGCCATCATCTCTTTCCACATGTTTCATAGTTTTATAGGGATTTTTTTGGTTTTTTGGTTTTTTTTTTAATGAAGGGCCTGGTTCTCCCGTTAGCGTTTCGGACTTTTGATTCATTTTAAAACATTCCAGATGCTTTATTCACTGACAAATTCCTTTTGAAGAGGATTTTTTTTCTACCTATTGTACTGTTGAATTTTTATTAAAGCAAAATATGGCAAATGCCCAAAATATTACAAGACAATGAGCCAATCTTGAGTGAATACCTTATTATGGGCAACTTTCTTTTTATTACTTTTATATGCTAGATTATTTCCTGGTATCTGTTTCTATACTCAGTTTTGTAAAACTGTAAAACATAATAGATGTAACCTTTCCATGTCCCTCCCGTTGTGGCTGTTGCTGCATACTGGTGGGTTAGGTTACTCACTTTTCTGCTGAACAGCTCAGGCTGCCTGCTTTAATAGCCTGTTCTTTCAGTGGGTGCTGAACATTGAATAAAAAAACATCTCAAATGATTGAGGTAGCAGTTTTCCTCCCTGCTCTAGCAGGTAGGAGGCCAAAGGATTTGTTGCCAGAACCCAGATCAACAAGACAGGTCATGGTTACTCTAGTGCTCTACTCTTATCATACACAGTTTAGAAATACCTGACCTTCACATTTTATCATTAGCCTGCTCTGGTAAGAGCAGCTGCATAGCATCTGTATTAGCAAATTATACTATTCCTGTTAGCCCTCTGGTTCTAATCCAGTGCAGAAAAGTGACTAATAATATAGGCTGCAAGAAGGCTGTTAAAATGATGCACTTACAAATGTACCTCTGTTAGAAAGCCACTGTTTGTAGTCCAGACCCTTGTAGTACATTTCAGCAAAACTGACCAAAATGTAATAGTCAAAAAGATAGCCAGAAAGACAGGATTTTGTTTTAAAAGGCAAATATATATGTAAGTCAGGGAAAGCGGAGGAGGAGTATGGGGTTTTGTTTTCTTTTCCTTTGCTGTTTTTTTTTATGTTGCATTTGTACATGAGAACAGGAAATGGTACATTTCTCCAATATCACAGAATCATAAAATGGTTTTGGTGGGAAGGGACTTTCAAAGGTCATTCAGTTCCAATCTCCCTCTCATAGGTGGGGACACCTTCCAATAGATCAGGTTGCTCCAAGGCTCATTGTGATGGGTTGACATTGACTGGTCACCAGGTGGCCACCAAGCCACTCTTGTTACTCTCACATCGTCAAGAAGCTTGTGCTTTAAGGAGAGGGACACCACTCACCAATTACTGTCAGGGGCAAAAAAGCCTCCTCTTGGCAATAGTAATTTATTGCCAATCAAACAGCATAGGATAATGAGAAACAAGGAAAAATCTAAAAGCACCTTTTCCCCACCCTTCCCTCTTCACAGTCTCAACTTCACTCTGGAGTTCTCCGCCTTGCCACCTCGATAAGTCCAGGGGCATAGGGGAGGATGGGGTTTGCATTCAGGTTATCCCACAGTGTCTCTGCCGTTCCCTCCTCCTCATCCTCTTCATGCCTGTACCAGCACAGGTTCCCACCCACTGCAGACAGTCCTGTCTGAACTTCTCCAGTGTGAGTCCTTCCCACAGGCCACAGTTCTTCATGAACTGCACCAGCAGGTGCCCTTTCCATGAGATACAATCGTTCAGGAACAGACTGCTCCAGCATGGGTCTCACAGAGTGTCACAGTTCCTGACAGAAAACCTGCTCCTATGTGGTTTTCTCTCCACAGGCATTAATCCTGCCAGGAGCCTGCTCCAGCGCTGTCTTTCCACAGGCTGCAGGTTTCTTCAGGGCACATCCACACACTCCAGTGTGAGGTCCTCCATGGGCTGAAGGCTGGATATCTGCTCTACCAGTGTGTTCCTGTACTGTAGGGGAACTCTGCTCCAGCACCTGGAACACTGCCTTCCCCTACTTCTTTACTGACCTTGATGTCTCACATTTTCTCATTCCTCTCTCCCAGCTGCTGTTATGTAGTGTTTTTAACCCTTTCTTAAATCTGTTATCCCAGAGGCACTACCAATATCTCCGATGGGCTCAGCCTTTGCCAGTGACTGGTCCCACATGGGGGCAGCCCCCACTCTTAGTTTGCCACATAAACCGAATACAATCATGTATGGTGGTCATCCACAACTTCTCTGGGCAACCTGTTGCAACGTCTCACTACCCCCATTGTAAAAAATATCTTTGTTATATTCAATCTAAATTGATGTTCTTTCATTTGCCCCTTGTCCTGTCACTGCAGGCCCTGGAAAACAGTCTTTCTCTATTTTTCTCATAAGCCTTCTTTATGTGTTGGAAGGCCATAAGAAAGTCCCCCTGCTGCCTCCTGTTCTCCAGGATGAAGAACCCCAACTCTCTCAGCCTTACTTCACAGCAGAGGTATTCCGGCCCCCTGACTGTTTTCATGGTCTTCTTCTGGACCACTGAACAGGTCCATGTCTGGTGGAGTCTCTCAGGAATTAAGTCTGGAGGAGAATCCCCTCCCTCACTCTGCTGGCCAGGCTTTTTGTGCAGCAGGATACAATTGGTTTTCTGGTCTGCAAGTTGAGCATTGCCAGTTAATGTAAAATTGTTCATCCTCCAGTATGCCAAGTCCTTCTCTGCAGGGCTACTCTCGGTATCCAAGTCTGTATGGATACTGAGCATTGCTCTGACACATGGACAGAATCTTGACCTCGTTGAACTTTATGAGGTTCACATGGGCTCACACCACAACCCTTCCCAAGGTCCCTCTGTATGGCATTCCATTCCTCCAGCAAATAAACCACACCACTCATCTTGGTGTCATGTGAAAACTTGCTAAGGGTGCACCCAATCCCATTGTCGATGTCCTTGACAAAGAAATTAAATACTATTGGTTGCAGTATGCATCCTTGAGGGACACCACTCATTTTTGGGTCTCACTTGGAAACTGAACTGTTGATTGTAACTTGTTGGACATGGCCAATTCCTTGTACACGTATCCATCAAACCCATATCTCTCCAAATTAGAGGCGAGGAGGTAGCACTTGGATACAGTGTGCCAAAGGCCTTACAGAAGCTGAGGAAGATGACATCCGTAGCTCTTGTCACTCCATTGTAGGAGGCCACTGTCTTAGGCACAATTTTCCCTTTGTGAAGCCATGCTGGCTATCTCTAATCGCATCTCTACCATCCATATGTTTCAGCATAACTTCCAGGAGACTCTGTTCCATGCTCTTACTGGGCCCTGAAGTATGGCTGACCTGCTAGTAGTTCCTGAGGCGCTTCTTCTTATCCTTGTTAAAAATCAATGTGATACTCACTTTTATCCAGTCACTGGAGACTGACTGCTATGACTTTTAAAATATTATTGAGGGTGGCTTAGCAGCTACATCTACCAACTCCATCAGGGCTCTGGAATGCAAATACGATGCTTATTTTATAAACTAAGATGGTTTTAGAAGACCTAAATGGTACAGTATATTTGTCTATAGTTCAGACAGCAGAATAGGTTTCTGGGTGACTTGTTTGCATTAAACAAAAATAATATTCTGTCTGCAGTGACATTAAACAACCCAGCTGAATATTTTTGTTTATTTCTTCATTAATAACTGCTCCCAGAAAGGAAGGGAAGAAAAAAAAAAGACCTTTAAGTTGCATTAAATGATAGACAAATTATCAAATGTGTGTTTTATGCTTTCACCTTTTTCCCATTTCTCCTGATTTTCACTATAAATTTTTTCTTGCTCTGAAGTTTTATGCTGTTGATATGGTTGCCTGAAGGTTTCCTAACCCTTTGATGGAAGTGCAGGATTTATATTGCACTGGCAAATTGAGCAAATTGCAAGTACTTTATTTTTTGGTTTACAGAAATAATACAAGATAACCTCATTTTGAACCTCTAACAGTGTTAGTGTTTATATAGGTCCCCTTTGAAGCTAAAATGAAGGATAACATGTCAAGTGTCTATATAAGATGCTATCAACAATGCATAGCACAAATTAACCAGTGCTCCAAAGATGCTCATCACAGCTGTAAGAAAGACGTTTATTTTGAGGAGGTGATATTTCCCACATGCACAGTACCTGTCGAATCTCTTTCCTTCTCTGTTTTTTGTTTGGAAGCTGCTTAAATTGACACTGCTATTGAGAAAAATCTTCCTGCAACATCAGGCCAAGTATTGTTCCTTTACTTTTTCTCAGTATAGCTTGCTACTCCCAAATGTCTCAGAAAGATGGTGGCATTGCACAGTTAATAAATTATTAAGAAAACATATTGTAAAATTACTGATTATTAAGAAAACATATTGTAAAATTACTGATTTAGTAGGTTTTCAGTATCAATGAAACATTTTGTTTTCCACTATAGCAAATAAACTGAAATGAGACTGCTAAACTGCCTACTTGGAAACACTTGGAAAAAAATTAGCTGTAGGAAGGTGGAGGTGCCTGTTTTCAGTAACAAAATGAAAACAAGGAGCTGTGAATTTAAGAGCAGGACAAAGCCCCATTTTTCCCTGAGTTAGCAGTGCCTGTTGGAAAAAGCTGGGAATATCTTGCGTTTGCATGGAATGCTTGTTACTGCATCTTGTCTCATCTGCTGTTGATACTGCTCTTCCATCTTACAAAGTTCTTTAGGGGTTTATTAGAATTCACTGTTTCGGGTTGTACATAGGCATTAAATGCAGGAAAAGAACCCAGACTTCAAACAGTAATCAAAAATTCCATTACATGTATTATCTTAGGAACAAGCCCTTAGTTTGTTACTGAATGTCACCATCAACCACGACAGACTTTAATTAAATACCAAAGATCCCAGTAAGCATTGACTAACGAAGTGACATGACGTGCTCAGCTCTTGCATTGTCAGTTATGCCTTTGGGCATGGCCCCCAACTCTGGCTGATGTGGTTACTCCACTGGTGAAATGTGAGAAGTGGTGTTTAATTTTGTGTGGGAAAAAATACTGAAATTATTGAATGAATAGTTGGAAGTAATTAATTTTAAATGCTGTTGAATAAACATTAAGTCTAAAATTCTGTTCCAGGGAAGGGTTGCAATCTCAACTTCTTTTGATGTCCTGTGTAACCATGAAATTTATGGTTGAAGAAAAGCTAGAAAATATTACTGATGATTAGAACTGGAGCTAGAGTATGCAATAAATCAGTTCTAGTGGGAAGAGCTGGGAATGGATTGTTTTTATGGTTGGGAAAAGTCCACTTGAAAAAGTAATTTTAGTTGCTTCCTGGACCAAAAGCTGGTTCTTTACATTTTAGCACAAAATACAGAAGGCAGAAATGTAAATTTGCAGATGTCTTTTTGAGGATAGAGGTAAGTGGGAGGAAATCTGTTAATGAAATCAAAGCAATATCATTAAAACACATAACAAATTTATAAACATTTAATAGATTTTTGGCAGTGGGACAAGGTAACTGAATACATTTTAAAGCAATGTTGAAACAGAACAGGAAAAAGAGTAAAAGAAAGATGGCTTTCTGTTTTTTGAAGTTGCCTGACAAAACACATAGCGATAGAATACAAAAAGCCTCTTTTTAATTGAATTACAAACTGTGTAATAGTTTAAACTGCAACAGCTGGTCTTACGAAGCTACCATATTCCTTGGAGACATGCTCCTTGGATTCTTTTAAGAATCTTACTAGACCAGTTCAACATTGCATTCTAAGTCTTTGTGCTGAAATAGCAAGATGTATAGGTTAACAGCTCAAGCTTTATTAAACAATAACTTAAGTGAAGCACAGCACATGGTGTTTGTCCATGTCTGTGTTTAAGTTGTAATAATTTGTCTTTAGTAGCATCCTTCTCCCTGTCTCTGCTCTGTTCTATTTTGCTTTAGTCTGTCACATCCTGAAGCAGTCACAGCCTCATAGACAACCCCTTGTTTAATGTAGATTGGAATCACTGGGTAGTTCTGGAGTGCGGCTACACATTTTAATTAATAAGTTCAGTGTTGATCCTGGGAATACGTATGAGGATTTCTTCTTGTGATTGAGGTTTCTCAATACCTCCCTAAATTAGGTCGGCAAAGAAAAAAGTAAGGCCTGGGAGGTTTAGGCTTAATGAAGTAGCTACAGTCATTTGAGTAACAGTCTTAAACTCACAACAGAAAAGTAAATTACTCTGCAATTGGTCACATGAGCTTGAACTTAGATTATTTTGAAGGAGATGGCCAGCTGTGCTTTAGAAACACGTCAAACACTGAATAACAAACTGTCAGCAAAAACCAGAACAATGTATCACCGTTTCTTTTTTGTGTGGAAAGTTCATATGGTTTTGTATGTAGTTGTTTTTCTTCATTGGTCAGCAGCACACCAACTAAAAATATCTGTTTCTTTGAAAACATATGGTGTTTATGTATTCTTAGAAAAATTTCAGTTGTGCTAATCCTAAATGCTTTTTTTCTGTTTTAGTTTCCTAAATACTGTTTTTAATAGGGTCTTTTTTGTATAAGCAAAGTAATCGATATTTCTTTCACAGTTGTAATGATTTTCATTTGTTTAAGTGGAGATTCCTGCAACATTAAAGCATTTGATTAAGGAAGACTTGCTATAAAGCAACTGCATATCAGAATGTATGGTTTTATAACACTGGATCTTGTTTCTTTCCAAAGATATTCCACAAGTTTATAAAGATAAAATTCCTGTTTAGTAAAATACCTGTGGCACCTGTGATGGTTTTTTCCTGTTTTTAATTGGTTAATGCAGAGAATAACATGCTGATTCATATCAGATGTGTTTTGTCACATCAAAATAATAAATACAAGTTTGCTTTAATAAAGCCCAGGTTAGAGAAGCAAGCCTGTCATCTGATATATGTGGATACACACACCTCTCTCTGAAATCAGATCTTTACAGCACAAGTATTCTGCATCTCTTTTACATATTGTTTTGTGACAGCTCGAATTCTAATTTTTAAACATGGTGGTTGTTGTAGTGCAATCACTGTAATAGATGCCCAGGTGGGCAAAGTGAGATCCTTGAGGTTTACGGTGAAGCCTGGGTGTGTTCTGACCTCCAGTGTACCTCACAATGTGCTGCATTGCATTTGTGCCTTGAAGAATGGTGACCTGCAGGAGGGAAAAATCTGAGGTGAGGAGGTGCTTTGGTCTGGCTTCAAAAGTCTGTTTTGTATGCCTCAAAGTGGGAAACAACAGCAGGTGCCATCTGCTTTTCTCGTGCAACCAAAGAAGACCATCAAACTGCCAGAAGTACCCTTGGTTTGTAGGTTTAGTTAGTGTCCATGACATTTGAACCTCTTGAAAATCTTACTTTTTATCTTTTTTAATTATTACCTCTGTACATTTTTTTCCTTTTTTACAGTATTCTGTAACTTCTCTCAAGACCATCCCAGAATTATGTAGAAGGTGTGATTCACAAAATGAAGACAGATCAGGTATGATGCCCACTTCTGTCCACCCATAATTTTCTAGGCTTCTTTTAAAATAATGTACAATTTGGCAACAATAGCTTCTTGGCAGTGTCCTGCTGTTTTGTTTTTTCTCATTTCTGTACAGTGTTCTGGAAACATGAGTTTCTTTTTTTTTCAACAGATGTTAGTTCATTAGAAGGAAAGAAAGTTCCAAAAAAGGATTTGGCTGTATACAGATAAATGTAGGGCTTCATCTCAGCAGCTCCAAACCACAGTATGTGCAACAATTTACTTGAAAACCCGAGAAACCATTGGTGACAAGACGTAATAATGTAGGCGCCAATGAAAAAATGTTGGATACATTTACTACCCATATGGCCACGACCAGTCTGAGGGATGATATTTTGCCAGAGTCTGAAGCTGTATCAAGGATGCTACATGATAGAATCTACTCTAAGGCATACTGTAATAGTTAAGATTAAAGCTGAGTTTTTTAGTTTAATAGTGTAAACTAAATGAAGAATCATGGCATGCAGATGAGAACCAGCTGGAGACCTTCCCCCTGCCCCTGACAAAAAGTGCATTCAGTGTTGTTTTTCACTCTGTAAATCAGATTAATCCGCTTTTATTTTTCTCTTCCTGATGGAGGAGAAATGAATTGGTAAGAGGAGCATTTTTGTTGAGCTATGAAAAGTTTATTGTGCTTTTTGATCTTTTGATTGAACTTTTGCTAATGTTGTTTCATCAAGTACTTTTATAACAGAAACAGGAGATCTGGAATTCATGGGGTGATAGAAGGACTTAAGAACCATGCTATACTTCCGCAATTTTTATTTCTATATTTCCTTTCAGACTTTTTAAAATTTCTAATGTGTTTAACTTAAGCTGAAACTTTCTGATTGCTGCTTCTTCTAACAGAGTCATTAAAGGCCTCTTCATCATATGCCACTGTCCTTGGCAATAAAGAGAAGCAAAACTCTCCTTACCATACTTACTTGCAAGTTACTGCCCACACAGGGCATAGCAGTGATTGCACACACAGTGTTATTACTTGTTGCAAACAAAAGCGGGGGAGAAGTGTAAAAGGTGAAGATTCCTGATTCACACTCCTCCATTTGCTCTATCTCATTCTACCCCAGTCTCCTCCCGTCCTCCTCAATCCTCCATTCCATATTCCCCTCACTCTTCCCATCCTGCCCCATTACACCCTTCTATTCTTCCCCTGCCTCATTCCTATCCTTTTTCTTCTCTCTCCTTCCTACCTTTTTGCTGGTTCTTCCTCTCTTCGTCATCCCTTGCATCCTACCAACTTCCCCTTTCGTCCCATCTCCCTGCCCCTCTCTTCCCAACTCCTTCCCTTCTTCTTACCCATTCTTACTCCCATTCTCCCCACTCTCTCCCCATTTTCCTATTGTCACACCATTTCTTCACACTATTCTTCTCCCGTTCTTCTCTCATTCCTCCAACCTCCTTCTCTCCTCTTTCCTCTTTTTCACCCACTTGTTCCCTCTTCTGCTCCTCATGCTTCCCTGCCATTGTCCATAGCATTTAATCCCTCTTTGCTCCCCACATGCTCCCACCATTCTCTCCCATATTCCTCCTCCCATTCTTCTTTCTCCATTTGAAATTCAGGTAGCAGTCATGAAGTGAAATAAAGACCAATAGTAAGGATGAAATACTGGTTATGAGGTCTTCCTTTAGATTGTGGGATGCTGACAACTTGCTGTGTATCTCTCTTGTTCCCTGGTTGCCTCTGCAGACAGATATTTTTTGATTATGATTTTAATTACATCAGTACTCATCTGTTCCCTTGAAAAGGGGTTGACAGGAGCAAATACAGGGATCACTGGGAGACAGCAGTAGCTCTGGGGAGTCTGCCAGTGGAAGTTAATTGCAGATTGATTAAAAGTCTTGAGTAAAAAGAGGCCTTTAGCACCGATAGTGTTGGCAAAGTAGAAATTGTACTAAAAGCTGGTTTTTCTTGCTACTTACCACTTACTTTGATGAATAGGAGATAGTACTAAAATCCTTTTATTTTTAATCTGCTTAATCACTGAGTGCTGAACCGGAGTGTATCACTTTACATCTCTGTACAGACTTCAGTATTTCAAGTATCTTGAACTACCAACAAAGCTGGATTAGTCAACAATGTGTAAGGCCCGATTTGATGACTTTTCATAGTTGCTTTTGACACAGTCTTTTTGCCTTCCCTATACTGTAGATCATTAAAATAATGTTGCCAACGTATTGATGTTGTGTGCTATTTTTCATGAAGGTGGATTATATAATAAATCTTTCATGCTACAGCATGAAACATTCATACTATTTTATGTCTGTATTCCATTGTTAATTCAAGTACAAATAGAAAAACTCAGAGGTTTTACAAAGAACTGATCCAACTTTCTACCTCATACTGATTCCTGCTTAGTTAGGGGTTGCATTTCTCCCTTAAAACAGAGAGGACTATGGAAGTAGAACTATGCAAGAATTATTGTTTCAGAAGAAGTAAAAGTTAAGTAGAATTTGACCATAGATATGTCATAGTCTAAAAAGCAATTGTCTGTCATCTTTGAATCAGGAAAATACTTAGTTCACTAAGATAATTAAGACAAAATTATGGAGAAAGTAAGATTCAATTCTACACTTCAAAATATGATTATATATATGAACAACCATTTTCACCAGCAGGATTGTTAGAACAGATTCAAATCAGACAGCTCCTCATTATGGAATTACATTTCTTAACTATATGGCTAATAATATGAAGTCCTACTATTAATTGTTTGCAGATAAGTTTGGTAAATAGCCCTGTAATCCCATTTTCTTTCCCCCTTTCATGTAAACTTGGAATAATAAGTTACTAAAATATGAAAGTGTTTGGTTACTTTGTTTTCAAATTACTCAAAGCACTTTTAATCCTAGGCAAATACTGGTGTTTAGAAGTCAGTGTGCTTTCTCAAGCATTTCATGTCATTCCTTCAGCAGATTTTTTGGACTTTTTTTAACTATTTCTGACTGCCTGTAACTTTTGCTCAAATTTGTTCTTTTGGAAAGGAAGGTATTAGAAAGTCTGACAAACATTTTCCCAATGTGTAGTTTTTCCTCCTTGAAATCCCACCATCACCTCCCTTTATTGGACAGCACTGGCTGGTGGTGTATATTGTTGGGAAGGTCATGTTCCTTCCTCACCCTTTTGCAGGATGTGCATGAAAGTCAAGCAGCAGCACAGTCTCAGTCCTGACTCAGAATCAACAGAATCACAGAATGTTCTGAGTTCAGAGGGACCCACAAGAATCATCAAAGTCCAGCTCCTGGCCCTGCACAGGATGTCCACAAGAGTCACACCATGTGACTGAGAGCATTGTCCAAACACTTCTTGAGCTCTGTCAGGCTGGTGCTGTGACCACTGCCCTGGGGAGCCTGTTCAGTGCCCAGCCACTCTCTGGGTGAAGAACCTTTTCCTGATATCAAACCTAAACCTCCTCTGACACAATTTTATGCCATTCTCTTGAGTCCTGTCACTGGTCAGCACAGAGACGACATCAGTGTCTTCTTCTCTTGCTACCCCTCACGAGAAAACTGCAGAACTGCAGTGAGGTCTCCCCTCAGTCTCCTCCAGGCTGAACAGACCAAGTGACCTCAGCCACTCTTCATAAGGCTTCCTCTTAAGGCCCTTCATTATCTTTGTTGCCCTCCTTTGGACACACTGTAGTAGCTTTAGGTCCTCCTTATCCTCCTGTTGTGGCACCCAAAACTTCACACCGGCCTCAAGGTGAGGCCGCCCCAGTGCAGAG
The DNA here is from genome assembly GCA_013398055.1 of Ifrita kowaldi. Lineage (NCBI taxonomy): Eukaryota > Metazoa > Chordata > Aves > Passeriformes > Cinclosomatidae > Ifrita > Ifrita kowaldi. Next base: position 484,097 of record VZRS01005290.1, on the reverse strand, counting down.
CAGAGCGGGACAATCCCCTCCCTTGCCTGGCTGGTGATGCTGTGCCTGATACACCCCAGGACACGGGTGGCCTTCCTGGCTGCCAGGGCACTGCTGAATCATATTCAACTTGCTACAGACCAGGACTCCCAGGTGCCTTTCCGTGGCTCTGCTCTCCAGCCTCTCATTCCCCAGTTTGTCCATACACCCAGGGTTACCCCATCTGAGGAGCAGAATGCGTCACTTTCCCTTGTGAAGCTTCATGCAGTTGATGGTTGCCCAGGCCTCTGATGTGTCAAGGTCTCTCTGCAGGCCTCTCTGTCTTCAGAGGGAGTAAACAGCTCCTCCTAATTTTGTGTCATCTGCAAACTTACTTAGTATTCCTTCAAGTCCTGTGTCCAAGTCCTTTATGACTTCTCTGAGTCCTTCTCAGAGTTAGGGAATTCTGACTCAGGAAAATTCCAAGGGATCCTTGGAGCCAAAGGATATGTGCCAGTGCCCCCAGATTAAAAGGGGAAAGATATATGGGTCTGGCAAAAAATTGCAGGGAAAGTCATGGTTTGTTCACAATAAAGTGTGATTAAGGGTAATTGTTTTTTCTATAATCATGCATCAAGATAATGGTCTTTTATGTAGCATAACCACTAAGGTGGACATTATCTCAGTTGTTTAGTGCAAGGTGCTAATTAACTGCAAGATTGTGGGTTTAAGCCCTGTACAGGCCGTTCACTTAAGAGCTGGTCTCAGTATTCCATATGGGTCCCTTCCAACTCAGAATATTCTGTGATTTTGTCATTGTTTATCTTCAAAGATAGAAAATTAAAGAGAGTAGTTCAGAAATGGACCTAGCTAGCACATTTTTCCTGAAATGAACTGTTAGCCCAAGTGCCCGTTGATTTCCAGCATTGTTTAACATAGACTGATGAACTGAAACAGAAATCAGTCCTTTATGCTTTTTTTATTAGGCATGAAATTGGTTGCATTCTTTCTGGGCAAATTTTCTAAGGACACTTGAACAAATGGTTCAAGACATCTGTGTTCAACAAGCTTCACTGAACCGTGTCATTGTTGAAATATATTCTGTCATCTGCGGTGACTTTCGGTTGTCATTAAATGGATGTTTCAAATGAAGGCAATATACTACTTTAGATGTTTATTCGCAGATTGATAAAAAAAAAATCACCTTTGATGTCCAGCAGTTATCCTTCTGCACTGCTTTATTCATTCCCAAAGTAGCTGCCATCTGAAAATATATTCAAAATATTAGTTTCTTATTTGAGAAAAATAAGTAAATCAATGAACAGACAATTACGGAAAATTTCTGTCTCAAGCTCTTGGTAGTTTTTATTTGTATGAGAAAATAAAGTAATATTTGATTTAGAAGCAGTGTTAAAAGGCATCAGTTTCACAGCTTTGTTCTCCAAATGTCTCCCAAGTAAATATGTCTGAAACAACACGATACTGATTGGATCATTCCTTGGTAGAAGGTAGAGGAATTTTCTTAGTAAAAAACCAATTGTGCTAGCTACATATAAGGTATTTTCCTACCCAGCTTTTGCATCCTTCCTCTTCCTTTTTCATGCATTTTGTGCCAGAATGACCTCTTCTGATTTTTTTATTAGAACTTTGCTTGCTACTTTCCTTTTACATCCATAGAACAGTCTACACAAATTAAATCCAATTTATTAATTTCAAAATTTTCTTTGCCTTTCCTATGTTCTCTACTTGAGAATGGCAGCTTTTGTATTATTCTTCCTCAAGCCAAGATAAGACAAATATTCATTCACTGAGAGTCAAAATGTTTGAATTACCTGAAAAAGATGCACTGTTATTTAAAAACATAAATTGTTATTTACCCTGTATACTCTTTCTTTCTTCTTCAGAGTGACTTGAAATTCCACTTAAATGGGGACAAACCCCATCTGTTCTTACCTGTGCAGGGTTGTTCTTTAATTCAGGTTCTCATGCTCTAGAGTTTATGTTAAAGAGCTCTAGTATGTATTCCTGGTACAGGTTATTGATATATTAAAACTGTAAAACAGTGCCACCTTCAGTTAAAATGAATTCAGTTAAATATGAATTTTGTGATATTAATAAAGGAGTAAATAGATGCTCAGGTCTGGCTCTGATTATCCATCGATTTGTAAGAGACACCCCTTCCTCTGTCTCATGGAGCCCACATACATAGTGTTGGAGATACATTGGTGATAACAACCAAGAGTTTTCTGGGTTTCCCTAGGGTATTCAACAACTCAGCACCTGTAGAGTCAGAATCACAGTGCTTTAAATGGACCTGGAACTAATGCGAGGCTTAGTTGATTCAAGAGTCTCTGCTGAAGGCATATCACAAGGAAGAAGCTCAGGCATTTCTTTCAGATGACAGTAAAACTCCAAATATGAGCCTTTGGGTAGACTTACTGCAGGCCCCCTCTCAATATTACACAAGCAGTGTGTTGAAATAGTGCACTAAAAAAAAATATGGGAAGCTGTCAATGCTATTCACAGACTTTCTTAATGTAAAATACACCATCTTTATTTTCATTATACTCAATTAATGATGGTTAATGTCCATTAAAAATTGACAATTTAGAGGTGTTCCAATGTTTGGCATTAGACTGTAAGTATCACAGAAACTGCCTGTCACAAGGGTAAAGTTTCATCTATGCATGAGGTTGTCTTGATGGTTGGAGAAAACTCAGTTACCTGTAGTTCTACAGATGCATGTATACCAGATAAAATTCCCCCTCTCACCTCCCTGTGCTCTAGACATAGAGATGATTGAAAAGTACTCCGAAGCACAAAAAATGCTTCCAACTGGAAACGTTATAAGGATCAATTTTGATTCCTGAAAAAAGAACCAGATGGGGATTAAATTGAAAGACAAGTTGCTTCCTGATTGCCCCCTTTTCTGCTTATTTGCCCCCAGTTGTTCTAGGACAAGTACAAGTAAAGAAATAGATAAAAAAAACCTATAAATAAGCCTGCAGGCCTCTGGATTCATTTGCGTTTTGTCTTCTTCCAGAAGAACATAGAGCACAATATATGGTGAAGAATTACATCTGCAAATTTGACCCTTGCAGATTTTCATCAGATGAAGGTTTTTTTTGTGCCAGAGAAATACTTCGGCATGTCAGGTCTATCAGCAGCTGACAGTTCTTTACTGATGTGAATAAAGCCTGTAGTTTTTGTGTTCCTCTCTCTTTTTGCTTCAGTAATACAACAGTAGGGTTATCCAAATCTCTTATATTAATGAATAAAAGTTTAGGAAATAATTTTGACACATATCTGGGGAAAAAAATTTTCATCACCTTTTAGGAGTGTACCAGAATTATTGTCAGATTCTGGAATCAAACTAGCTGCTCCATATTCTAGCCTCCTGCCTTAAACTCAGACCATCTTTTACTGCTGTTTATAAAAGAATCAAACAGTATTCATTTGACCCAGACTTTTAATGGCCCCTGTCTGAGTTCATAAGTATGGAGAGATGAGCAAGAGGCTTTTCCTCTGGAGCAGCTGTTTAAGACTAGTCAACAAAACTCCTGCTGTTCTGGTGCTTTGGAGGCTACAGGCAACACTTGCTTTTGCTTCTTCAGGGAACAAGCATCTGAAAGCAGAATGAAAGAGATTCAAGCCATGTCCAGGTCCACTCCAGGCTATGGCTTCAGTGTTGTGTAGAGGGAAACCATGCTGTAAGTGCATAGGGACTGATGCAACTCCTAAGGAGTAAACGGCACAAAGAAATACTGTGCTTCGTACTCTTTCTTCCCTTCAGCTATATGGTTAAACGCTATCCTCTAATCCTTTATTAAAAGCAGCGTAAATTCCTCATCTCAGTTAAGTAAAAAGGGTGTTTTTAAGTCAGTAAAAATATTGCTAACTGGTTTTGGTGTTCCAGGTTTTTTTTCTGGAAAACCAGTGTTTGTAAAGAGATGTTGGGAAGAAAAACAACAAAGAATGGAAGTACTTTACTCTGCTCTAACTTTAATGAAAGAAAGGAGAAATATATGACTTCATAATTAGATTTTGTAACAAACATCATTGCTTCTTCTTAGTGTCCTATTTTACAATTTGGTCAGCAGTGGTTTATGTAAATGCATGTTATTAAAGTTAAAAGTGGAGAAAGTGAAGCAACATAAGCTTAAATAAAATGACGACAAACAAAATGTTGATGCCTTTTCCTCTGTCTAGACCCCTGTGTTGAAAGCAGTGTTTTCATAAAACTCAGACAGAATTCATTTCCATACTGAGTGCTTAATAGTTCCTGTCAGAACAAAACAGCTGGGAAACATATGGTATCCATTTCCCTGTATCACTTGGAAAAAATTTCACATGTAAATAAAACGAACATAAAAGTGTAGGCCTTTGAACCTAGAATCTTATACAATACATAAATAAGTCAGTACAGTGCGTTCTTTGTATTGGCCCACTAAGTTACATGCCTTTTGATTATTATTATTTTTATTTCTTCTTCGGAAATTTTTTCTTAAGCACTTCCAAAAGTATTAATGTAATTTTCAGACATCCATAACTACTAAGCCATACTAATCTTTTACTTCAGATATTAATGTTGCACTGAAAGTGTATATATCTGTTTCCTTAGGAAGGTGTTCATGGCAAATTGTGTGTTTTGACCACAAATTAGATCCCACTGATATGCAGTTAGCACATGTTATAAATCTGCTTTGTTTAAACAGTATTCTTGACTTTTAGAATGCATTAACTCTTAGTGTACATTTAAAGGGGCATAGTAACTGCCTAAATGCTTTCATGGTTTTAGTGCTGTCCCTCAACTGAAAATAACAAAAGAAAGAAAACTCTTTGCCAGAATTCCACTGATTATGTAGATCATAAATATCACCAGCTGGGGCTGTCGGAAAGAGTGCAAATTCAGTAGGATTGAGTTCAAGTGCAGTAGGATTAAGAGTTCAGTTGACTTGAGCTCCTTTCCTCCTCCCAAGTCAGATTCACTCATCAAACTATCCTGCAGTGCCCTGAAATAATTGTCTGGAAGGTCCAGAGCTGTAGGTGTGTATGTGTGTGTGGGTATGGGTGTACACAGGTTATACATATAAGGGATGGAAAGTTTGACAGAGAAGCCCAACATAGAGAGGAGAAAATCAGAAGGAAACATCATACCTCAATAAGTAGGCTTAATTTTTAAATCAGAGAATCACAAAATTGATTTAGATTGGCAATGTCCACCTAAGATCATCTAGTTCAAGGACTGTGCTTAAGCAGGGGCAGCTAGAGCAGGTTAAGCCAGGTCTGTGTCCAGCTGACTTCTGAGTATCTCTAAGGATGGAGATTTCACAAAGTCTCTGGGCAACTGTGCCAGTGTTTGACCAGCCTCAAAATAAAAAAGTGTTTTCTTGTGTTCAGATAGAATTTCTTATATTTTACTTTGTGCTGGTTGCCTCTTGTCCTGTCATGGAGAAGAGGCTTGTTACCTCTTCTTAATGACGAGATTCCTCCTGACTCTTTCCTTCCCCAAGCTGAACAGTCCCAGGTCTCAGTTGCTGTTCGTGAATTTCTAGTTCTTGTGAGAAAAATCCATCTTCCAGAGGAAACAGGCCTTAAAAACTGAGCTGTTGTTACTGGTGCTGAAACAAATGCACTGAAAACTTTTGACTAACTCTTTTGTTGCCCTCACAGAAAATGATCCTACTCTTACAATGCCTCTCAATGCAGAGGAGGGTGCAAACTAACATAGTTGGACGGGACCACTGTAAATGCCACTAGGCTATTGTACGCAGAGTGGGTCAGGTTGGAAGGGACCACAGTGAGTCATCTGGTCCAACCTCCCTGCTCAAGCAGGGCCATCCCTGCTTGAGATGAGCACATTGCACAGGATTGTGATAGGTGGTTCTTGAATATCTACAGTGAAGGAGAATCCACAACCTCTCTGGGCAACCTGTTCCAGTGCTCAGTCACCTGCACAGTAAAGAAGTTCTTCCTCATGTTCGGGTGGAGCTTCCTGTGCATCAGTGTCTGCCTATTACCTCTCCTTCTATTGCTGGGCACCACTGAGCAGAGCCATCCTCTTGACACCCTCCTGTCACATACTGATAGACATTGATGAGGTTCTGCCTCAGTTGTCTGTTCTCAAAGCTAAACAGGGCCAGCTCCCTCAGCCTTTCCTGGTAAGAGAGATGGTCCTGTCCCTTAATAGCAACAGCCCTCTGCTGGACCCACTCCAGGAGCTGCATGTCTCTCTTGTACTGAGGACTGGACACCGCACTCCAGATGTGGCCTCATCCGGGCCAAGTAAAGGGGGAGGATCACCTCTAGATGATCTAGCACCTTGCTGGCAGTGCTCTTCCTAATGCACCCCAGGATACTATTGGCCTTCTTGGGCACAAGCCCACATTGTTGGCTCATGGATGACTTGTGTTCTTGGTTAGAACTTGATTAGAACTAATTATTTGTAACTATTACAAGATACGTCCTTGAAGAAAGTTTCTTTTCAGGAATGTCAGATTCTTTAGTTTTGCTAGAGATGCTGTTAAATCTGTTTAGTTGTGAATGTAGCATGTTATTATATAATTCTTGTTTCCAGTGTTTGAGCAGGTATACCTTTAAAGTGTGCTGTCATGTCACATGTCAGGTAGCACTCACTGTTAAATCAAATTCCTCTGTTTCTCTAGTTTCCAGCAGCAGCTGGAACTGTGGGGTCTCAACTCTTCTTGGAAATGCACAGAAACCAACAGGAATTACAGATGTGTGCAATAAATTCAGACCAGTGAAGAGGGTTTCCCCATTAAAGCACCAGCCGGAAAGCTCTGAGAACAATGAAAGTGATGACCAGAAGAACCAGAAGGGAGAATACCAGAAAGGCAGTGATTCTCAGTCAGCACCTCCAAATGATGACCAGAGTCCAGGAGAAGGAGAGAGCCTTAAAAGCAAAAGCACAGAACCTGCTGTTCTGCTTGGGGAGCTGGAGCACTATGACCTGGATATGGATGAAATTTTGGATGTGCCTTACATTAAATCAAGTCAGCAACAATCAAGTCCTTTTACAAAGGTAGCTCCTGAGAAAAAACTTTTGAGTGTATGTTCAACCATGAATGGCCTAAGTGGCAAGAGCTGTCCTGCAGGGAGCACAGAGAGCTCGCCTACTGGCGGGACACAGTTCTGTGTGCTGTCTCCTGTAAAAGGCGCTCAGCTGAGAAAAACGCAGCCCATTGTCCTCGATCAGCACAAGCATTCAGCAGAAGAATTAGAGCTTTCCCAGCCTTTAGTTAAGTGTAGCTCAGCCCATGAATCTGAAGCCCAAGGCAAGGGCTTCCTCAGCAGGACGCTTGTTGATCCTCATGCTCACAAAGCTGAGAAGACTATGCCGAACTGCCACCGAAGGACTTTCCACCTGCAGACGGCAGTGCCAGAAAGCAAGCAGCTAGAGGAACTGAGTATGAACTGGAGCAGTGCAGGGGGCCCAGAAGAGAGGAGCGAAGATGTGAAAAAAATTAAGAGCATCTTAAACATTGTAAAGGAAGGCCAAATCTCTTTACTGGTAAGTATCATCTTTTTCATAAAAAACGTAGAATAAAAGTGATCTATGGTGTGGTTTATTAAGCCAGCTAAGCTGATAAAGTTCATATTTTGAACTACTGCCCTTTTTATCTTGTAGACTCCTTAGAAATTAAGTGTACGGGCTTCCAAATGGAAAGCATTAATATTTAAATAAAATATGTAGCAAAACCAAGATGTTGGTTTAATGTCTGCATGGCCAAGATTGCTGTTTTATGCAGTACACTGAAATTATAAAGAAGACAGACATTTTAACGAATAGGATCACTTAAATTTAAATCCTAACCGAGTTTTGCCTTTCATGTTTGTGGGTCACTTTGCTCAATTATTTCTGGGTTACCACTGTTGTTATGTAGAGGTTGATGATGGGAACAGAGAGGCTTCTGTTGTGTTCTGATTATTATTCAGGAGTGTTTATGCTGTGTTGTTGCAGCAGCATTCTCAGGCAGGAGCTTTCTCTAAAGCCTCGTTGGCCTCTGACCCATATGAAGTTTTTTTAGTAAATTCTAACACTGTGATCAGGCACTGTCAATGATGGTTTCCAAAGTAACTGGTTGCAAGTTAGCACAATGATGCAGAGCATGTGATCTCCTCACAGAACAGCTGGTGAAGGCACAGTGTATGTATAAAAACTGGTTTTGTTAGATTTTTGTTTAGCTTCTCTGTTTACCAGTCTAGCTCAAGCACAAAGGCATGCTATTAACATAGAAGCAAGAACAAAGGAAGATATTCAAAACTAGACAGAGGCAGAAGAGAATATTAGATTAGTCATTAAGAAATAAAAGCAAGTTAAATTCATCCTGAAATAGGAATTGGGGTGAAAAAAGAGGACATCATAGGTAAGAAAATACGTTTTTTTTCCCAACTGGTTGTAACCTCTTCAAGAAGTACACTCATGGAACAATACTCTGGCAAGACCGCATAATTCTAGGAACTTAGTTATTGCTACTCCTTGACTCTGTCTTCAATGTTCTGTTTTCCTTTTAGAGTTTCTCAATCCAATTGTTTTGTCTTTAAATTAGAATTGGGCAGAAATAATGTATTATGTCATGGTGGTGTAGAACTTCGAGTAAATATCCAAAAAGATTTTCTCATGAAAACAAACTATCACATAAAACTCTTCTGTCATGTGCTTTAGCTACATTTTAAAGGGTGCTTAACGTAAGCTACCGCTTTTGTGATGAGCAAAATTAATCAGGAATGTCTTTTAGAAGTCATGGATATTTTCTCTTCAACTACTCATCAATATAATGCCAAAAAAAAAAAGGGGGGGGGGGGGGGACTTAGACAGAAATTATTGAAATGTGGGTATTTTTGCAGCTACTTCATTGATCAGACTAGTGCAAAGACTTAAAGCCACTCAAGATCTTGCACTGTTGTATGACAGTTGCATGAGAAGGAAACTTCACCATCAACTAAGCCAGCGAACATCCCACTTCTGTCCTTATGCTAATAGTACCCAGGTTCTGTACAGTGAAGTGAAAAGCTCCGGATTTTGACTTATAAAAGAACATGACTGTTGGGAAGCCTCCTTGTGTTTGGCTTGTGTCTTGGGCTGTGAGGATAAATGTATCTTTTTATCCTTAGTTGTAACTAACATACGGCTTTTTTTAACAGCCACATTTAGCAGCAGATAATCTGGATAAAATCCATGATGAATGTGACAACAATCTGTTGCATGTAGCAGCATCAAAGGGACATGCAGAATGCCTGCAGCATCTCACTTCTTTGATGGGTGAAGACTGCTTGAATGAACGAAACATTGAGCAGCTAACTCCAGCTGGATTAGCAATAAAGGTAACAGGCTCTTTCTCCACTGTAATGTGACATAAAGGTCATTTAGTTTCCTCCTGTGATGGCAGTAAGAAATGCATCCATCAGGATGTTATTTTTCAAGCTTTTTAAGTGAGGAAAAAAACCCCCTGTTGTCTGGTACTACATAAGCAAAGTAAAATGGATTACTATACAAGATGTAATATCCACTGTATAACACTGAAAATTTTTACATTGTTGTCAAAGCATATCCATTAATTTTTAAATCAGTCTACTTACTCTAAAGACTATTTGTTATATTTTAAGTAGCTTTCACTTAACTTGGATTCAGTTGTTTCTTTAGGGAGCATAACAGTTTCTTGGTTTCTTACAAATACTGGTATAATCTTGTAGACAAGTGTGAGAACAAGTTTACAAAGCATAAGAGCACCTGGAGCTGAAAAGTCCCAGTTGTTTAAAGCAGTTGCATCAAAGTTAAAATGCATATGTTGCAGAACAGCAACCTGTTAAAATCTGAAAAAAATTATTGTCCAAGCTTTCAGGAAGACTTACTATGTAGGAAAATATGAAAATTCATGGTGTTGCTACACTAAAAGAAAAGATAGTGCAGGAAGGCTGATGATTCAACCATAGTGATTCTGCTTCTTTGGTTGAATGTCACTCTTTTATCATCTAAATACCTTAAGAACAATGAAGGGAATGGGTGAAATATGATACAGGAGTTTCTGTTTCTTTGGGGGGTTTATTGTTATTTGCTTCCTGGGAAAAGTTCAGAAACTGAGAAAAGACTGGTGGATTCCAGCCTGCAATTTTGCTTATTTGAGGCGTCATTCCAATCACCTAGGGCCCTCGTGCAGGTGGCAGGGTTGGGTTTTTTGATTTTTCTGGGTCAAGCCATATGAATAGGAAATTAAACTGATACCTAGTTGTACTAATGAAATGCTCTAATATCTTGGCCCATGTCAAACTGTTTAGATACAGTCTGCCAATTTAAAGTCCTGCAAAATTTTAGCCATTTTTCTTTCTTGTTTTTTCAAGGTAGGTATATAATGTGTTTGTAAGCCAATAAATTCTGATACTTACTGCTTTTGTGGAAAATAGGTGCATACCCCATATAGTACAACATTATGGGGGTTACAATGGTATAAAGGAAGAGCAAGAAAAATAAGTATCATTGTATCAGTGTTGAAAACCACTCTGGAAGTAAGGATCAAGAGCCACAAAATTTAGTTATGCCAGATCACTTAAAGGCTCTTGCAGGACTTTGCATTGACCCAGGACAAGTCCAGTCATGCAGGTCATCATTAGATATTTGTGCTGGAGCACCCTCACTAACAGGAAGAACTCCATCACCTTTACACTCTTCTGTGAATGACAAAGTATGCTCAAGTATTATTGAAAGTAAAGGAACCAATGTTTAAATCAGCTAGCCTTTCTGCAGAAAAAGACAAAAGGTTTTATTGGCTTATTCTTTAAATTTTTAATCAAACTGGAAGTTTTGAATAATTATGGTAAGCTTTTTTCTCTCTAGTAGATGTGTTTAGAATGGAAACACTTGGAATGTGGCCTTTTTTTTTGCTTGTTTAGAATGGTCAGCTGGAGTGTGTTCGATGGATGGTGAGCGAAACAGAAGCTATTGCAGAACTCAGTTGCTCAAAAGACCACCCAAGCCTTATCCATTATGCAGGTTGCTATGGCCAGGTATGACCTTCTTTTACGTTTTCAAATAGATTACTTGGGTACTCATACAAGAATTTAAGTTAAAGCATGTGTGTCATTTTATGACTTGTAATTACAGGTGTTCTGAATCAGTTCAAGTATAGTAAAATCTTTCCCAACTTAATCTGTGTAATTTTTTCAGCATTTTCCCTTTAAAGTTGTTTGTTTGTTTTTTGGTTGGTTGGTTTTATAAGCTTTGAGTAATGGCAAGGAGAAGATTAGCTGGCATATTAGGCCAACCAGTAAATCCCAAGAACATCTACGGAGATTAGCTGTCATCTAGAGGACTCAGAGGACACATCTGAAGAGCAACAAAATTTTGCAGTGTAAGAATTCATTGTATTGGCAGTGAAGTCTGGTGGAACTTGAACATCGCCTGTCTAGCTTTAGCCACTTTCATTGAAAACTGCATACAAAAACATGCTGTAGATTCACAGAATATTCTGAGTTGGAAGGGACCACAAGGATCATCAAGTCCAACTCTTAAATGGCCCATATGGGGATTGATCCCAAAAGCTTGGTGTTATTAGTACCATGCTCTACCCAACTGAGCTAATTGTAAATCAATCCTGTTTCACACCTAACTTGTCTGTTATTATAACAGTGAGACACCACTGAAGTACAGCATTCTAGTGCTTGGTTAATATCTGGAGGAGCATATATGCCACTTAACTACACTACATTCTCTTTCCACAACATCTGTTTTTTCCTAAGTAGACCTTGCAATAACCCCTCTTCAAGGGACCTTCTCCAGGATCTACTATGGAAGGAATAGTGAACAGTTATTCTTCTCTAATCTCTTTGGCAGATGAACCATTTTATCCCACAGTTTCTTCGACAGACATTGAAGATAAATTATAGAATCACAGATTCATAGAATCGTTTGGGTTGGAAAGGACCTTAAAGATCATCTAGTTCCAACCCCCCAGACATTGTCAGGGATACCAAACCTCACTGATTTTGCACTACTGCTTTTTATTCTTGTTAAGAGAGAACAAACAAAATATAACCACCAAGAAAATCATTCTTTGCTGTGTAAGTGTGGTTGTCTCTTTCAATGCCATACAATTGTTGTGACGTATTTCTGCTGCTTAACTGCTTCTGTCCAAGCACATACTGAAGGGGAGAGGAAAGAGAGGCAGGTTTGGAAGGTTATGGAGCGGGAAGTCTGCTCTTTCTCCTGCTGTTTCTACAGGCACACGGACACCCTTGTTTTCATGCTGTGCAATGGCCTCCTTTTTTTACACTTACGTACTGTGCAGATGTTACTGGTGCAAGATGGGATCCTGCTGGATATTCAGATTGATGGTGTTAGCAAGTTTGCTGTAAACCCAGCACTGAGAATAGCGAATATGTGAGCCAGACCAGAACTGGATTAGAGAAAAGAGTGTTTGCTACTGGGAAGAAAGAGTTTGGAGGAGAAAGTTGCATGTGAACTTAAATTCGTATCTTCACTTGATTAACCTAATTTTGTTCTTGTCTCTAAAGATGTTTATATAAGCTAAAGCCAATGAAGCTTTGAGGTTTTTTCAGTGAGCTATGCTATCTAGTGCCAGAAACAGATCTGGTACACTTTATCTAAATTCATCTCAGAGCAGAATGGAAGCTCTACCACTTAAGAAACACCAGCTACAATCAGCCACCCATGAAATTTGCAAAGGTGATATATAAATTGCTGCCAAATTTTCTTAGTTAGCTGAATGCCAGAGAAAGTTCATATGTGATGTCAATTACCTTTTTTTATAATCCATAAACTATCTGCAAACATGAGGGAATGTTGAGGCTGAAGGGGTGCCAGACTATCTTACCCAAGTGTGTTAAGAAAAAAAGAAAACTTTGAGAAATTTAAATGCTTACTTAGCACTGTCCTTGAAGCTTTAATTTATTTTACCATTACTTGCACAAGAGATAATCCATGTAAACACTGGTCTTGGCAGAATTACAAGAGTAATATTTTTTCAAGGACGACCTGTTATTGAATCCTTTCCTAAAAGAGTCAGTCCATCCATCGTGTCCCCAGGCATTAGACATGCATGCCATATTTTCCTTCAAGAATTATAATTTAGGATGGGCAGCAGAAGGGAGTTCATAGCAAAGTTCCTATGTTAAATGTCATCAAACTACAGTCATGGCCTGTCTCCAAGGATGTGTCAGCAGCATTCGATTGTTCCAGTGAGAGAGGGACCATATAAATTAATGTAATTGAAGAGAACAAAAGCTCAAAGCCAACCTGAAGCCTGGTCAGCATACCTCCTTAGCAAGGGTTTCTTTAAGCATGAGATTATGCAAGAGAAACCATGGTGGTTGGCAGGCCTCTTCACACTGGGCATGAGTCACAAGTACAGGGCATCCCAGCTGTGCCTGGCCCAGTCACCATGTCACAGCAAGATGGTGGTGCAGTCCTAGGTGCACATCGTCCTAGGCCTGACTGAGAGCTTCACAGGGCTGGAAAGGCTTTCCAACAGGGATGTTGTGGTAGTATGGACTGCACAGGTAAGAGGCTGAGGGTGGGGAGCGCCAAGGGTTTGTGGTTTCTGAACTCCAGATGGTATAGGGGGACTTTGGGATACCAACCTGAAGCATGACTGAGGACCTAGAAGGGATCCTGTGCACACCTTGGTGGTGGTACAGTTCTGGAGAGCACAGTGGGAATGAGTGTATGACATTCAGATATGCAGATACCTAACAAAACACCTTTATTTACACCTCAGGGTATTTGCCTTCCTGTCTAATGTCATTTTTACAAGGGTAATATGTTGTTTTCACTCACTCCTACTCCTCTACTTTGAAGGTGTCTTGGGGTGACACCAAATTTTGTCCAAATTTGGCCAAACCAGCACAGAAGGGATACTGGGAAGGCCTGTTTATTTAATTAATATCCAGTGGTGGGGCTAGGATTGGCTGTAAAGCCAGTACTCTTCCGCATGCTAGCCCTTCCCTTTGTAGGCTATGTAATTACTTAAATGGTCCATGTTAGTTGTACTGCCTTCTCCAAAAGTCATCTGATGGAACCAAAGTTGGCAGCCTGTCCCAAATTTTACTGAAGTCTTTTTATAGAGACGTTTGAATTGTTGTAGGTCTAGAATATGCCAAAGGGATGTTAATAACTGCTAGAGCATTTTAAGCTTTGTAGTCTTAAAAGTAACAGATATACTGGATAATTTATCAGTATTTATAAGTTCCTATTACATAACAAAGAAGGGATTATTTTTCATTGTCTTCATCTGATGAATTTCTTTACTATCTTGCATTTTGTCTGAATAAACTGAGTTGAAGACTATAAATCTATTCCTGAAAATATTTTTCTTTGCAAATACATAGTATGAGTGTTAATAAAGTGATAGGTAGTATGTGTTGATATATGATGGTTTTGTTTTCCCTGGTTTTAAGTGAAAAAAATATTTGTTTCCTTGGGATTTTTTTGTCAAGGATAAATTTGTTGAAACTCAAAGTGTTTGAGTAGAACTATGACTTTGTGCCTGTGATCACTTGGTGCACAAGTAGTGTTACGTACAGATGATTGAATAGAGCCACCCAGCCACTTGACTTCCTTGTTGATAAGATAAATGACTAGACAGCATCATTTGCTCCATGCTGTTGTGATCATAAAATTACAGAACATGCTTAACATTCTGGTACCTATTATGTTCCAAAGAAATATATTATTTCAAAGCTATATTTGTCTTCCAATTCTGCAGATAAGTTTTGCTAAAATATTTTTCTTTTAATTATTAAAACATAGGAACAATTCATAGGAGTAGTGTAATCCTTCTTCATCGCTGGCCAACACCACCAACATATTGAGAATTTGCTTGAAAGTATTTTTAGAGGGATATATGATCTGAAGTCATCTCTCCATGCTGGCTGTCAGCTGTATTGGGCAGTCAGCCAAGGAGAAGTCAAAATACCTATGTCTTTTCCCTGTAATAAGAACAAAACTGCTGCTAAAGTGAAGATGTGAAGATAAGTATCAGACAGAGTAGCCATCTGAAGGAGTGAGCAGAGACCCAGATGCTTGAATGGGCAGTATCATCTGGAGTAGCTCTAGAAGAGTCTGACAGTTCCTCTCCTTTTCATTGAGATAAAAATTTCTGTAGTACTTTTGCACAGACAATACAGGTTTATATCCAATCTTTTTAGAATTTTCCTTCTTCGTTTTTATTCTTACTCTCTTCTACATAATTAATGCTCAGAGTCCTGTATGTGCTTTCAGTACTGTTTTATTTAGGTATACTTTAGTTTTCCACATTTCCGATTTTGGGTGATGTACTTATGTGTCACTGCAGCTACTGAGATGGTGCAGGTTAAGTCTGTGGATCAGTGTTTGCCTCAGCAACACTAGAATCCACACTAGAATCCCCCTTTGAACTGGAACTCTGAGACAGTGCAACAGATGATAGATGTCAGTGCAAGACATTAAAAAAATACATGTGTAAATAAAAAGTTTTAAGCTAGGAAGTAAATTAGTCTTTTCACCTATTCAGATGGAAAAACTGGGAAAGCAGCTGTAGTCAGCTACCCTTTAATGGAGTCCACTTTTCTATGTAATCTATAGATTTATTCTAGATTTTCAATATGTATCATATTCAGTAGGGCAAAAAGAAATTTAAACTGGAGTGGCATGGGAAGTTCCTGGAGAGAAGAAATTTATACCAGATAAACTTGCTGGAGAAAATAAGAAATCAAAAAAGCTTCGTGCACATATATAAGTCTCCATTGTTAGAAAAGAATAGCCAAATAAATGTGTATTGTACCTACATACACACAAAAAAAGTGATGTAAAAAAATTAAGTTTCTACCTCAGTTTTGGCTTCCAGACTTTCTGTGACGAGTTTTTGCAGTCCAAGTCTCCCCATCCTTCCTAAAATGCAGGACATACAAATGGTCCATGAGTCAGTACATTGAGACCTTAGGGTAGCATTATTTTCTGGTTTTAGTTGTGTTGCTTCTTCTTTAGCACAACCGCGCAGAAGTGGGGAATGATTATAAATCTGAAGATTCTAACTGCTCAGCAGTGTGATCTGAGCACAATCCTGTTTTATTTTTCCAGAGAGGCTTGTGAAGTTTAACCAAATTTCACAACCTGATTTTCAGATTGATATATGGATTGTTCTGCCTCAGATTTCATCACCAACACAGAGGCACACATGATTTTTATGTACAATTTCTCAGAATGTGTTACAGTACTTGTATTTTTCCTATTATGTCTTTTTATAAAATAAAGTATTTCAACTTTTTCCCTTGGGGAGAAAAAAGAAACCCAAAACCCCCTAAAAGCCGAACCAGAGTCTGTGATGCAGTAAGTCCTACTAAGTTAAGAGAGACTGAAAACAAGGAATTACTGGATAGTATTAGTAACAGATGACAGTACCTGTATTCCTCTAGTATATTCAGCTTTTCATTATTTCTTACCTTTTGTGACATTTCTTTGCCCCTAGGAGAAAATCCTTCTGTGGCTTCTTCAGTTTATGCAAGAACAAGGGATTTCACTGGATGAAGTTGACCAGGATGGAAATACTGCTGTTCACATAGCTGCTCAACATGGCTATCTAGGATGCATACAGGTAGAGTGATAGCTATAGCAGAAACCTCTAAACTTCAAGCTTGAATGACATAAGAAATATTATGGGAAATCTAAGTGGGAATAATTATTGATACATTACAATATATCAGAAGGAAGAACTTTAAACCAGTATGAGTCAGACTGAAATAGTGAAAAGCTCTGGGGTTTTGATTCTATTCTCAATTATGCTATTGTGAGCCTAAACTAACTTGTGTTGCAAGATGAAAGCATGATTATATTGTTTATGCATAAGCAGCTAGTGTGTATGTTTTTGTGTTAGAAAAGGGCAGCCAGTGCAGATATGCATACTTCTCTTATTACTCTGATAGTTTTCCTTCTGTTTCTTTTTCCATTGAGTAGTTGTTGCTCTCCAGCTTAGGGGAACTATAAAAGATAGGTTTGTTGAAGGATTTACACCTTGAGTAAACTATCCTTTTCAGACTTACCATCCTGGAATGAATCTGTGCTATACAATGAAGACTGATGCTGATTTCTAGCTAATTCTCAGCGAGTCATCTTGGCCACTGAAAACAATGTAGTTCTGTTGTACAGAGGTGCTAAAAATGGTAATTTATGCAGCTGAGAAGGCTTGCACATCTACAGTACTTATGAGAGCCAGATCTGAATAAACCAGTTTGGATACCTCTGTCCAGTACCCATGTTCAATGCAGACGTACCAAAAAAGTCATGGAGTTGGACTGGATGGCTGGTCATAGAGTCATAGAACCATTAAGGTTGGCAAAAACCTCAAAGATCATCAAGTCTGACCAAACTAGCACCACCACCATGCTGGTCATTAAACCATGTGTTCAAGTGCCACATCCACACTGGTTTTGAAGGCTTCCAAGGACAATGACTCCACCACTTCAATGGTCAGTCTGTTCCAGTGCTTAACAACCATTTCTGTGAAAATTTGTTTCCTAATGTGTGATCTAAACTGCCCGTTGCACAACTTGAGGCCACTTCCTCTCATCCTGTTAACTTGTTACCTGGGAGAAGAGGCCGATCCCCACCTGGCTACAACCTCTGATCAGGCAGTTGTAGAGAGCAATGTCCCCCCTCAGTGTCCTTTTCTCCAGGCTAAACAACCCCAGGCTCCCTCAACCTCACAGGGCTTGTGCTCCAGGCACTTTTCTGGCTCTGTTGCCCTTCTCTGGATTTGCTCCAGCACCTCAATGTCTTTTTTGTCGTGAGGGGCCCAGAACTTTTCACAGGGCTTAAGGTGTGGCCTCAGCAATGCCCACTGGCCACACTGTTGCTGATACAGGCCAGGATGCCATTGGCCTTCTTGGCCACCTGGGCTCACACTGGCTCATGTTCAGCCGCTGTCAACCAGCACCCCCAGGCCCTTTTCTTCCAGGCAGCTTCCCAGTCACACTGCTCCAAGCCTGTTGTGTTGCTTGGGGTGGTCCAAGTGCAGTTGAGTCTTATCTAGTTGGCCTTTGATCCAGTCTGTGCAGATCCCTTTGCAGAGTTTTCCTGCCCTCCAGTAGGTCCACACTCCCACCCAGCTTAGTGTAGTCTGTGAACTTACTGGCAGTGCGCTTGTTTCCCTTGTCTATGTTGTTGATTACGTTAGGTAGGACTGGCCCCAGCACTGAGCCCTGGGAACACCACCAATGACCAGCCACAATCTGGGTGTAAATACATTCACCACCACTGTCAGGGCTCTGCCATCCAGCCAGTTTTTCACTCAGTGAACGGTACATCCACGCCATGGGCAGCCAGTTTCTCTGGAAGAATGCTTTAGGAAACCATGTTGAAGGCTTTACTAAAATCTAGGTAAACGCATCCACAGCCTTTTCCTCATCCACTGGGCGAGTCACTTTGTCATAGAAGGAGATCAGGTTGCTCAAGCAGAACCTGCCTTTCATAAAGCCTTACTGTGGGTGAGATCCCCAGGTTGTCCTGTACTTGTTGCATGAGGATAGTCAGGATGATCTGCCCTATGAACTTGCCTGGCACTGAGATCAGGCTGACAGGCCTGTTCTTCCCTGGATCCTTCTTCAAACCCTTGTAATAGATGGGTGCCAAGTTTGGTAACTTCCAGTCACTGGAACCTCCCTGGTTGATCAGTGCTTCTGGTAAATTATTGAAGGTGAAGCAACTTAACTTTGTGTTAATTGCAGATATACCCTCTGCCCATCAAATTTGCTAGAACCATTAGTATAGTCACAGGAGTACATTTCAGTGTTTGTGTTGTCGGCGCTTTGAGCAAAAGCTGTTTGGAGAAGAAATAATAATAAAATTATTCCAGGAAATTGCAGAGAGGTATTTGATAAACAAACTAGTCACTGGAGAAGAACAGATAAAAGAATAAAAAACCTCGTGGCAGAAAGGCAAGAAATAAAATTAAAGTGGTTAAGTCAAATTAGGGAGGAAAACATGTCTAAGAAGGAGCAGTAATTCTCAAAGGACTCAGATATGTATCAGTAAACATGTTATTCCAGTTACCGCACATGAACTGATCCACGTCACCTTTCAGGCCACTGCAAATACAGAACATTTGTATTAGTCCAGCCCTAAAAGAAATACAGCTCATGAATTTTCATTAGCTAACCTCTTCAGAGAGCTAAATATATTTGTGCACATTGTTAGGTTGGATCTATAGCTGCAGAGTTGCTTACTACTACTAATACTACTACTACTACTACTACTACTACTATTATTATTATTATTATTATTATTATTATTATTATTATTATTGTAACCTATTTATATATTTGGTCACCAAGAAGACAAAACTCCATAAAGGCCAGTTTGAGAGTATCACATAATAAAAAAGGGAAAACAGGTTGAACTGAGTGAATAGACTTGGAGACAGTCAAATAGATTTGGAGAACATGACCATCTCTGCATTTGTTATTGAGGGGATATGTCCTTTTTCTTAAAGTTGTGGGGAATGGACCCTGTAGAAACTCATACGAGAATAAAATAAACAAACCATCACATCCATGCTGAATCTAGTGGGTTTATTATTGTATTGTAACTAATTGCTGTGATCAGTTGGAAAAACATGGGTAGAAGAAATGTTTACGATTTACTGGTGGGGAGCACTGTTGTGGTACAGGGTGTGCTTAGGGTTGCTATGGAGTGTGTGTTTAGGGTTGCTATCTCAACAGAGCCTCATCAAGATGTGCAATGCATTTGAAGGAGAAACGAGTGTAGATGATTTTGAACAGAGTGGTGACATCTGCAGGCTGTTTTTGTGGATAAAACTAAACAACAAAGAGACTAGCTCTGCTGTCCCTGTGAAGAATTAACCTTAATAAATGGCTTAGAACTCTCAAGATTATTTTATTTTAGGTAAATATGCAATTCAACAAGTGCTTTCTGTTGAAGTGAGGCCATGAGAAAAAAGTCATGAAAATATCTAGTGATGATAAAAATACACAATGTTAGTGTGTATCACTTCACTGAAACCTCACAGTCTTAAGTGTAGTTGATATTTTGTTTTGCTGTGAAACAAAATAAACCCTGTGCCCAGTAAGCTTGTAGTCTACTTTAAAATAATGTACAGTGAATAATCTGGTAAGAAGAAAGAAGTGATAAAGGAAACAGGGAAACTATAAGCAACAGCATAAAAAATGAAGAATCACAGACTGTCAGTGATTCCCTAGCCCTCTTATTCACTGTGTTTGTGACCAGATGACACTCCTATCATGTTTCAAACTATATGATTACTTTCTGCAAGGTCATAACTCTCCTTTATTTTCTTTCCTGATGAATTAAGCCCAATTTGTTGATATGAGATGCAGTGCAAGGGTTCATAACTTTCCTTTCTGTGTGGTTTTAACAGATCAGACAGACCACCCATTCCACTTCTCTATCAGCAGATGTAGAGGTCTCTGTGTCTGCTGTTTGTAGTCAACAAAGTCATTTCAACCCTCAGTGGTTTTTCAGCTCTACTTGGATAAATCAGCCAAGAGCTCAGCAATGCAATTCCTCTTCTGCATGTGTGTGCATAAAGTTAATGACGCTGTAGTTTCTGGGTGTATAGGATCACAAGTTTTCCAAGGGGCTGGTATCAATGTATGTCAAAGCATTGCTGAGGATATTTAGGTCCTCTTTTACCTACTCCAGTAATGCAAAGAGCTCCTAACACTGATTAACACAAACAGATCATAAAGAGGGCAGAGTTAGTCTCAAATCTTGCTTCAGTTGTTGGATGTCTTGAGGTCAGCCTGACAGAACTTCTTTTGCACATAGACCACTCTTTATTCTAGTCTCAGAATAACTCAAATGGCATGCTTACAACTTGGATGGTTCTCTAGCAGCAAGCTAGGGTTCTCTGCTGGTACTGTGAGTAACACAGGGATATACATCAGAGTATAAGATATTATTTTTCTTAAAGACTAAAAGCTGACACGTATTTCAGTATGTCTTCAAAAGAAAATAGTGACTAAGCAAGCAAGTGCAAAGCAATGAGACTTCTCTCAGAATTAAAAAACCGCACTGACCTAACCCCCCAAAAATTCCAACCAGATTGATAAAGTCATTGTACAGTTCTTCATCTGCAATAAGAAATTTGTGCCTGTCTGACCTAAGGTATCTGCCCTGTCTAAAGTATCTTTCCTATCTAAGCATTACTTAGCTAAGGAGTCAGAACACTGAGACTGCCCTATTGAGTCTTTTAAACGTAGGGATTCTGCTGTGATAGAAAATGGAGAGCTAAACCACAAAAGGAGTCAGCAAACACTGTAGCAAAGACATTCCTAAAATGAGATTCTAAGGGTGTGTTGCAATACCTTGCAGTGTGGAGATCCCAAAAACAGACCTAGTAAGGCATTACAGCTCGTCACCACCCACTATAAACTAGCTAGCAATGTGTTCATGCTGCTCTCGACCCTGCTGTAATCTAGAACAGATGTCCTGTGTCTTCTTTTCTAGGTCTGCCATGTGTAAAGTTATCACAGCGTTCTGTAATGTACAGGGAGATGCATCTGCAAAAGTTTATTACTGTGGTGCAGGAGAGAATCAATAGGTGGCCAAATGAAAGTCCTGTTTTCATTTGGTAGTCCCACTCACTGTATGAATGCTACAAGTGATGCTATGCTGTACAAATGTATGAACAGAAAACAAATTAATTGAGTAGAACTTCAGGGGGAGAGGAAGGAATACCATATAAATTATAGCCTTTTTATAGCTCCTCCGAACTGCAGCTCACTGTTCTGTGTTATTGTTGCACCTGAGTGGTAGATTTTATTGGTATGTGGTTTGAATTCAAGCTGCATACAGATTTGTCAGTGGCTGCATGTTAAAAATGACTGGCTTAGACTAACATTTTTCAAGCATTTTATTCAGGAGTGCTTTTTGTCCAGCCATTCTTGTACTGATCAAAAGTCACAGCATAGACTTAGGCTTAGAGATGTCACTGTTTCCTTTTATGTTTTTACAGACATTGGTTGAATATGGAGCAAACGTCACCATGCAAAACCACGTGGGAGAGAAGCCGTCACAAAGCGCTGAGCGACACGGGCACACCATGTGTTCCCGCTACTTAGTGGTTGTGGAGACATGTATGTCACTGGCCTCCCAGGTTGTCAAGCTGACTAAGCAGCTGAAGGAGTAAGTGTTTCATTGTTAGCAAGAGGGATTGATCTTAAAATGATACCCTAATTCATCTTCAGTTTATTTGCAGTGTTGGTTTTCTTCTTCTTACATGTGACATTTTAAAGTCATATTTCTACCTTATTTCTCCACTCTTTCCTGCTCTCAAGTATTTGCCCCTTCACCTTTAGCAGCTCAGTTTTTCAGCTGTTCTTTTTGTGGCAGTTTGCTGTGAACATACATGAAGACAGTGGCAGCTGAAAGGGTATGTATGAAGCAATCCAGTCCCTTTTCCCTTTGCATATCTTGCAATCGCATCATTACAGATCATTGTTTCTGTTCGTACAGCATGCTTTTATGTACAGTGAGTGGCTCTTCCCATTTACAGTGCTAGGTGTTGATGTTGGGAGGAATAGTAGAAATAGTAGTCGGAGGGATTTTTTTTGGACTTGGAAAGTCACCAAACCCTACAATGGCTACTCAGGAAATATCTTCTGTTCTGTATTTCTTCATATGAACTGGTTTTAATGTTTTGGTGTGGTTTTTATTAAACATTCTGTAAAGAGCCTATTATTTTGAAACACAAATTATTCTAATTGCTTGCTTTAATTTTAGATGCAGTTACTGTGGCTTAACATGTCAGTACTCTCACAAGACTCTTAGAAACCATCAGCACTGACCCAACGCTTTTCCAGCGTAGATATGTGATCAAGATGTCACAATCCATGAAAAAGATTTCTGATGGCCCTGTGTTTTGAGGAGACCATATGCAAGTAACGTGTAGCTAATTGTATTGGGTATAAATTACAGTACTCTGCTAGCAGGGGAGCTGCAGAGTGGCCTCAGTGAGAACAAGCAAGGGGCTTCCCTTTGCTGGACAGAACTCTCTGCAACAGACCCACTGCAGGACACACCTAAGCCCCACCTGTCATTCTTGTAGCACCTCTGTGAAAACATATCTAAAAAAGAGCAGAAAGTGCCAGAGAGGAGAAGAAAACAGAAGAGTGACAATCAGAGGGAACAGCAAGGTCAGAGGAGCTGGAGGTGCACCATGGTGGAGAAAGCACACCCCCAAAGGGACTGTGGTCCATGAAGTAGCTGTGGTAGAGCAGGTACATTCCTTGAAAGGGCTGCAGCCCATGCACAAGCCCAGAGCCAGTGATTTCCTGATTGGAATGCAGTCTGTCAAAGACCCACACTGGAGAACAGGAAAGAGTGGGAAAAAGGGAGCAACAGAGAGAAGCTGCTACACATGCACCCTGACCTGTGCTGCATGTTGGCTTACTGAAAAACTGGGGATAACCTGCAACAGTGACAAGAGGGTAAGAGTGTCTAGAGTGAAGCCTGAGAATGGTGAAGAGGAGCTAGGAGTGCAGATGAATCTGGGAGAGAAGTTGAGCTTGGAAAAGGGGAGAATAGGTGTTTTAAATGTCTGTCCTTTTTTGTTTCCCAGTACCTGAACAAATAATGAAATATTTATGCTAATTAACCATGAATTAAGTTAAATTCCCCACGTTGAATCTCTTTTGCCTGTGACAGTCACTGGGAAGCAATCTCCCTGTCTTTACCTTGACGTTTTCTCTTTGCAATATCTTCATTCTTTTACATTTATGCTGTCAAAAATACAAACCCTGAACTGAGGATCATTATAACATTTACTGTTTTCATAATTTTACAGCCTGACAATATCCCTGGATATTGTCAATGTACCTGGTAGTACTTGGTCCATTTGCTGAGAAATACAGTCAACTGACATAAAGGAAAAAAAAAATATAAGGCATTTCCCTAGAAGACAGCATTAGTATCTGACTCACACTGATCTATCACAAGATATATTTTCCCCGTAATTCAGCAGAAAAAAAGAAAAACCATATACACACCAGGAAGTAGAGATGGCAGCTAAAGAACACCCATGTTTCAGTTCTTTTCTGTTCTCACCCAGTGCTTGATAAAGGTTTCACCTCTCATATGGAAATAAAGGAGTTGTTATGTGAGTCAGCAGGCTGCTTACTCCCACAGAAATAGTCTAGTTCTGATTTTCATGACAAAAGCATTAATACTTTTCCAAGTCTCCCCACTGTTGTCTCACAGACTGCAACCAGAGGAAGTCATTTAAATGATTCTTATCTGGCTCCTGATGAGTTTCTTTGCTTGTTTCAGCTGGAGTAAAATCTGCTTCCCTTCAGCAGCCTATTTTTCAGGCTTCAGATTAGTTTCAGTTAGTGCAGCAGCAGCCTTTCCTCCCTCTTCTACAAAGAGATGTAAGTCTCTTGTGCAACCCTGTTGCAGCGTACTGAGGCAGTGAAATAATCTATTTTCTGCTCGAGGGAGCAGCTTCAGCATGGCTATTTGGGCTGCAGGCCTCAGGCCACGAGTGGTTTTGATAGAAGCAATGGACCATGTTTAGAGGCTCATGCTCAGGAGCCAGAAGGGATGATGGAAGAAGACTCTTACCCTGTTTTGCAGTCCTCATCCTTCTTAAAAATCCAAGGAGGGTACGAAGTACATCCGTGGAGCAGCTTGTCAAGGGGTCCTTTATCACAGCAGGAGAATCCGCTGGCTGCAACACCTCTGAAAATCCTGAAAGCAGTTCTAAAGATCCTGAAGACATCAGATGGCAACAGATGGAAGTCAAGTTTACTCTCTAATTCTTTCAAATGTACATAACGTAGCTGTTACATAGGAATAGCTCCAACTTGGGCAGTTGAGCTGGTTTTCCTGGATTTTCACCACCTACTTCTCCCCGGGTTAATGAACCATGGTCTAGAGACAGAAGAGGAATAATTTTATCATGATGGATTATCTGAACAGTCAATATCAACACTAAAAGCCCTTATGTGCTTCCCAGCCTTCCCTCAGCTTCCAAAGCATGAGCTGGTCATGCAATCTTCTTTATTTTGAGTGCCTTATTAATGAAACAAAGGAGCCTCATCTGATAACACAATTTCCGCAACCACAGGAAGATTGGAATGGTTGATATTCTGCAAGAATATTCCAGTCATCAAGCAACACAGAGGAGTTCTAGAGAGAAGTTATTCCTATCCATCACACTGTTTGGAGCCATTCCTGAGCAGAAGGCACAAAATGAAAACAATAACATCACGTTTTTCCAGTCTTCACATCTTTCAGATCTTTGAACCAAAGCAGTTCAGATGACAAATACAGAGGAGTATAGGAAAATATTCTGAGCTGGGTGTAAGTCTCCATTCAGGGACAAAAGTCTTCATATTTGAAAGAAGGAAATAAGTGGTAATTACGAATGTTCCATCAAATCTTCACAAGAGAATTAACTGAGAGTTTCCCCGAAAGGGAAAAAACCAAGCAATTCTTTCCATCGGTGGAAAGGAAAGAGGCCCACAAAGACCTGCTGTTACTGACTTCAAAATGCAAGATTTGCTTTAAATCTCTTGCTAATTGGAGAACTTTTTCCAATCCAGGATGACTTTCTGAACTAAAGAAAGTACTTAGGACAGTCACAAAAGTTTCCCATAGAGACTATACAAAATAGTTTGCTTTCATTTTACTTCCTGAGATCTTCCTAGGTCTTACAGTCACCCCAAGACACAGTCTTACTTATTCTCTCACTAATTTCACCTGCCAAAAAAAATCCGTAGTTGCCAGTGTAGAAAATTCCTACATGCAGTATGACTTGTATTAGAAACCAGGGAAAAGCCCTGGTCTGAAGAGACCATGTCAGAATTAATGACATAAAGTGAATGCTTCCATAGAATTCTTTTGGAATGCTGCCTGACAATGGACCTACCTTTCCAAATTGTGGTGTCCTACATTTATGGACCTGGATGGGCAAATCAATTAATGAATGAAACACCTACTGGTTCTTTTGACGTGCAATCAAGCAAAAATCTCTGTCAAGGCAAAGATCAAAACAAACCATGAGTCAAAAGATGAAGCTGAGAAAATAATTTAATATTGTCTGTTGTAGGCACTTTTCCGTGTTCTGTGAAAGAAATGCATTATTTTCCTGGAACTTCTTAGGGGTAGTTGTAAAAATAGCTGAATAAAAAAATCTCTGTAGTGGTATGGCAAGGTGTGTGCAAATTGATGGGGTTTTTGGTTAGCTGGAATTTTTTCAGGGTAGAACATGTTATATAGTAAGAAACCCAATATAAACTTTATACTGTTCATTTATTTTTTATTTAGTTAAGCTATTTTATATTCTGCTTTGTGGTGCAGTCATTCTTGTGGTATTTGAAAAAAAAATGGAGAAATAAGAAAACATGCTATTAGAGATACTCCAGTAGAGCCCAGTGCCTCAGCATATTCCCTCTGCAGTTACTGAGCTCCCTGATTTCATAAGGAGGTAGTTCGGGTCCCCAGATGTCTAACTAGTCACAGAAGTGTCTTTATATATTACTTACTGGGAACATTGTCTAAGCTGAGACACCCAGAATTTGGCCATCAATTCTAATAAAACAAGTATACCCTCTTGCCCGTGAAGCTACAATGATCTTGTCTCCTAAATCAGTCTGGCTTTAATATTTTGCAGTATTGCTGTTCCAAAAAGTTGTGATCCCTTGTTTCCAATGTTATCTTGGAATATATATATGTATGTTATTTATCTTTAGGGATATTGCTGGCAAGATGTGTGGGTATCTGTGACTTATATACTAACTAGTTAAACTATGAAAATGGAGTAAATTTCAACTCTTCTAGAACAATAAATTGTTTAAGATGAATGCAAACATTAACTCAAGAGGAAGACATGTCAGAAATTTCCCCTGAAGCTAAAAACATAAAAAACTGTTGGCTGCATTATTTAGATATCTAGAAATAGAAATTGAAGGAATGATAAGAGGAAAAGAAAACAGATAAATTGCATCACAACCTAATCTCAAATGAAAATTTCTCTGGCTTTTATAGGAGAGTATCTGGGGAGCTGCAATATGATCTAATGTTGACAGATGGTAGGAGTAATTTTAAAATAGTCTGAGGAAGTGTGTAGGCCAGAGGAAGGAAGAGGGAAAGTTAAAGGAAGAAAAGATCTACATAAAGCATGGCTGTATTGTAAAATGCAAGACAGTATGTCAAGATCACACCTTTATTTCTGGAGCACTTTTCAAACTCACTTTGATATATTAAAAGTAAAACATTTTGTTTTCTGCCAGTCCTGCAAGTACAACCTCTAGTCTAAAAAGTGATCTGGATTCTTTCTGGCTTTGACATTGCCAGTTATAAAGACTGCATTTGGAACTCAGCTAAATCTTCTGCTGATGGCATGTGAGCTAGGAAAGTGTCCAGCTCACTGGTAGAGAACTGCCTTAGTTCTGCAGATGCAACAAGAATAAAAGTACTAAAAACATGTTACTTAGACAGCAACAGATGCAGAGCCTGGGAGAAGCAGATAAAAAGTCATTTTCCCATGGTCATTTGGTCAGGACCAGGGAATAAAACCCAGTGTAACAGTTCTGTTTCAGGTGAAAGACAGTGTATGTACAGTAATAAAAATCTCTAAATCTCTAGTTTTCTAGAAGTTTTCCAATAATTCTGTCTGCGTAGTGTTTAGACGCACTGGAAATTACGGATGACTAGACAAGATTGAATGTTATCGGTGGTGGTCAACAAAAAGGGGTGTTTTGACATGAGAATGGAACATCTGAATTGTATGGGAGCCGGGAAAAGAAGACCTTTTTGTGGCAAATTGGTCTGTCATTCTTGTAGAACTGCTTCAGGGTTTGCAGGTTATAATGCTCAACTGAGTCCTAGGGAAACAGGTATGTTACAGGACAACAGATGTGATTGCACATGATAAATGGTAAATGGAGTTTCTACTATGGATATCACTCTCATATTACTAACAGTTTTTAGGTACTATTGCAATTTTTTAAGTGTTGGTCTCTAAGGTTATTTGCAAAACCTATTTGTAGGTCATACCACCATGCTGAAAGTGATAAGCTGGGGTAGGTATAGGGCTGGGATAAGGTAGATGCAGAGCCCAGGTATGACCTTTGGTAAGGCTGGGCAAGAAGCAGATGTGACACAGACATCATATACCTAACTCCATCCTGCAGCTGAAGTTTGGACCAATCCTTTCCTGTAGGCAGAGACTCCTCTCTGAGTTCATTTGCAAATAGAAAGGGAGAGAGCAGTTGCCTGAGCTGTTGCTCAGCTGATAAAGGCCATCCACCAAATGTAGGAAGTGACTGCTTAATCTGTGCGCTTTCTATTCTTTTCCACAAACAAGTAAGAAACAAATGGCCCTAAGTTTACCATATATTTGTGTCTGTGAGTCACTCAGTTTCAATTCACTGCTGCTTATGATCACACATTTGTCCTTACATGAAGTTTTAGAAATAATCTGACAAGTGAGTTTCTCTCAGTTGTTCTTGTACAGTGATTACGAAATGTCAGCAGAGATTCAGACAAAAGCACAAAGTCTCCGTGTTCTTATTTGTAAGTTCTCTATTCACTACATAAAGTATGGGGGCAGAGGACTTCTTTCTTTAATACAAAGTTGAAAGGATAGTATCAGTTTTCCTGTAACTTACCTATGCAGTCAGTTTTGCAGTTTGAGGTAAACAGTCTTACATTTTCTTGCAGGCAGACTGTGGAACGTGTGACATTACAGAACCAACTCCAGCAGCTCTTAGAAGCCCAGCGGTCGGAGGGCAAGTCCCTGCCCACGTCCCCAAGGTAAGGTGACTGGAGCTGTACTGCAGCCTGGATTTGCACACTTTCATAATATATCGGCTCTCAGGAGAAGCTGTGGTCTGGCTAAATAGCAGACGTGTTGTGTAAAGAAAATGTAGGGGTTTTACCTCATGGACTCGAAGTTGAGCTTCTAGAATTTGTCAGTGAGTAATGTTGATAAATACTGGAAATTTCTGAGTATGAACCAAATAGTCCCTGCTTCCCAATAGAGTGAAAGCAAATTTTGTAGTGGAATGTAGGGTATTTTGAATTAAAAAAACATGAGAAGATCCTAGAAACCCCCTAGGAAAGCTGTAAAGTTTAATGTTTTGGTGGTCTATCATACATTACTTTTAGCAGTAAGTTATAAAGCCGGTTACCAGAAAAAACTACTTTTATATTAATGAGGCATGTTGTACTCATTAAATCTTTTACCTGCTTTAGCTTGCATAAGAAGTCAAAACTCTGGAAACTTCGTGTGTTGTTTACATATCCTGTCAGAAGTCACAGAAAGAAACAGAAGTTAAATTTCTAACATTAAGGAGGAGGATGGTAAAGACAGAGGACTGGATCTCTCTGACAGGGTGATGCATGGAAGCAGATGAAGCAAGCATGACTTCACTCTCACAGCAATCTGAAGATGACTTTGAAAGAAATGAAGTAACTCTATACAGATAGAGCTTGGTTATCCTTATTTTTTAATCCATTTTCCCCTCTGGAAGACATATACAGTGCTTCTTCTTGTTTCAGAGTTGTTAGGGAGCTACTTATATGTGAAACTATAAAGCCAGCATAAAAGCTTCTGCAGCCGTTGATAGTCAGAGCTTTGGGTCATCAAGTATAAACTTGTAGGGTCAATGACTGCTTTTTTCAATTCTCACAGAATCTCAAGCATTTTTCTGTGCAAGTGCTCCATGGCCCTGAATTTTATGTGTCACTGTTTCAGAGAAGTGCAGTTACAGCTGTAGGTAACAAAGACATTGGGATTGGAGATGCATTTGCGTAAAGGAACTTCAGCTTGGAAAGGGCTGTAAACTCCAAACTCCTGCTGAAGTACAAAACCGCACTGGAGAGAGGGTTTTTTGCCTTTTTTTAGGACTCTTTGTCTTCCCTGTCTGCCAGCTCAACAGCGGCAATGGGACCAAAGCTTTCCTGCTCATTTGGTTCCTGTGATTTTTGCCGACTGATCTTTCCAAGTGGTCTCTTATCTGAGTTCTGGTGAGCACCAGGACTGTTACGCTTTCAGTATCAGATAAGATCAGATGAAAGCAGATGCCTCATCATTCATTATTCCTGTAAAAGGGTAGGCTTCAACATCATTTGAATTAAGTGAGCAAGTCTGAAAATTTCACTCTGTTTATTTTATTTCATAGTTGGCTACTACTCTTCCTTCTAGTTGGAACTCACTTGTAGGTATTTTCATCATCCAAGGCAGCAGTAGCAGATCTAAGAGAACTTACTCCTGTTACTAAGAATGTGTGCTATAGATAAATGCATGTTCTTCAGTGTCTGTTTAGGTTTGCCACAGGAAAAAAAAAATCATAAAATTAATTGAAAATGAGGTGTTTAGTATAGGCGTGTGAATTTTGTATGCTATGAGAACTATGGACTCATCAGAGCAGAAGGTGCTTGCCTGCCTCACACAAACCTAAATTTTGTCACCTTGTCCTTGCTTAGAGGAAAAGTGGTTTAAAGTAAGAATGTGAAGTATTATGAGCTCTATCATATGTCATGGGAAAAGAAAAGGCCTCTGCAATTTATGTTCTTCACAAATCAGGCATTGTTGAAATTGCTGTTTCCGTCTGTAGAACAATCGGAGTTCTAAATTTAATTTGTGATTCTATTAGTATTGAAATAAATTGGTGTCACCTTTCTCTTGCTTCTCAGTATTTCATATCTGAAAAGTTTTTGAGTGCAAATCGCCCTGACTTTTTATGAGCTCTTATATGGTTGTTATTATTAATACCAGATGCAGTTTAGATTTATGAAATCATTGCTGTGCAGAGAGGTGGTACTTTCACAGACTTAGAATAAGCTACTTTTGTATTATGATGTGACTTGGATAGTAGGCATTTAGCCTTGTGGGGCTTTTTAGCATGTCCACTCACACAAATAGGAGTAGTTTCTCTGCAGTTTTCCTCATAAAGTCATATTTGGTGTTTGAATAACCATTCTAAGTTTTGATTTTAAGGAGGTATTTTTTGTAAGAGAAAGCAAAGATACTCAAATTCTAAATAGGAGTGGAAGCAGGGTTCCATCCTTCTCTATGTAATCTTTGCTGTGGCATCACAGTAATGAAGTCCATGTGGGTAGCGATGAAAAGGATAAGTAACAATAAACTGAGACAGATATATACACCGGAAATGGTAGTTTCGCATTTTAGATGTGCCTTAATTTTGCTGTGATATTTCCTCTTTTTTCTTTAAGCTTGCCGTCATCTCCTGCTTCTGGCAAACCCCAGTGGAAACCATCTGAAGCAGATGAATTGTCTCCACCGAAAAGTAAATTGAACACCCAAGATGGTATTCAGATTCTTGGCAGCTTGGGAACATCTAGTCGTGCTCGAGCTAAGACAAAAGATGAGGACTCAGATAAAATCTTGCGCCAGTTGTTGGGGAAAGAAATCTCTGAAAATGTCTGTATGCAGGAAAAGCTGACTTTGGAATTTCAGGATGCTCATGCATCCTCCAAGAATGTGAAGAAGATTTTGCCAGAGAAAAGGGAGTTGAAGTTAGCCCGACTGAGGCAACTGATGCAGCGGTCTCTCAGCGAGTCTGATACAGATTCAGCTAATTCTGAGGAGCACAAGAACACCCCTGCGAAAAGAACTGACAAACCAAGACCTCAGCCTATAGTGGAGAGTGTTGAGAGCACAGAGAGTTTGAACATGATGCTTAAGAAACACACTTCCACAGCAGGACGGCGCTTTCCTTTTGGTATCAGGGTCTCTAAGTCTGTGGACGGCCACAGTCCTTCCCCTACTTCGGAGAGCAGTGATGTGGATAATGAAGCTCCATATCAGTCTGGTACAGTACCTCAGAACCAGTTTTGTGAGGACAACCCTCCGTCCAGCACAGATAGCGCCACTGCCCAGAAGGTTGCCACCAGCCCTAAGAGTGCTCTCAAGTCTCCATCTTCAAAGCGCAGAACCTCTCAAAATTTGAAACTTCGAGTAACTTTCGAGGAGCCTGTGGTGCAGGTGGAACTAGCAGAGTCAGAACTAAATGAGGAAAAGGATAAAGACCGGAGCAAAGGACTCATGCGGGCTCCAGCCAGCTCTGGGGAGCATGCAGGGGATCAGCTGAAAAGGCCTTTTGGAACCTTTCGGTCCATAATGGAGACACTGAGTGGCAACCAAAATAACAACAACAACTGTCAAACGGCAAACCTCATCAAAACCTCCTCAACGCTGCCTTTTACCTCACTAGGAAGGAAGACAACAGAAAGCAAGGGAAATCCAGCAGTTGTCTCAAAAGGAAGAAACAAGACAGTGAGTGTACTGAAAGGAGGGGCCATTTTTTTTTACTTGTCTCATTAAGTAATGCATAAGTTTGACAGCTTTTTCCTTCTGTCTTTCTATAGCAAAGGGATGCACACTAATACTTTATTGTATTTGACCTATAGAAAGCCCATCCACTTTTTAGATTTGGAAGAATTTTCCAAGGAGTAGCAGGTATTGCTTGTGTACAGAGTCTGTATTCTTAGGGCATAGGATTCACATATTCTGTGTTGAAAGCTTTCCACAGAGATGTGATTCACATGGAAATGATGTTTGGTGTTGCACTGAGTGACAAAACATCCAATGAGAATGTCAGTCTTGAATCCATGGGACTTCTGAGGAATAAATAACTGAAGGACTAGCCCTGTCCTGTCCTATAAAGACTGATGAGGCCAACAGAATAAGAAATATGACAAGGAAAAGTTGCAGAAATGGTCCTTCCTACTTCTGTGGGAGCTACAGCCTAGGTGTTGAAGCTGTCAGCAGCAAGCCCTCTGTGACCACCTTCTCCTCATAGCACAGAGTCTTCTTGTGTCAGTGCATATGGTTGGGCATGTCACAAAATGTACTGGATCCAGATCTTCCCCTCTCTACAGTGAACAGAGTCCCTTTTCTGGGATCCCAAGGGAAAGACGGGTGTGTGCAGTTAAGAGGCTGGTCCTCTTATTTAAAAGAAAGGGGAAAATACTTTGAACAAATGCATCTTTCAAGGCGTTAGGTCATAGGTTGGGCTTGATGACCTCAAAGGTCTTTTCCAACCTAGTTAATTCTGTGATTCTAAGTTGAATAGAAGAGACAGATGTAGGAAATACTGTGAGTGCAGTATGTTTGTGGAGTGGAGAGGAGAAGTGTGAGCATCTGGAGATACAACAGAGGTGAGTGAGAGGGAATGGTAGATGATTTAATCCCTCGTGGAAGACAGGGAGGGAGTGCAGTGGTAGATGGAAAGACATGAGGAGAAAGAATAATTTCAAGATAAAAAAAGCATAAAGCAGGCCGATAGGAGGAGGAACAGCAATAGTGAATTATATACTGTAAAAAATATGGCAAGGTAATGGGAGAAAAACACAAGGAAATCTTAGGCAAGGAGGAGGCAAAAGAAACAGTGGAAAGAGACAACTGGGAAATAGTGACTGGCCCAAATTAGCGGCTGCTGTTAGACCAGTAGTGCTGTAGCAGACTTAAATGAAATTAAATGAAACTACATGAAAAATTCAAACAACATCTAAAGGGCTAAATTGAAGTGGGACTGCATTTCTTAAAGTTTACTCAGAATCACAATATGAACTACTATGATTTGAGTCTTTAAAGACATGCACCATCTAGTCGAACAGCCAATTTAACATAAAAGTATTTTTAAAACACAATGGATTTTTTTTTTTTCAAATGAATGATCCAGATTTCCTAGTGACAGGGGAAAAGACAGTCTGTCTTTAAAGATGTTCTGATAGGTTGCAAGACCGTGAGCAGGTTTTGTAGTTCCCTAAGAAATTTGAAGGATTCTATGAGGTAATTCTAACAGTATTGATGCTTGCACTGTAATATGCTTGTTCTGTGAAAATGCCATGTTTGCATGTCACTGCTGCCAGCATCAGAACTGCGGAAACAATAACTTTTCATACCAACCCGAAGGGCCACAACACATATCTCAAAGAGGTAACAGATTCAGGCGCAAAAAGAAATGGGCTAAAATGTTCCTGTGGCTATCTGACTGCATGTTTTACTGGATTTCCATGTTATGCAAGTGGAAAACTCTGTGCATGCTCTTAACTGGTATGATGTTGTACTTCCTTAGGATCCTTACTTCAGCTACACCAGTCTTTCTTCTTGCACGTTGAATGAAGAACTTCTGTGTAACTATGCTTGGTATGTGCTTATGCATGGTAATGTTTAGCATCTCTGTTGCCTTCTTTTCTCAAATTGTATGTTTGTTAACACTGTTTGTAACTGAAACACTGGAATCAACTGATTCCCTGAGAAGGGAAGTAGATGAACATCTGAATTCCTAGAAAAGCAGAAATTTATGATGGATTTCTGCTGATGTCACTATTGAACTGGCTACAGGATTTCAGTTCCAAGCAAGTACAGAAAGTATTCATGCTCATAAATCCACCAGAGTGTATAGCAGACTTTGGCTGAGTATTCTGCCTCTGTTGAATAAAAGTCAAGTACCAGATGAGAATGGAAATTAAATTTCCTCTCATGAGAAGAGCAAAAAGACCACAGTTCATCTCGAAACAGAGAATACAGAGAACGTGAAGCAGAACCCTGTACTGTAAGTCTAAGTGGTCTTCTATTTTCACACATTTTTCTTACTCTCCCTTAGACTTTGAAGTTAAATCTGTTTTTTAAAAGTCTGATTAACTCTGACTCTATTTGAACCCCATCAGGGCTATTCAGGCAGGTAGAGATCTGTCCCTCAATTCCATAAAGATATGTTGTAAAAAACAACACTTGACAAAATGTTTGTTTATTTAATAAGCAAATGCTTTCTTAAAAATGACCTGTCATTTTCTCTTAACTCTTAACACTCACAAATTCCTTTTTTCTTTTTCTGTTAAACTGAGATGTAAAGTTAGTTTGACTTTAGTTGTTCTGCAGTTCAAGAGCCTAAGTTACTTTCAAGTTAGTGTTTTCTAAATATCTAATACGTGGAGGAAAATGGGTCTGTTCACTAGTTTTCTATTGCCAGGACCTTCCCATACCTAAAAACTCAATTTCTGTAATGGAAATATGAGTCTTGTTCAGAAGCTATTGGCACAGTGTATGTGAAACCAGAAACAGTAGAGATTTCCAAGAGGTTTCATTCTCTTCTGAAAACAAAGAGGGGAACTCCTGTACAGAAAACTGGATAGCAGCAGTTTGAGGGAGCATCAGCAGGCAACTTCCAGTCAAAACATCCAGCTGCCTGTCCAGATCGTAGAGTAATGCAAAAAGATTGATCTCATCCTTATGTTAGAGGCATGTCCCAGATGTAGGCAGTTGTTGTAATTTGGAACTTGCTTTATGTGACTGCTCTTGTGTGAGGAATGTGGCAATGTGGCATTTCCCCCGAAACGAGAGACAGGGAAAGTCTGGCTGCCACTGCAGGGCTGAGGAGTCACCTGCTGGGAGGGTGATGGTTGGGCATGAGCTCCTGGCTCTCCCTCCAGGCACTGCTGGTCCCGGCACCATGTCCTAACGCTGCCCCTGTGACCATGGACACATGGAGAACCAGAGAGTAGGAAACAAGGAGCAGAGGGCACAGCTTGAGGAGGCTGTTACAATACCCATAAATTTGGAAGTGGGAAAACTATGCGCCAAAGTCTGTGGCATGAGATTTCCAAATATCACGTAAGAACGGAAGTTGTACTGTGCTTTTCAGAAATCAGGACACAGACCTGAAGGTTCTCAGAGCTTCTAAGACAGCCTTTGTAATGACCTTTAGCATCTGTTGTGATTTTTGAATGGCAGAATGAGTGCCAGTTGTTAGTCAACTGCATGGTGTCCAGTAGTTGCGACATGTAAGTCTTAAAAGAACATCACCATTGTGTGCACTACAGGCTCCTGGACACAGTTTGAATTTTCCCTGGATGATCTGGGGAGACTGTAATTACCATTTCAGAACTGTTTTGAAAAAATCCACTTCTTTGGAAAACAGTACGGTCTTTGGTGGTTTAAACCTTTATAGATTGTTATATTGGGCAGTTATATTTCTGAACACTGTCCCAAGCCCATTTTGACACTACACCCTTATAATAGGGGATTTTATTAGCAGTTTCTGAAATCTGGAGTCATTATACAAAATCTACCTTCAGTGAGATGACATTCCTGTCAACTAATTTCCAGCATCTTTTTCTTCAGCTTCTGTTCTTTTCATTTTTTTTTCTTTTCATTCAAAATACCCAAGTACATTAAGGCTTTGTAGTTTATTTTTTCAAGTTGGTCACAGCTTAATAGTAGAGGACTGTGGTAAATTTTTTAGTGGCCTTTTGAAATTTGGTACACCCTATTTTTCTTAAAGTCTTGGAGGAAATTTTGGATATGCAAGATGGTTTGGGATATTTTTTCCTCTTTTGGAAGGATTAGCTGGTTTTTGCATATTACAACTCCAAGCAAATACTTGAAGGTTTTTTTCCATCTTACATGTATGCCAATGAACAGTTCTTTCCCACACTTTAAATCATCTGAGATCTGCATTACATAAAATAAGCAGTAACTCACCGTATCAATATAAAACCGTGTATTAGGTGCAGCTATCAACAGCAAAAGTTGCTTCCTAAATGGGAGCACTCAGCAGAATCCACTATCAGATGTCTGTCAGATAGTAAACTGGGCATGCTTCTAAACCAGCGAGTGGCTCCAGCCTGATCCATATCTCACTGCCAGGCCTAATGCTGAGTACATTACAACTTCAAATGTATCCTCCAGAAAAAGAATGCTTATCTATATGTCTAACAAAATAGTAACAATTCATACTAGCAGAGTATAACATCAACAGGAAAGTAACTGTCTCAGAAAATTTGCATTTGTTCCCTTGTGAACTGTTACGATCATGCACCGCTACTTGTTGCATGAGAGGATGTACTAGTGGTGATACAGGCACTCGAAGATGTTGAAAATTTAATTAGGAATTTGGTTACTAGTTAGCAATAATAATACATTTGGTATTTGGTATTGGTAATACATTTTTTACAGGTCAGGAGGCACAGTTGTAAAAGGCATGTCTGTTCAGTATTGTCACCTAGAGACATCTGCATTAGCTAAAACTTTTCCTCTTTGAGGTCTCCTTGCAACTGTAGAACTGCCAAAGGGGGTCTCTGGTGTGCCTAGTGAGCCTCTAGATGGGGGACTCACCCACAGGATCTTTCAGCACTGCAAGCCTACACCAATGCAGCAGGTAAATCTTAGCCTTAGAAAGCATCCTTTAGTAAAGCGACATGGTTAATGCTATGACAACAGCAATGCACGTTAAATGCCAAAATGTAGGTATAGCAAAGAGCTAAGTGCTCCTCAGACTCATTCCTGCAAAGTCTGTCTCGCCTGGCTCAATTCTGTGTCTTTTGCTCTTGCTTTGGATATGTGACAACTGTGATTTAGATGTATGAAGGGGGTTTTAAAATAAAATGATCACTCATGCTCTTCTTACTAAGACTCAAAACTATGGTCCGTGAGGTCAGCTTCTGTTAAACCCTGAAGTAACCACCAGCTTTTCTAGCCATCCTAAGTATAAGTTTATTGGGAACATTTGGTTCTTTGTGATGGTTGTAGATTGAAATAAAGTTATTCTGGCTTACAAGAATCAGGCTCACCAATATGTGAGTTAAAGGCAAACTTCATAAACATACTCTTGCTCTCACTCTAGCATCTGTCCTTCAGAGCAGCAAACCATCTAGTCATGATTAAATTGTAGGAGTTTTGCTCTTCAGTAGTAATAAGGAAAAGTCACGCTCTTAACTGGTTTGAAAACTGCTGTGGACTGGATGCTTGTTGACAATCAGCTGGAAGGTTAATTGAAGAGAAGGGGAACATACTGGGAATTCAGAAAAAGAACATATGAAAGAAAGTGAAGAAAATAAGTGCTACAAATATGTTGTGCTTAATTTTTCTACTCTAACTGGCAAGCTGTCATTCAAATCTCCTACACAATAGATAGATAGATTCATTTCTCCCTGATGATTATTTATGAGGACAAGATAATTCTATTACAGGCAGAGTCAGAAACCAATAGGATATGTCTAGTGTTTGTTGCACTGAATCTTTCTGTCACTGTGATACTTTTCTCTAATGTACGAGGAATTTTTTGATGTTCTGCGCATTATTACCAGAACATTGCAACAGCACACTATTTAGTGCTGTGACTTAAAAAGCTCCTCATCATCCCATTCCAGGTTTGATTTCAAAATGGAAGTTACAACTCAGAAAAAATCCACAATATTAAAAAGCATTTTGCGTAATACATGTCTGGAAAAATAAGCCCAGAGAGAAAGATGAATTCAGATTTCAATACATGCAAATGGAACAAAACAGGGTAAAAAACCACAGTGCCAACCCCTCTATATTTTTAGTGTTACTATTGAGTAATTTTGTTCTTTTTTTTCTCCAGGCATGATGACATCAACTGGAAAATCCAGAAATCTGACAGTCGAAAGAGTGCTGAAGAGCCAGAGCTGCAGGAATTCTTCCTCTAAACCACGTCACGATGTCTCGCTTAGTTTGAAATACCTGAAACATAGCCTTTTGAAACACTAATATGAGACATACCACTCACCAGCAAAACAGCAGCTGTTAGGATGCCTTAATTTGTATCAGTTAGACCATATACAAATCTTTTTTATGATATATGTGTATATGTAACTTGTTTGTAAGCTGTGCTGTGTAAAGGCATGGGTGAGCAGAAGTAACAATTTGAAAATTGTTATGACACTTGCAATTGCCAAAATGTTTGTTAGGCCACAGAACACATTTTGTACTTTGTGTCTTGCATGGATATATTGTCATATATCTTTATTTCCCTTTGTCAACGGCATATACTGTCAAAATTTCAGCCAGGACTCTGCCTGAGCAGCTCCTCAGTGAGATCAAGGCAAAAGCATTGATTTTTTTTATGTTTTGTCTGTTGTTATTTCTATTTTTTGTAAAAAGGAAATAAAGATGGTGTTAATAGGACACACTGAGTGCAGATACTTCCTATACTTCATTTCCTCTTCTGAGCTTTAAGTTTTTTATTGTTCTTTCCGGTGTTGATTTGATAATTAGAGAACATCCAGTTTCCAGATTTCAGTTCAGTCAATTAGTTGTGTCAAGAGTTGCTTTAATGTTTAGTGGTCCTTCATCAGCTTTAAAACATTTAGAAATAAAAAGTATAAATGCAATTTTAAGTTACCAATTACTGCAACTTGCCAAACACTGGCAGTGTGCTCAGCTTTGTTGAAATTACTGCATAATCTGCTGAAACTCTAGTCCACATTCTCTCAAAGCTGCCATGATCCCTTTATTGAATGTTCTTTT
The DNA here is from genome assembly GCA_013398055.1 of Ifrita kowaldi. Taxonomy (NCBI): domain Eukaryota; kingdom Metazoa; phylum Chordata; class Aves; order Passeriformes; family Cinclosomatidae; genus Ifrita; species Ifrita kowaldi. The sequence continues at coordinate 444,849 of VZRS01005290.1, read as the reverse complement.
AACTTTTCAAAGAAAATTAATTAATTCACTTGGTTTCTGATAAACTATGAGCACATTCTTCAAGTGTATCCTACAACACAACATCCAAAGGCACACTATTAGGCAATCTTTACTTGTCACATTTATTTATAGCAAATATGTGTGTATATATTTGCTTTATTTTGATTATATTGATTTATTTCCATTTGAAGACTGCTACAGTTTGCTGAGAAAGATCCAAATTTGTGAGGATTTATTTTGCTGACTGTTCTAATAGAACATAGGGAAGTCAAAGGAAGTTTGCCAAGGAAATTTTTTATTTGTCACAAATACGGTCATAGAATCATGAAGTGGTTTGGGCTGGACAGGACCTTTAATAGATCACTGAGTTCCAGCCTCCCTGTAATGGGCAGGGACATAAAAATTGTGATATTGTGATGATTAAACTCCTGCAATTGCAGAACTTCTAACTAAAAAAAGGAGGATTTTGATTAACTACAGCGGAGTTGCTTTCTGTGCAGTTTCTCGTGCCTTTTTTTTCTTTTTTTGCTGTGTTTATCTTGACTGTTGAACTTCATTTATGGTCAGTGAGGAGAGATAAACTTCCTGAATATCATTCCTTCTACCTATTAGATACATCTTTTTTGCCAGGAGAACCAGCTCAGCCCTTTCTACTTTCTACAGGGGAGCTGAGATAGTAAAGCTATTGGAATAGTTACTTAGTATTTGGTTGCCTTTAATTAGGTGAGATAAATGTCTTTCTTTATGTCAGTCTTCAGAGGGATGTCACATTTGGCCGCATAGCTTGCATGGACCAGGATGTCTGAATGCCCCAGACCTACCCTGTTTGTAGGCTTTGGGTAAGCACAGAGTACTGCTGTATGATACGGGGCCAACTGAGACATCAGAAAAAGAAAAAAAAACCAAAAAAAACCAAAACAAAAACCGAAAACCAACCAACCAAAAAAAAAAAAAAACCCAACCAAACAAAAGAGACCCAACAACATACACACATATACCCCCCCCAAAAAAAAAAAAATCCCAGCCCAAACATCATGAAAAAATATGAGCCTGTACTTGCAGAAATGAAATTCAGAGAATTCTTTCCACAGTTCTTATCTGCCATTTGGCAACACTCTGATTTTTTAGCTAAAGTGATAAACCTAGCACTCTAGCTGACCTGTTTAAAGAAACAACCAAACCTCCAAAAATATCTGTGAGCCGGGAACAGCAGTACCTCTAACTGGGCCTCCTGTCATCTGTGTGCCTATGAAAAATCTGAATGCAAAATGAGAAGAGACACGTGTGCTGCAATTGCCAGAGTGGTGAAAGAGAGCTGTAAAGGACAGATTCTGTGTCTGGTGGTTGGGCTTGAAACAAACTGGCAATTTGCACTTTTGAGAATGTGAAGAGAGTTGATTGTGTTCATGTGAATGGCAGAAGCAGCAATCCTGCTGAGTGATCTTGACTGACTGGAGAGCTGCAAAGTCTGCCACAGTCTGTAGTATCTAGCTGAAACAGGGGTTAAAACTGAATTTCAGTGAGAGGATTTGAAGGAGACCAAGATGTAAGCATGGTCAAACCCTGGAAGTAACTGCCTAATCTAAAGACTGAGGATTTAGAAGTTACTTGCTCTCTGCAATGTAGCAATTTCCAAAGTATATTGTTATTACAGCATGTGGAGAGTTAAATTATGCAAGTATCCTAGGGCAACGCAGATTACTACATGAGATAAGATGATGCCAGGAGATGTTTGGGGTCTGTGGTTAAAAATATCCATGGCTCCTGAGCACATTGCAACAGCAAGATATTTTGGGGCAAGCTAGTGCAGAAGAGAGGCCAGCTTGATGTAAGCATGGAAAGTAGCATCTGGAAGGCTTAAGGTGAACTCATGTTGTATAAACTGCTGATTTTATTGTTCCTAATTTTTAGTGTCTTTCCTACCTAGGGCCCCAAAGCCTGCACATGGTACACTCTGATGTCATGCCTATTAGAGAAGTGCTGATTCTGTGATCTTCAGCTGGCTGATGCCTGTGTGCTCTGCATATTTGTATCCTTAGTAGCTATAAAATCCAGGTGTCGTTACTCCTTCTGTTTAGTTTATAATCCTCCAAGCATATCCCTTCTGGCATGAGTCTCAGTCAGGCTTCTGTCAGCAAAGCATAAGCATTTCCCAGGGGCAGAAGAGATAATCAGGGATTTCCGCCAAACATCTTCAGAAAATATCACTTACCCACAGCTTTCAGCAGGAACATAACCCCCTTCTGACTGCAGCTCTTGCATAAAAGGTCCTCCTTCATCCACTCAGAAATTTTTGATCAAAGAAGTCAGTCATTTGCTAACGAACCAATGTGTGTCCTAGTAAAACTGTATCTGTGGACACCACAGACACAAAGAATAACTTCATGATCTGTCACCCAGAAGATGTCAGAATAAGGCCTCTCTGTGTTCAGCCTGCAGTTCTGTACCAAAGGTGATAAACAGGGTGCCAGAGAGCAGTAAAGAATTCCCAGTTTCAGGTAATCTCTGACTCTCCTTTTTTAAAGAATGAAAATTTGCTAAGAGTCTTGTGATTTTTTCATGGTTGACTGATTTATTTGGTTCTGGTATTTGAGAAAAGCAGCATATGGACACACGTGAAGTATCAACACTGCAAGAATGGTGCTTTAATTTCATCAGCAGAATGGTGGGATGTGCTTTGTCCTGCATTAGTAGAGCAGCATTTTCATAATGTTCTATTTATTTGCCTTTCAGTCTCCAAATTAGAGGTCAAATACATTGGTTTAGTAAGGTATTAATGAATAAAATAACTATAGTCAGCATAGTTGTTGTATGAAATGGATGAAAGAGACTAGTCAGACAAACAGTTGAGGTTTAATATTCATTTCACTGTAACTGTCATTCAGAAACCTTTTTGTAAGATCAAGCTGGCATAAGATCAATGGCATAACAAAATTTGATTGACAGCGTAACTCCAACATCCACTTATTTATAACAAAATGGTAACTGTCTCAGAATCATGCACTTTGAGAGCTGATTTGTTGCATGTTTCATCACCTATCATCACAAGCGATGTCAGAATATGGTCATGCAACACAGTCAAAACTAAAGTAAAAATGTCAGCACATATATGCCAGGTATGAATTAATGGATTAGTGAATGGATCTCAAGGTGAGACAACTTTGTCTGCATGTAGACTAAGATTCACCTCCTCATATGCTTGAAATATTTCTTAGCTTTTTAAAAGTCTACTTGATGAAAAATCAACTGAAAGATTTGTTTAAAATGTACTCCCTGCATTTGTAGCATCAAAATGCAAGGCTTAATTGTCTGTCATGGAATGGTTTTCCAATGACATAGTTGGAATGATTTGTCAAAGTGTATTTCGTTTCCTGTCGTAAGTTCCGAAAAGTCTTTCCAACTGTACCTCAAGTGTGCCCAAGTATCGTCTGTTAGTTAACTTTTGTATAGCCTTGTTTCTCTGCGTTTTGAGGTTGGAAGTAAGCAAACAGTTGTGCAGGAGAAGTACAGCACGTGCCCTGCAACCGCAATGTCTTTCAGACACAGACCTATGCTGGGCACTGTATGCCCAAGTGTAAAAGCCCAGGCAGGGGATCAGCTGCAGCTCACCCTCTGTCTCTGCAGAATATCACTGCCCTAGCACCTTGTGTACACCAGACATGCTACACACTGTTTGTACCCATCTCTTCTTCGTTATAACGACCACTCGATATGTAGCTTTGATCCAAGTATCAGAGACTTTAGACAGGAGAAATCAGATAGGTTCTTAAAATGCCACACAACCTCTTCCAAGTAAAGCAGGGTGCTGCATACACAGCATCAACCACCCACCCTCTGCACACATTTGATAATTCATCACCAGTTTTCTGGATACTCCAGATTTTGTAGCGTGAACTGCTTTTTTCTAACATATATGGTCAGCTGTAAATAATAGCTCTAGCCATCTGTTTCCTGGAGAACATTTCTTTGACAGCTGCAGACTCACTTCCTTTCCCACTCTAACAGTTAGGTGTTTTGCCAGTGTGCTTACTGGCAAGCAGTGTACAAGAAGAAGGAAAATTATTATTCAGGGTATATTTGGGAAACTGATAAGAAACCCTGGTGCTGTTAGAGCACAGAGCTAGCTTTTTATCTTTGTTTTCAGAAGGCAATACTGCTCCAAGAAAAGAAAAGAAAACCATGTGGGTCTGGAAGTGAAGGGAAAAGGCCTGAAAGGAGCTTGCTCTCTTTCCTGTACAGGCATGAACATAACCTTATGTGTAGATAGGGTATGGAAAAACTGCAGCTTAGGGACCAATTATGGGGCTTTGCAGTTCAAGAAGCTGTGGCCTGGCCATATATACCTATGTGTTTGCAAATGCATGCAAATGTTAAAGACAAGACAGCTGTCTTCCAGTACACAGCTAAAAAAGGAGGATAGAAATAGTGCCCCTCCTTGTTGCTCTGCACATTGTCTGCTAGGGGCAGAACAAGAAGCAGTAAATATAGAACTGTAGCAAAGGGCAGGGAGGTCATGTGTTAGCAAAACTTTCCACAAATAATGATAGCACTGGAAACAATAGCCAGGGGGAAGATGTGAGAGAGTCATAATTGGAGGAATTTAAGAACAGGTGGGAGAAGCAACTGTCAGAAATGACATGCCAGCAACAACCATCAGAAATGCCATGGGACAGGCAGCTGGACTTGGATGACCTCCTGAGATCCCTTTCAGGCAGTTCTCCTTTAATGGGTCTCGGGTTCTATTGTAGCAGAATCAACTTAGAAGGGAAAACTGTGAGGTCTTTACACCTTGTGGCTTTTATAGCACTGTCAAGACAACCAACAATTCTGCCAGCAGTCCATGATACGGCATTTATTTTCTGAGAACACTGGTCAAATAAGATTCACCTACAGGTTTCCTAAGGAATCAAATAAGTGACTTAATTTTAAGCTTTCTTGAAAATATCTACCCAAATGTGACAGCTTCTAAAATACGCTTCTGATCTTTTAAGATAAAATCATTTTGTTCAGTGCAATGCCAGTTTCCACTGGGCACCAGGACCGACAAGCAAATATTTTTTTTACAGGATTTTTGGGTTTCGCTGTACACACAGTAGTGGTGCAGGAGAAAATAGAGCCAATGTGGCCAAGAAGGCCAATGGAATCCTGGGGTGCATTAGGAAGAGCATTGTCAGCAGGTAGACGGAGGTGATCCTGCCCCTCTACTCAGCCCTGGTGAGGCCTCACCTGGAATGCTGTGTCCAGTTCTGGGCTCCTCAGGACAAGACAGACATGGAGCTCCGTGGGTCCAGCAGAGGGCTACAGAAGAGAGCTGGCACCCTGTCATATGAGGAAAGGCTGAGGGAGCTCTTCAGCCTGGAGAACACACAACTGAGAGGAGTTCTCATCAGTGTCCATAAGTATCTGAAGGGAGAACATCTTGGGGATGGATCAGGCTCTTCTCAATTGTGCCAAGCAATAGGAAGGACAAGGGACAGCAGGCAGGAACTGGAGCACAGGAAGTCCTACCTCAATAATGTGGAATATCTTTACTTTGAGGATACTGTGAGCACTGGAACAGGCTGCTCAGAGAGGCTGTGGAGTGTCCTCTGTGGAGATCTTCAAAACACAACTGAACACAATCCTGAATAACGTTCCCTAGGGACCCCTGCTTGAGCAGGGAGCTTGGACTAGCTCACCTTCAGTGATGCCTTCCAGACCTAAACATTCTCTGATGCCGTGATGGCTTACTGAGGGTAATTGAAGAGTCCAGCTTTAATTAAAGGGAATAATCTCGAGCGGCAACTAATGGTACACCTTTTGGTGAAGAGAAGTTGCCACTGCCCAAGCAAGTTAGTAGAGCAAGTGTGGAATGAGACAATGGAAATCCCGGGAGTGATCCTGTCCTGTGCTTACCACTCTTAGTTCCCTTCCCTATTGTTCAAACATGGATTCTGCTATTCCCTTGCTGGACATATGCATAAAATAGCAGCTTAGATGCACCAACAAGAAAAATGTGTCTTCTTCTAGCAACAGAGGAAAAAGGTTTGCCATTCCAGTGATAGAGTTCAATTCTTTGGCATTAAAAGAGTACATTGGTGAAGGGCTCTTTAAAACCAGACTTCCTGCTGGTGATGGCATGTTCTGGGAGGAAAAGAAGACGGAAGAGCTGCATCTTCAGCATCAGCTGCTTCCAGAAGTATTCAGGCCTCTCACTGAGCAATAGCCGCTATGATTTGCCCTGCCTTAACGCCTGCAAAGTGGCGGGAGTGCTGGTGCCCCACAAACTGTCTGCTTTACTAGCAATGGGAGCAAGGCCTGCGCAGAAAAGAGCTGCAACGTAAAAGCATATGTGTAAAACAGGCTGTTGGGCAGCCTTTTCCTGTTTTTCAGAGGGAATGGTTTGTAATATGGCACTGGGTGAATTTGCTACAGGTACTACTAGCTCTCTTGGGCACCTCATTCTGCAGTGCACTCACGTGCTGCAGGGGTCACTGTTTCCTGCTGGTGTCAGGGGCTGATTCGCTGATGCTGCTCATGAAGAGCACACTTGGCAATACACAATAGGATGCTGATTAGATCTGTGTTATTCCAGGTCCTTTATTTACCAAGCAAAAAAGTAAATAAATCAGCTAAGCTCTGTTGTTTCCTGGAGCATAACGTCTGATAGTTCACCTAGAGGAGACAATAAACTTCCTCTTACCATGAAGATTTACGTCCCGAAAACACGGCTGAGGCAGCTGCATTTCTGTGAACTACTTTCTGAGACACTTGATAACAAGAAAATCCTTTGTGCACCCCTTACAGATGATGTTATGGATCACAATTGTACTTGGATTTCCTAAAATCTTAGCTGAAGAAATAAATACCCTCAAGATCTAGATTTCTGGATCCACTGGGAATCCATTTGCGAAAAATAATTTTACATGCATTGCTTCTAAAATAGTACAAACAACACTGTGGGCAAAATGTTGACTGGTCTCACCTAAAAGTCACTTGGATGTCTCACTGTCTCGAATGTGTTTGCCTGATATGTTCCTGGGCATACTCTCTTAAGTGGCTTTTCTGAGACTGTTTTCCCTCTATAGTATGGAGTAGTTAGAAAGCAGTCAAACGCATTCATGAGCAACTCTAATACTGTGGTAGAAAATTGCCATCCAGTGACATCCAGTGTCAGCACTGAGGATAATTTTTGCCAGTTTTCAGTAGAATAGCAATGTGTCTTTACAAACCTTATGGTATGGAAGGTAAGTGCTTTAAAATGTGCTTGAAAGCATTAAAAGAAGTTAAGAACAAAGATTACTACAAATAAATCCCATTGTAGATATTCACACTGAAAGCCTTTGCTGCTTCATATGAACAGCCTAAGCATATGCTGAAACAGACCAGAGTAAAAGAAACAGGGAGAAAAACCTTTTTATGCTGTGGCAATAAAAAAACCCCAGGCATTCTCCTAGTTCACTTTTTATTATAGTTTTAAAACAAACATTAAATAGGCATATATTTCATTAGGCAGTGTTAAATAGACAAAATATTCATCTGGACATCAAATGCATATGTATGTTCCAATTTAATTTGAAGTTGTATTTGTGAAAGTCCCCTACTGGAAAGGTAGTGAACACGCTCTTTTGGAATTTCTAGTTTTGTTGGGTAAAGAAATTTGCCACAGGACAAATAGTAGAGGTCTGTAGGGCACTGTTTCAATGCCTATTTCAGCCTTTCTCCTGAAAGACTGGAGAGATTTGTACTTCCACATGAAATTTTTAGAGCAGAGTCTGTGTGTTTAGCATGTCTGTTATCTGTTCTGAACAGCCTTTAAAACAACGACTGGACTGTTTCCAGAAGAGACTAAGGGAAAGAGAGTTTGGTGTTGATTAAAACCAAAGCAGCTAAGCCACTTGGATACTTCCATTGCTGTCTCTTAGATAAGTGCTTGGCCGTCAAGAGGCCACTTCATGCATCTTCTGTAACTGCATCTTTTGACACAGTTGGAAGTCACCATCTTTAGGACTACTAAGTCAGGTAGGGGATCAGAATGAATTTGTTCTGTAAGTAAAGAGAGTACAGAGTTCCAGAAACAGGAGAAATAAATTTCTACAGAGACTGATTTTTCATTTCTACCCTTTTCCTCTAAGTATGTGGATGGATGTGGATAGCTATACATTCTTTTATATGTATATTTATATGTGAATGTATAGATACACATCAGAAGAATTTAAGATGTCACACAGGTATAACACAAAACATAACTTGGCAGCTACTATTAAACTAAAAGGTTTTCTCTGGCATTTCATGTTCTTCATCTAGATTTATGGAGCAGAATATATGTCAGTCAAACACTGCCTTTTTCAGGATAATAGTAACTTCAAAGCACTGGAAGTAGGTGGTGCAAGGCAACAGGGAGCTATTTAAGAAATATTTCGCATAAAAGCCTCCTTAGGAGCCACAATTCTCCAAATGATATATTTAGAATTTGATTCTACATGGTTTGGAAAGATTTTACATAAAAATTCTTAGAAGACAAGTTCAAACCATTTGCATTGGAATTCTATTTGAAAATCAGTAACTGCAAAATCATATGTCAGAAGTACGATTATCCAATTAGCAACTATCCTCAGAGTATCAGTTTCTGTATTCCAGATGCTTTTTTTTGCAACATTGAATGCAGCGTGCTCCAGGTTTTAAAGCGTAAGTCTCTAAAATTTTCTCTAGCCTCAGGCATCAAAGTATTACAGGAATATTTTTCAGCAAACTGCTGACAAGGTGCAGGAATTATGCTGTTAAAATATAAGGTACGTGGGTAAGAATGCAGACATTCTTTGCATACAATCGTTTGGATTTTGTGACAGAAACACATCATGGGGATGCTGGCTGCCCTGTGGCCTCGCTGATCACCAGAGGGAGACAGAGCGTGTAACATTTTAAGATAGTGCTGAAAGTGGCAAGCAGTGCTCAAGGTAAAGATAGCATGAGATTATGCAAGTTTCCAAAACAGTGACAGATATTAATAATAATGAGACTTCACTCTTCTCCTCTTTAGGAGAGGAGTTTTCTTTTAGGTGGACGTGCATATCACAGGAGAAAGAAGAGTAGCTTCATACCAGCACAGGACAAAATATTTCTGAATATTGACTGACTTACTAGTAATCATTTTGTTTTATTCTAAGTTAATGAAATACATATGTAAACACAAATGGTTTGATGAAATCAGCAGAGAAGTATGTGCATATGTGCTTTTTGGGGTGCTGCCTTGTTGAGAGAGAACAAAAGCAGTGTTTGAGACCCCATCTTCACACCAGAGGGAACGTGTTGTTATAAAAAAGTACATGTCTACAATGATATTTAATTATTTCAAAACTTCTTAATATGATGTAAATTTTGGTGGTGAGAACTCTGAGAAGAAAAGTACATCCTCTTTTATAACCACAGTGCTTGTAATTAACCTGTGTTAAAACAAGGCTGAAAAAACAGGAGAGATGATCTCTGCCTGACACCTGCAGAGCAGTGAGATCATTCTGTGGATGATGAACTCAAGCCTTTACTGTTTCATCAGCCAAAATCATGATTTAGAAGTCTACAGTGGCTGTAGCAATGACTGTTGGAAAAAATCTAGCAGCCAAAAATCATGGTACTGCTCCAGGCAATAGACCAGCAGGTCTCAGAGGCCTCATAATTACCTGGATGAGATGGCTTCTCACAGGTCCCATAGCTAATCAACATCCTCTGCTCTCAAGAACTTGCATTTGCTAACTGCCTATCTGGCTAAATGACTTTGTTCTGCTTTCTATCTTACTTTATTGATAGGAAAGGAAAAACTGGCAACTTAATGATTTGCAAGTAGTTGGGCTGTCAGACAGTTTTTCCCTGAAAGCCCATTCAGTGTCATTTCCCTGACATGTCTTGGAGCAAAACCATTCTGTAATGGTCAGGATAATGCGGACTCTCAAGTATTCTGTATTCCAAAACACACACAGAGAATCTATCATTTTTCCTGTGTACCACCCATGATTGCAGGAGGAATGGATTGCTTACACAGCACTCATTTTAAGTTACCAAGTACAAGCAGCTTTTATCTGTTCAAACACAGTGACATGAAAAGTTACTTGAAGTACAGGGGAGAAAAAAAGAAAGACACTGAAGCTTCCAAAGTATGGCAAGGCAAAAAACAATTCTTTTAATCAGACAGCTCATTTTGTGTGTTCAAAATAGCACCTTCATATATGGCTCTGGCTTTGGCCCGTTTTGGCTATTGCAACTGTTTCAAATTTAGTGTGGAAAAAGTGTCCCACATGCCAGCTCTTTTGCAGCACTGAAATAATGCCATTTCTTGATCAGTCAGGCCAACAGGATTACCTGGTTGTTAATTGTTTGGGTTTGGCTTTACTGGAAGTTTTTCACATTTAAAAATAAGCTCAAATAAATAAGCAGGCACATACTGTTCTCTTATTCTATTTCCTCTCAGATTTGTCTAGTTTGTGCTGGTTCTCACTAGCAGAATGAAACCTATACAGTGGGTAGAGAAAAGAAGATATTTATATTTCTACAGGTAGGACATGTGCTTGCATGAGTATTACCTAAACTGGAATTTCCTCTGCTAGTGCATGGTTTGCTTTAGGAAACCTCTCTGTTAGTGCAAACAGAAACGTAGAACAGGGAAAGACTTTTTAAAGAAGGGAAAAGCCTAGAATTACATGTACTTTGAGCATTTGTTTTAAGATCGCTTTAGAAAATATATACTACTATTATTTTTATTTCATCATGGTTTTTCCTCTTTATTTAGTCATTTACACAGTATCCATCATGATAAAATTTAACCATCTGTACTATGTCACATGAGCCAAATATTCCTTCTAATGGAGTTCCTTGGGAATATTGTCATTAATTTCCAGCTATACTGGGAATTTTTCCCAGTGTTTAAAATTAAGTAATGTCTTTCATCTCCAGAGATCCTCAAAATTACTCACATGCTGTGGACCTGCCCCCAGTCATACTTCATTCTTCAAAGAATTTGGCTGCAGTGATGGGATTTAGGTTTTAGTTCAGCACATGCAGCGTTGGGTGTGTATATACAGTGTTTTTATATCAAAAGCAAACACGTTTTGTGTGAGTGCTTGAGCCTGTACACACACAAAGGCAGGTTGTGTGTTTTAAAGAGCCATTGTTCCATTTACTGGCAGAGCGTAACACGGGAGAGGCTGACGGGAGGCAACGGAAATATTAACTATTTTGGCACGAGAGTCAGGAAGATAGCTGAGATCCAAAGAAGAAATGTGATGCTTTTTCACCATCTGCAAAAGGATTTTTCTCAGCTGGTTGGTACAGGCAGCTACAGACCGCGAGTGAGCTCATGCCTGTGTCTGTCTCATAGAGCTTCCTGCTGCAGTTGCTGGAAAGCCCATTTTTTCTCTCTGCAGTTTCAGGCAACTTTGCTAAGGAAGGACCATGACAGCATTAAAGTGGAACATTTAAGAGCGTCCTATGAGAGACCAGCTTCCAAAAACTATCTTTATTCCTTTTATTTAGTCCTTTGACTTAAGAAATAAGTTACAATTCAATTGTAATAGGGAACTACTAATAACCTTTCCTCAATATCCATGATTCTTGATGGAATCTAAGCCTCGGCAGCTGCTCAAATTCTTCTTTACTTTCATCTGTGTTCTTTCTCCATTCTTCTTCTGTAGAGAAGGAAGGGTTAAGTCCACATCCTCAGAGAGGAGTAATAGTTCTCCCCAAAAGACAAGTCACAACCAAACTATTTAATTGTAGACGTCTCATTGAAGAATTGGTACACGAATGAGACATGACTTCATCCTTTAACCTACATGCTTCACTGGTCTAGGGAACCCTGGTGGGTTTGGCCCATTTTAGTCATAGTTGTCATGGGAGATCCTTAATGACTTAGCAAAGTAGCTTAAAAAAATCTCCATACAGAATCCAGCATATGGTATATTTATTGGCAAATGTTAATCCCCCTAGGAACAAGTTCTGTAGCAACAAATGATGAATTATGTGGCTTCATAAGCACTCATGTCATCAAATGCACCACTGACCTTTTTACATTTTCAGGGGGATTTTCTGCTGTGCGCAGTTTCTCTGGTTTGGAAGCGAAGCAGTTTAACACTGTGTCCAGAAGGAAACAGGTAATCAATAATTTCAGTTTTGGTTACTGTAAAAGGTAAATGAGGCCTGTATAGTTGTTGGACAAGTAAGCAATACAGGGTTTAGCAAAGCTTAAGCAGGGCCTAAGAGGGAACGTGAATACTCATAACACAATGACACAAAGTAGACTTCCTTTACCGGAGAAAAGAAGTAAGAGTAGGCCAAAAAAAAAAAAAAACAAAAAAACAAAACTAATTTCAAGCGTGTTTTCTGGGGGCAAGAAGCAAAACCAGGAAAATACCTCATTCCACTGAACAAGTCTGTTACGAATTCTAACAGGAAGGTAACCTGAAGTTGGCAACCAAGAGGCTGAGTTCCCATTGCGGCTAATCTGAGAGATGATATGAATCTGTTGCCTGGATCCTGTGATTATAACTTTGGTCTTGGGCTTTGGAAGTGGAAACTCTAGGAGTTGTACTGAGAACAGAGGAGGGCTGCCTGAAATTACCAGATTGAGAAGATCAGGATGCAGTCATGTCTGGACATTCCCATAACTTGAGAATAATCTGTCCACAAGAACAGCATCTGAACCATCAGTTCAGCAAAGCAAGATTGCTGCTGAAACAAGAGCGCCTTTTCCAGCAGAATAGTTTTCCAAAACTAGCACCTTAGGATCTGATAGAAAGAAGCAGCTATTACCACATGTATGTAGCACACACAGCTCTGTGTATACAGCCTACAGTCAGTGCTGCACACAGGTATCCACTGGCTGCAGAACAGAGCTTTGACAAAGAATGCTTTCTTTTTCTCATTGGCCATAGACCACGTTAAATTCAAAACTAAACTCTGAGTTGAGCCTGATGACGAGTTTGAGTTCTTCTGTTCTTGACTTAATCACTACTACACTCTGCTTTACCCAGCAAGAGCTGGTATCAGGTAAGGCAGTCCCCATGGGATAAATTGAGCCTATATTTCACAAGGTGCATCAGTGCATCAAAGGAACCCATTGCTGCAGTGATGATGTAGTTGGTTTTGGTCCTGGCTTCTCCCTGTTGCTCTGCCTGACAGATGAGATGAACTAACAGAACACAGGGTTGCAATGCATGTGCCCAGCTGTGGACAGACAGGCAGCTGTTGCAAACACCTTTTATCCCTGTGGCTGAATCTGTAGAAGGCGTGTGAGTAAGCATATCTTAAGGCAAGTTATCTTGATTGTAAGTCATTTGTGTAGTAGATACCGGCACAACTGTGAGGAACAGCTAATTTTATTTTACCAAGTGTTGCACTACATGGCACTAAAATCCCTGCTAGGAATTGTTCAGTGAGTAGTCAGAGGGAAGGAGTCAGCTGTTGGCTGGACCACCACCACTGTTTCTTACTTTTAATGTAAATCCTATCAGGCTTTTCTCTATGGCTTGTCTGGGCTGCACCATGCTTCACTGTAGAAGCTGAACAGATTGCAGGTGAAGCTTAGCTAGAAGTGACACCTTCACCATTTTTGTGAAGACTGACTATAACCACTGAAAGCTGTCCAGAAAGCCGTGCATTTCTGCAGCTCCCCTCCTATCTTATGCCTCAGGATGCCCATTCACATCCACAGGGAATGATCACCAGAGATCTGTCAACCCCCTCTCTTATTCCTGTTGCTCACCCTCAGGCCCCAAGGCAAGTAGATGCTTTGTCAGCACCCCAGAAACAATCCTTGAGGTACCACTAACCCAAGAAGTATGAGGCAAACAAAGTAGACCAGCACAAGCACACTGGAAAACACAGTATTTTAAGCAGACGGAATTGCTTGGGGCTGGGGTTGCCAAGAGAATTTTTGGGCCATGAGAACATTTATACACCCTGGGCCTGGGCTGCCTTCTCCATCCCATCATGACTTCCAGCCCTAATTGATTGGAACTGCCAAGTCTGGCTGCCAAGCAGAATATTTTTACAATCCTGGTTCTATTTATGCACTGACAAATACAAAACTTGGTGTCAGAAAAGAAACTGTGAAGCAGAACTGCGGAAAAAGAAAGGATTTGGCAGAGAGGACTATGAAGTTATGAACAAGGCACTGAGGGGTGGTGCCACATGTTAGTACCGCACCTGGTGTGAGCGAGTGCTGAGAGCACATCTAGAAACATGCCTGTACAGGTCTCTGAAACACCCTTTGGCAAGATGCTTTATTCTGAAACATGCACTGGCCTCTGCTGGAGATGAACTTGCTTTTCTGCTTTCAGTCTGGTTCAGAGACAAATGACCCCCAAATTTATCACCTTTATCAGCGCATTTTAAAGCATGGAACTACACCTATTCCAAAATGAAAACTACAAAGGATCTCAGTAGAAGCAGGATAATTTTACTGTTTATGACAGAAAAAAAAAAAGAAGTGTTGGAAAAAAGCCCTCTTCTTTCTCAGGCAGCAAGACAGCCTTTTTAGCCATGGAGGAAAAGGTAGTGTCCTGGTTTGATTTCTTCTGCTAGCCAGAGGAATTGGTGCATGTCTGCTTGTTATAGTGGAAGCACCTTGGAGGACCATGATGTTCTTAAGGCTGTTTTTTACACCAGTACCTGACAACCCAGGCCTTTATTACAGCTGACCCAATCTAAAACATATTTTCTCTTTCATTGCTACCTAAAACAGACACAAGAATAGTAACACTTCTCTCACAACAGCTTCTCAGCTCTGCTTCTGCTTACGCACTGACGTCAAGCCTTCACGAGCTTGTTTGTCATACTTTTAGTCAGATGGGGCTGTCTCTCCAGTTACACTTGCTGTACTTTTATGAATGCATCAAGCTTAAATGACACACTTGGTAAAATCCAGAGAACATCTCGAGTAGGCCCTAGGAGATAGAAAGGTCAGAGTATTCTGTAATGTGATGATTTTTACTATAGCCGAATTTGGATTCTCTCTGCTTTTGCTCTTTTGCTATTTGGTATGATGAACTTTCAATTCCTGTCAATCTCTGAGCTTCCTACAGCACAGGCTGTCTGCAGCCACTGATCAGGCTTCTAGATCAAAGAGTAAAAGTGAGAAGTGAGTGCATTTCTAATGTTTGGCAAGAGATTATCTGAACACTTTCTGTTGGTTTCCTGACTGCAGCCATGAGCAATGAGAAGCCCAGGCAGAGACTGGAAGCAGATAAACTCATCAAGGGACAGTAACAAAGCAAGGAGGTTCAATAAGAAGCTGTGTTACTCGTTGGGTAAATACAGCTGCCATCACAACACCAAAGGCAGACTGGCTCAGAACTGGTTTACTGTAGTAAGATCAGTGCCCCTTCTCATGCATTAAGTAGGTGACCTGATCTTTTATGTGATCCACCAGGAGTGTTTTGTAAGCAGAACTGCCACGTAGTCATTTGTCACTGCAGGGCTGGGGAGATGACTGCTGAGTTCTGCCCTTCTGTCTGCCTCCAGTTATGAAAATTGATTGTGTATTGATTGTATGGTATATTGACTTACTGCTAACATCATAAATAAGGACTGTAAATCTGCCTACTTTTTCTTCGCTAAGATAAGCGACTGCCCGCACGTGAAGAGTGCCCTACCGCGTTCTCACATCCAGGCTTTTGCAGCAGCAGCTACGAAGGGGGAGAAAAAGTGCCCAGCCATCTCATATGACAGAGCATCAGACTGAAGCACTGCCAGGTAGGTAGCTGCGGGCACAGGAGGTGAAAATATCCTGTGAGGTGACCTAATCACTTCTTTCTTCCCACTCAGCCGCGCTGGAAAGAAGAGATGCCAACCTTCCTTCGGGCATCCCCCCGGCAGGTGAGACGCGAGGCTTCAGCCTCTGTCCCAAAGCAGCGCCGCCGGCCGCGCGCAGGAGCGGTGATTTCCCTGGAAGCTCGTTTCCTCAAGGAAAGCAGCAGAGGGGGCCCTCGCCCCGCGGAGAGGCGAGGCGGACAGGCGAGGCGGAGTGGCAGGCGGCGGCGGGGGTGTGCCGGTGCCCCGGAGCGTCCCGCGGCCGCGGAGCCGCCGGAGGGGCCGGGAGCCGCAGGGAGCCCGACCGCCCCTCGGCGCTGCCGCCAGCCCTTCCCGCTCGCCGGCTCCTTCGGCCGCCTGACAGCCGGGACGGAGCGGAGCGGAGGAAGGAAATAAAATTTTCAGGTGCCGTCCCGGAGTTAAAGGGCGCGCTGGAAGGTTTCTGCCATCGCAGGTAGCGCGCTGTCCCTCTGCAAAAATAAAATTAAGCTTGGCAACCCAGGAGACGCGTCACTGTGAGTCTTTTTCTGGCTGCCCCCTCAATCCCCTCTCCCTGCAACAGGCAATCTGAGAAAACACGTCTCCTCATCACGCCCCAGTGACTTGCGCAAGCACATCTGACTGTTTCACCACTTTTACTAAGGCACAGTTTGGTCTTGCATGTTTTTGGAATGGGCAGGCCTCAAAGAGAAAATAAGAGAAATTCTGTGAGATTTAATTGCTTCCTCTGTATCCAGAAAAAACATCCTCAAAGGGTGTAATTTTCTCAGCCTTGTCTGGTTTTCAGACAATTTGTTTGCAACCACCATGAATCGAGAGTCTGAAATGAGGACTCTCCAGAATATTTATCCTTTGCTTATCGAGGGTATTGGATGAAAATGATAAAAAAAGATACAGAAAAAGTTTTCTCTAATAAGGCAGCGGGGTTTTTCTAATCATATATAGAATCAAAGAAAAGGTAGTGAAGAATTGATTTACCACTCATCACTAAAATTCATCTTACCTCTCAGTCTGATTCCACAGCACAGCATTAATGTCAACATGATAGTGCACAGAAGTATTTGAGAGGAAACCACTGTAATACCTAGTCTTGAAGTATGACCATGATTACAGCCATCACTGCAGAACAGTTTGTTTTAGTAATTATAATTTCTTGAGATTTCATGTTCTCTACAGGAATAAAAGAATGAAGAGTTGTTATGTATAATTCAAACTTGTTTCATTTGTATTTAATAAGCAAGAACTATGTACCTGATCATAAAACAAAACCAATTCCTCACGCAACAGCCCTACCATTCAGAGACAAGACAGAAACAGAAAGGGAAGGAACAGTGAATGGAAAACTCCCCAAGTTTTATCTGCTTGTGATGTTTAATCTTTCCCTGGGTTTCCATCTTGTGCAACCATCTCACTTTTGGGGGCTGTCTTCAGGTGAAATACATTACATTTAATTCCTCAAAAGAGCTTTATGAAAAAAGTTTCATGATGACCTGGAAAAGAATTTGTGTAGAGATTGTAAAGTACTTCCTTTTTACCTTTTTTAAAATTGTCAGGATAATAAATAGACTGCAAGAAAAAAAGAGGTAAAAGCATGAGGATGTATATAATCCTATTCAAATAATAATCATTTTTATGCATAAAGGAGCCAATATTGATTTTGAGAGTTTTGAAGTAGTCATTGGATTATTTAAAAACTACGTATACTGTGCATTTCTGAAGAATTTTTTCTCTATAGGAAAATGTACAAGAAATGTCAAAGTTAGTGCACAGTTGATCTTTATGGAGTACATCTTTATAAGTATAAGGGAAACATCTGGGAAAGCATGGGAAGGTAGCACCAAGTTGAAGTTGCTTGTGATCAGCTGGGGCATCAGTATGCTGCACACCACAGCACAGCATGGATATGCCCATGTGCCCCTACAACATCAGCTCCACAGAGACTGGGATCTGAAACTGGGTTTGTGGCTCCTTGCAGCTCAGGAACCTTTGCAGATCCCTGCTTTTTGCATGTTCCTCTACTGACTGTCAGCTCCTTGTGTAAGCATGTTTGTCCACATTGCCTCTCCTTAGGCAGAGAGGGTCTGAGCGGTCGTGGCAGAAGTGGAGTCACAAGGAGACAGAGCAGCCTTCAGGGAGTGAATGGACTACTTTTAGAAGAGCCATGCAAGCAGACTGTGAACATGGAGAGTTGAAGGTTCTCTCTCTGGCTGGAAAGACAACAGGTGAAAGTAAGGAAAAGCTAGAAACCTAGACCATTTACTTACACCCACACGTCTCTGCAACCTTTGGGTGACATCATGTCACCCATCTGTCAGCCTGGAGCCATGGAGCCATTTGATGTGCCCACGTGTCAGTCAGGGCCAAGAAGCACAAGGAGGCTGGATCTGGGCTGGCAATTATCACTCAGTGATGCTGAACACTGAACATGTTTCTAGTGACCTTCATGCTCAAACTTTCACTGAAACCAGTCAATGTTTCTAATGTTTCTCTAAACCCGGTAAGGAAGCAAAGCACTGCTTCTCTGAGTTTTCTGATAAAGGTGCAGTGACAGAGAAGGTATCTGACAGCCTTGAAACATCACATTAGCAATGTTCATCCTCCCAGCTCCATGCTCAGTGCTGTACCAAGGTGTCACTTCTGTCACTTTCCCATGGGCTGAACACTACAGATGCTATGGCTCTGTTACAGTGCATATCTACCTGGAAAGAGCTAAACCTTCTCTGATACTTTATGTGTCATCCATATAATCATGCTTTAGAGTTTTTACTTTTCAATGGGTCCTGGTTTTACAATAAGCCCTGTGGGGTGGAAAAAAGTTTGGAACAATAAATAAGCATGAATAGGGTGCATGAATAATGATCTGAGACCTGGTCCTTCACAGCACTCAGGGAAGCCATCCTTTTCTGGCTTGCATTATGCTGCTGAGATGCTGCTGCTAAACTGATACTATTTCTTGTCCATCTTGACTAAAAAGGTAGCATTTGATTTGGAAATAGTACATTTTTTATTTTAAATGGAAGAGAAAAAAATTGATTTTAAGCCCTAATTGCATATATGTCAAATAACATGTCACATTTAAAGGCTGTTGTGGGAGCCAACTGGTGTAATTGTATATGGACAGTGTTATCTAATTTACCCTGCTTTGTATGATTTACTGGTATGTTTTGCTGTGGGTTGCATTATTTAGTTGTTTGATAATCTCTTTTCTTTCTGTTGTGATTTATGACATGGCATTTCTGCTTGTTTTATACCAGTGTGTTATTTTGTCAATCAAAATCTCTTTGTGCATGAGCTATATACAAAAAAGATAGTGGAGAACAGCTCATATAGTGTATCTAATGTTTACTTTAAACAGATTATTTATGGCAAAATATATCAGACGAACCAATTTGCAAAGCAATGGTTGGTTATATGTAAAGAACAAATGCTGCAATCAGCACTCTGGGTTTGCTTGTGTATGCTTTGTGGATATGTACAGTTGTCTAAATGATTGATGGGGACAAAATGAAAACTCTTTTTTTTCCTCTTTTGAGCCTTTGTACTTTTCCCTTCTTTTCCTTAATGGTGGAGTCATATCCCCTGCCTTTGCTGCATCACATCTCCTCACCTTTCCAGCCTACTCTGGGACCGAGCACAGAAGGAGCACAGGGCCTGGCTGTTGCCCTTCCCTGCTGAAGGCTGGGAGGTGCAGAGGGTTTTGTCTGGTTTGGTGGCATTGTTCCCCTGAGGCACAGATGATGAGCAAAAAGAGGATGGAATATATCCTAAGGGTTCAAGGCTGTGTGCTCAAGAGGCTGTGTATGCAAGCCAAAGGCAAGATGTAGAAGAATACGTTAACTGCGGTCCTTCATATCTCCTAATGGGATGAGAATGTCAGTGCTCCTTTTGATTGTTTTCTACACAATTATCAAACTTTGCGGTTCACAATACATAATTTTACAAGCTCCTTACTCATCACTTACTGAGTACTTTATTTGTGAGAAGGAAATGCAAAAATTTACTGAAATTAAATAAAATGCATTTTAGACTTGTGAAACACATGGTTTGCTATGAACTCTCCACAAAACATGGCAGTGGAGTGACAGCAATAATGATACTATCATACAAAGTAGAAATAGCAATCTGTAAGACAATGCTTAGAAGAAATTTTCAATTATAGTATTTTCCATTTTATGAGAACCAATTCTACCAAGACAGGCACTCATTCAGAAAATCAGCTTGAGTACTAAGCAGCTGAATGATGATGCACAGTACATGCAAGCAGCCTTCTTAGATCACTGCAGAAGGTGTAAAGTGTTAAATTAGTGCTGCTCAGGTTTGTACCTGTATGAATTCATGATCCTGTTCCCAGCAAAAGCAAAAATCAAATTGTCTTCTGAAGACTCAAATTCACACATGCTATTAATTTAACAGCTTAAGCATTAAACCTCTGACTATGACCTCGGTTATTCACATATGATTTAGACTTCAGCATGGTGTAATCAGAACTTTAGATGGTTATAAAGAAGACAAAAATAAATTGTATTTATTGAGAAAGAGAAAACGTGCCTGAAGTAGCTTAGGAAGGTGGAGACTGTTGGTTTCAAAGGGAATGTAAAAGAGTGCAATGTTGCATGAGATGTACTTATATCTTTAATACCTCTCACATATTTGTCATGGGGAAAAAGTGAATCTGTTTTTAGAAAGAAACCTTGCCAGATAAAAAAAAAAGGAGCATGAGAAAGTGCAGTTCCCACCCCAGCTGCCAATTGGTATTTCCGGGTTAAGTGACCAGAAGGCTTTATGGCCCTTCTCAGAATTACAGGTTTACATGCTTTCTTTCTCTGTCTTATCTCTGCATTCACAGGCTCAATGGATGCCAGGTATTTAACGAAAAGATGACAATTTATTCACTTGAAACAAGAAAACTTGACAGGTCCAGATGACTTTAAAATTTACAACATAAACAAAAGCAAGACAGAAAATAAATAAATACTTCACATCAAAGCTACTGTTGAGACTACCTTTATTTTATAAAATATGTAGAAAGGGCATTTTTTAAGGAAATGAGACGATAAGAGGCATGCTGGTTTAGATGGAGGAAATAAACAGGTACTGTATTTTGTTATCTTTCCAACAAAATGCAAAAATTCAAAAAATTAACTGTGGTGGCAGTGTTCAGAGTGCATATAAATCAAAGGCTTTCCTTTAATCCTTTACTAATCCCTTACTTATCTTGCCTACTGTACATGCATTGTTAACAAAGATACAAACAGAGCAAAGATACACAGACATGCTAAGGGAGTCAAATTCCAATATTTCAAATACAAAATGCAGAATGCCCACCACTGAAAAAGTCTTTGTACTGATCCAGGCATAGTTAGTTTTTAAGATTAATGAAACATTCTCACGGTATTTAGCAGCTCAAGTATTTTCGAATTATTGAACGACTTCGTCTTTTTTAAAATTATAATAAATACTATATTATTTATAAATGTTATTAATATTTAATATTATAAATATTATAAATATCGTAAATATTATGAATATTTATAATATTATACTATAGTATTTATAAAGATAATGTAATGATCACCTTTGGATTATACCAATGTACTAGATTCTCTTTATAATTTAGGAATAAGTAATAGAAATGTAATTCAAATGCTTTCTTTTTGTGTGTATTTAATGAGAGAGATTCAATTAATATATTTATCTTTTGCTAGAAAAATACTTCTAATAGAAGAACAGAAGTTGGTCCCTAAGTAATGTTCTAGTTCTTTTTCAAATTTAGTTCAAGATGAAGGTTGTTGAAAATAAAGCAAATTATTGGCAGTGACACTGCTTATATCTGAAGAACAGACTATTCTTGGTGATAATGTATTCAACATTTGAGTGTTCCAGAGACCTGCAATATTTTCTTAAAGGATACAATGCAACTGGAATTTTCAATCTGCTGTGTTTCAGGTAGTTCAGAAGAGATATGACTACAAAATTGAAGCACAGCTTTGTTTAGCTTAACCTTGTGGTTTGTTTTATTTTATAAATTACCCAAATCATCTTGATTTTAAAATTGAAGAGAAAAACCTTTCCAGATATGACTTGTATAATCAAGTGTTGTTGATTCCATATCCTTTAGTGCGTATTTTAATGGTTAAATGTGAAGGAGTATCAAGTCATCGAGTACAGAGGTGTGTCTGTGACTGTATTGTTTAATGCTACATATTTTTCTGAAAACTCTACACCACTGTTCATTGTGTGTATGATGGTGCTGCTGGAGGAGGCACGAAGCAAAGTTAAAACAAAATAAACTGAAAAAAACAACCAAACAACCAAAAACCCCAACCAAAAGAACCACAACTCTTTAGAGACTGGATAAATAGTAAGAAGCATGTTTAATACAACTAATTTATAGATGAATGTGGTGCCAAGCTAGAATACATTAACAAGGTAAGGCTGCAGGGTCTCTAGGTAAGATAATATATTGCTTTCATTAAAAAGCAATCTGCATGGACCATATCCACTAACACTGGAAACTCTGCAGCTGTCACCTTTATCAGGGGAACAAGAGCAAGCCACTACATTTTAATCACTGGAGTTTGTCAGGAACGAAAAACAGCCAGCTTCCCACAAATCAACAGACATGTATCCTGATAAGGAGAGTGAATTGGAAAAGGACAGCTACACCCCACGCTACACCACCTATTCTGGAGTGATCAAAGCACTGTAATTGTAGCAGATAAATCTACTGAATTAGGCTCTGGGATGAAACACCCGTCTTCTCACAAAACAAATGCAGGTTTACTTGAGTCATCTGTGACATATTTCATTTTTTAGTTTGAGTATTCGCAGTACTTGCCACAAAGGCAACAAGAAAGAAAAACAGGATGCCTGTATCCAAAATTTAGTGGCATTTTTTCCAAAATCTCTTTCCTGGTCATTACACAGTAATTAATATCTGAACTGTTGTTGCTGGGGTATTCTTCTGTGTAGCTCTGACAGTAAAATTAAATGTGGTTATTTATTAATACTCATAGCCTTTGAATTTGTCATATCTGATATACATGAGAGCAGATACTGTTTTTCTATTGTAGATAATTATTCTTCAAAGAGAAAGCACTAAGGAATTGAAAGGGGCAATGCTTGGGACAAGAAGAACTTGAATATTCTTTTAGAAGGCATATTATGAAAGTCAAATTTTAACCTCTAGTGCAACCATAGTTATATGACAGCTTTATTTTAGGCACTGATAGCAGATGTGAACCCTGTAATGGATAATACAACAAGGATTTCCTGTAATGAAAGAAGTATTAAATAAAGACTTTCATGGAAAATGTTTCTGTCCAAAGGAAATAAGGAAATCTGCTCGTTTGCTGAGAGACAACTGTAACTTTTTAAGGCAAGGAGGGACTGATAGACAAGTTTGGTTGGTTTTTTTTTTTTTTTTTGTATGAACAAACACAGTAAAAGAAAATTACTTTTTTTAAGGAGAGTTATTTTGATTTCCAAGAGCTTGGAAGTAGGGAGTAGTGATTAAAATCAGTTTAATGTGGCAGAGGGGTCTTTTAAAAAGGGGTTATTCTGCTCCCATGCATGCAAGGCTTGGAGGGAATGAGATACATTCATTTCATAGGATTTACAGTTCTGAACTCCCCAACATGTACTAAATTTGGTAGAATTAGCCCTTTCCTATGAGCTCGTATGATCCTTCCTGGCAGTCCAAATGAGGGCTTAGCTAAACAGTGTGTTACCATTTGTACCTGAAGTTCACGATCTCAATCAGCAGTGAGAGGGAAATAAAATAAATACTGCCTCAGTAATAAGATACCAGTATCAGTACTAATCTTGAAAAGTACACTGCACCAAGGATCATTACTGTGATCTGTTATTTGCTGCTCATGCTACGTCTTCTTATTTATAGCATTTCAAAACTTTCCAGCATTTAGAAAGTATTCCAAATAAATCAATTAAATACTTGTTATTGGAACCCTCCAAGGCAGTTTCATGAATGAGATCCATGCTTCTGTTGCATATTTGCATGCAGCTAACAACCACCAAGTATCAAAGCCACAGATCTCAGAAATTAAATTGAGCTCCTAACTGGAAAGGTTATTGTGTGGCTGTCCTAGGAGCTAAGTGCCAGAGGGATCATCCTGAGGTATATTCTCCATGAGGACACACATCCCATCTGCAGCAATTTAGGCAGGAATTAGGGGGAAGGCACCAGCAGTTACAGACCCGTCACCGCAGAGACTCCGGGAAGTGCCTGAGCAGTTGTGCAGGACACGCATCCAAGCCTCCATCAGAGGCCTTGGACATGGGCAGTCTGACTTCCAGCGGCACTCTGACAAGGTATGGGCTGCAGGTTTGCCTATCCCCGTGCCCCAGGATGACGTGGTTTCACCATGCAATAAACCAGATTTCACAGGACTGTCGGCCGTATCTCTGCGCTGCTTGTAGGCCTGGCCGGCTATCCATGAGAACAGTGAGGGGTGATTACAGCCCTCACTGCCGAGCAGGTAGCTAAGAAAACCAGCCCCTGTCACCTTCTCTCCGTTTTTGTTCATGCTGAAAGCTCTGGTATCCAGGCATCACCCCCAGCACTCATACGCAGAGAGAGAGCTACGTGTACGAACACTTTTCCTGCATGCTGAGCTGCCCTGTGGACTCAATTCACGAACACATGATTTTCCAAGTTTTCACTGAGAGACTTAATTAATTAATTAATTTCAATAACACAGTAGTTATATACATCTTACTGTTACTGAGATGGGGATATCAGAATCTGTTGCAAAGGGCGTAAGAAGCTCGCTAGACAGCAAAGATGTACCTAACCTCTGTTTTCAGGCAGTTTAATTCTATAACTGATCTCAAAGTATAAGAGGATAATGTTGATGAACACTTCTGGAAAATAATAGGGAATTGTGTTTGCATTTTCTAAATTTTTTGCATGTTTATGTATGAGAGAGAAACAAAACATCCAGGCTGGATTTTTTTATTTATACACTCGAAACCTGTTGGTTAGCTGAAAACCAGAAAACCAAACATGAAATCAATTTATTCTGATGTTTCACCTCTCACAATCAATTATTTTTATCTCCTCTGCATTTCAACAGCCCTTCTATGGGTAAAATAATATCCAGAATGGCGAGAGAATCAAAGATTTCTTTTTGGCTATCATTTGCTTCTGAAATAAAAATTTGGATCATCCATCATCTGGAGAGCTACTAGAATAAAATCACAGATATTCTGTCAACTCTATGAAGGAAGTCCCATTGTCTTTCTGTTTTCTTGTACTTTACTAGAGAAGATCTGAGTATTTCATGTTGATTGCTTGATTGGCTGCACTGGGACTCTTTAAAAATACTAAAAAAATCAACAGTCTGGTACAAATCAAACACAGGCTTCTATCAATCATGAGCCTGGGGTATTATCTGAGGTTTTTACCCAGAAACATGTCATTAAAAGTTGCAGAAATTAATTGGTGCCATTGGCTGTAATGGCCTTTCCTGACACAGTTTCTCAAATGTAAAGAAAAATTATGGATAAGGCAAAGTCCTCATGGGATTTTTATAGATGTCTGCTTTGTTCTGTTATTGTTTATTGCAAATGTTATTACTGTGATCTATTGCCCCATCATGCTTTGTCTATACTGCTTATACCATTTTGCAGCCCACAACACAACTGAGGGCTTCTGTCACTGACCAAGATAGCACTTATTTTTAAATCCTATGTTTTATATATTCCTACAGCGATCTCTAGGTGTTAATTTTGTGTGTTTAAAATTTCATACTTAAACAGATCTTGTTCTGATTGAATAAATGTTGCCAGTGATCTGCCTAGAACAACTGTGAATCTTGTCTCAGTGTGTGCATCTGCTGTTGTTAGTTGGTAGCTGTAAAAAAGCTGCAGGAATAATTCATTACAATTGTTCTGATTTGCATATCTGTGAAGCAGGTCTGTTAGATGACAGCTGTCACTCCCTTTCTTTTTAAATTTATTACTTACAAAACCATCTTCCTAATTACAAGTTATTTTACCCTGAGAGCTAGCCTTCCAGAAAGGTAAATATTTTAGGAGCAGAAAACCAAGAAAGGCAGTCTATGCCTTACAGCAGTGCAAAAATAGTAGTAAATGAATCCCACCAAATTAGATTCGAGATTCACAAAAGATTTTGTACTTAATACCAGCGGGTCATCTTAATACCATCACTGGGGTAAGATTATACAATAACATGCATTTCCAGTTAGGCAATTACATTGCATTTTCCAGGCTGGGGCTTGAATGGACTGTCTGCAGGCGGGTGGGACTGTAAGTCTCTCTTAAACAAACAAGCAAACAAACAAACAAACTGTTGTGAATTAAACGTTAAAGTATGTTTTTCTTCATTAAACCCTCTCAGAATATTCTGTGTATAATTTATTGGACCTTTAGGTCAACCTGTTCAGTGTTTTCTGTAAAATGCTAACAGTTGTGTGTGATACTCTCCGTCAGTATAACCGAAACTCAACAAGCATGGGCAAAGAGGAAAACCTTTTGCTGTATGACAATCTCAGCAATGCAGGGGTGTTTCCTTTTCCCCCCTAGGCTTCAGGCTCCTTATACATACGTGGGAAGAGAGGTGAAAGGATCAGCGTCGGTAACCATCTGCACAGCCTTCAGTCTGTAAAACAGTGATGCTTAGCCTGTCATCTTCTGGTTTTAATCTCTTTCTGCTGTGCACATCAGTAGTCTGTCTTCTGCCCATACGTTTTGATTCTGCCTGGTGACGCACTGCCACTACACTCTCTAGTTCTGGTAATGTCAGCGTGCAGCTTCCAAACACATGCTTTATCTCTTTGTCACTGTCACTTTGGTTTTGATTGGATAGTTTCAGAGCTGTGCTTTCAGAGTATTTGAATTCATTATCCTGTGCTAAAGTTGTAAATCCTCACAGAGTCCCAGCAAGAGTTCAGTGGAAACAGAAACAATGGACTGTGCGGTCTCACGGGATCAGTGACAGAAACACAGATATTCTTTCATAAGGGTCTTTTGTGGTGTGCCTTCTCCTGCCACTGATAGTCTTATTCTACAAGCTCAAGGTTTATTCAGTGATACGTACCAAAGAGTAGGTTTTTAGTGACCCATTTTACGTGTCGTTATAACGGCATCCTCGTCATCCCTGTAGCAAAAGTATGACCATTTTTATTTAGACTTTCGCTATCATTCTCAGGAAAATAAAGTCTGTATTTTAATAACTCTACAGGTTATGGCCTTTCTTACAGAGGCTGTTCCTGCAGGGCAGCATTGTTAGGCTGGATATGTTGACAAGTCCCATTATGTGATTCTTGGATCAAGGGAAAAGGCTTTCTCTACCCTTCTTTTGTGATTTCCAAGACCACTACTCTACCATCTTTCTTTCTTCATGTTTATTGTTTCATCTTCATCTCTCCATTATTGGTCAGACATCCCCTACCTTTTAATGACCCTTCCTGGGGAACTGCTAAGAACACCTGTATTTGGTGTCACACCACGTCTTCAGAAGACCACATCAAAGAGGGGTCTAAGCTGGAGCTCCCAGTGACATTGTTCCCATCTGAAATTATTTCTTTTAGGATCACAAACACCACCATCTGTTTCGCTAGGTACTTGTGGCACAACATCTTTTAACACTAAGGCAGCCAGTGTACATGTACTTTTGCAATGTCTGGAAGATAAAGCAGTTCCTAAGTCAAGATATCTTGCCTGCGCTTGTCTGATCACCTTCCAACTCCTTGTGATTTTTTTGGGTGCTTATTATGAGTATGATGCTGAAGCCATTCAGTGAAGGTGTCACACAGCATGTCAAGTGATGTGACATTTACAGCAAAAGCATGTATTTTTATTCTAAATCTACTAAACTAATTATTCATTATAAAATTTAAATTACTTATTATTTTACAAAATTGTAATCTATTCTTCAGCCTCTCACAAAACAGCTATGTTTGTTAGATTGTTTTCAACACTCAGTTTAATTCTCTCTAGAGAATTCTCTCACCTAGAGAGAATTCTCTCACACCTAGAAATATAAAATTATGTCTGAGGTCTCATAGCCATGTGTGTCTTTGTACTGAAAATAGAGAAGAGCTGCATGTCAAGTGCCTCACTCATATTTGTTTGTAAGAAGAATGCTTGGACAGTACTGTTTCTTCTTTCTCGTTCAGATAAACTTGTACGTAGTTACTCACAAGCAATGTGTCAGAAAGTTTCTGAGTGTCCATGTGAACTCCCTATACATAGCACATTCCCTTGGCTGCCAGCTCCCAAGGTGAGCCCCTGATGAGATGTGAGGAGCAACCCAGAGAGGGTGGACAGCTGTCTGCTACAGTAATTTCTACCATTCCATGTCACTTTTCCTGTGCTTTACAGGATAAGGCGGCAGGATGCCCTTACTTCCATTTCCCCCAGCAGCTGATCAAAGGATATGTAAGATGGATACAAGGACACAGCTTGCTGCAGTTCAGCCATTTCCTCTGCTTCCCACCAGCTTCCAGTAGCAGCAACCAATAGGTCTCAGACCAGCATTTCCTAAACATGCTCTGCGCACTACTCTTCCGACCGTCATCCTTACGAAGAACGGCTACAACAACCAGCTTGTCAGTGGGCTCAGGGAGTGGGGTTAGGTTTTCTTAGAGAATATGGTTCTGATTTATCGAACCTGCTGATCACTTGACAAAGTTAACAGAGAGAAGCCTTTATTTCTATCCAGTCATCCAGGTAGCCAGGCGTGAAGCCTCTGCGTGAAGACCATGCAGCACACACGGAAAAGGACTGTTGTGGTTCCACACTCAGGAATGTTGAGATGATATAGAGAGGACCTGCTCCTACTTTCTGAATGGTATAGTTGTGCTGTTCCCAGAGTGTTGTCAGGTTCCTTTAAAGCCCTAGAACAACAGGATCCAGACCAGACCATTTTTCAGAAATGAGCATGGGTTTGATCCTCAGTTTGTGTAAACTGGCACAGCTGCAATTTGCTTAAGGGAACTTAGTGGCAATTTAAAATGTTTGAGAGGCTATCTTACCAAGCAAACCAATGAAAAAAGAGACATAGACCATTAAAATACATTGATAATAGAGTTTTATATATATATTCTGCAGGCTTGCCTTTAATCTTTAAAATTTACATAATTTGCTGTCTCTGAGAGAGAACATTAAGTGTTTTTGATATATTTGCAAAGGTCAGGCACAAAGTCATGCTCCTTTAGAGGCCTTATGGCTGTTTGTGCTTTTTTGATGTTTGTACCATCGTGCAGACCTGATAAGTAGATGAATGACCATGATAAATGTGCATAATGAGAAAGTGATAAGAATTGCAGCATCTGACATGAGTTATGTCTCTGTTGTCCAGAAATGGAGATGCTCTACTTTTATCTTTGCTCTCTAATTTCTTAATTAGGAAGAAAGCATATTTTCCACCCAGTGCAGATATATTTGGCAAGGTTGCTGTCTAATAACAAGATGTGTCAGCCAATTACCTTATTATAGATACTGATGTACTCTTCTTGCTTAAAAATGTCTCTCCTCCTTGTAGAGCAGGAGACACAGGATCAAAGTTTATAGAGTGATATACACCAAAAATTTCTAGACATAAAGAAAAAGAAAGATTAGGGCCCAATCCAGCAAGTATTTGATAATAACATGTTCATTTTCTCACATATAAGGTCTGATTCAAGTTGCTGGGATTAGTTTTATGAGTAATGACACACAGATGTATTTTGAAAAACCTAGCTATTGAGATCAGATTCTAATCTGAGTTGCCCAGAAAGTCTGGATCCTGGAAGCCTTATTAGGGCAAAATTTCCTTTAATGAGATTTCTCCAACTGATAGGCCTTTTTAGAAAAACAACCAAAATGAAATAGTCCTCTAAAACTGAGCCACTGCATGCTGTTGGAGAATTAGACCTGTGGATCTTTTATAAAAGTGCAGTCTGCATCCGAGGACCTTAACTTTGCAGAAATGAGTTGAGTGGTCTGAATTGATTTATTCCCAGGACACTTTCAAGCCAGTGATTGTTCATTGTCTTACGACTCTACTCTGTGAAGATTCTCACATTTGCATGTGTTTTCATGCCAAGCACTTCCACATTTGTGGAAGCAGAGCTTAATGAATTGAACCTACTTCTCCCAAAGTGAGTGGCAAAACTGTTCTCTTGAGTGAAGGGAAGATAAGATTAGCAGCAATAAAGCTACACCAAGCTAAGAAATTCTGCATGCTGTGAGCTGCAAAAGTGTGTATTGATTTCAAAAACCATAGAAAGGGAAATTAAAAGTAATCTCTTCTGATTATATACTGCACAGTTGTTGTAATATAGTATTTCATCCTGCCATTTAATTATCTGCATTAATTTTCTGTAACAATATGAAATTATTTGCGCTTAAAAGCCACCACGAATATTTGAAAGCAACTATCCAACATAACCTCAAAAGCATATAGTGCATATGGTTTTGTTTTGCTTGCATCTAAAGCCAAAGTTTACAAAATATCAGCAATACTACATGTAACAAAAAGGGGAGAAACATTTTGGGAAGGGTGTTTGTTTAGATTTCTTGGTTTCCTTTCAAGCCAAGATTTGTTTACTAGAGGCATTACAATTTAGTGAGACAAATTAGGCTAAACTTTTTATCTCTGGTGGTTTGCACATGCACTGATTAAACTAGTATTTCTTCTAAAGATTGCCTAGGAAGATAAATGAACAAGAGGAGCAATTAGAGTAAGGAAAAACTAAAGATTGGCTGACATGATTTAAGTTTACCTCTAAGGCAGTTTGTCATTTTGTCTCTATAATCTCTATCAGAATTGACTAAAACCGTAAACATAAATCATTATACTAATTTATTTCACCACACTGTGGTCTGGGAGAAGAAGATCTCATTTTTTTCAACAGACTTTGGGGGATTCAAACATTTCAGAACTTTTTTAATGTAGTATAAAAACAAGCCAGCCTAAAGCATCATTGATTATTATTTCAGCTCCTTAAAATCTGATTTTTTTGGTGTTAAGCCAAGAAATGTTCCTGTTACTATTGGTAAAATATCTATTAAGAATTCAGAATACATGGGCACGGATCTGATTTTTTAAGTGACTGGATAAAGCCTAATGCATGACAAAATGTAACGCAAGGCCATCAGTTAATACTTCACACCAGACGAGTTAATAAGCAGCCTTCTCTCCTGAGATGCATCAGAACGAAGTCTGTAGGA
Organism: Ifrita kowaldi; assembly: GCA_013398055.1. Taxonomy (NCBI): domain Eukaryota; kingdom Metazoa; phylum Chordata; class Aves; order Passeriformes; family Cinclosomatidae; genus Ifrita; species Ifrita kowaldi. Next base: position 413,874 of record VZRS01005290.1, on the reverse strand, counting down.
CCATGGAATACCTTCGCAGGAGGGAAACCAGTAGATGCCTGAGGACATCCTGCAGTATAAATCTCCATGAGCTGTCACAAGACCTGTTATAGACTCTCCAAAAATAGAGTCCTGTACATCTTCATTAGGAACTGTGCTAACAACGGTGTCCGCCCGCGATTTTATTCAGACGCCACAGTAAAGCAAGGATCATATTATGTTGCTCTTGTCAAATGAAGTATTCCTTATCAGAGACTTTATAGAACAGATATTCCAATGCCATTTAGACATCTACATCCTGCTGCCTGTTTGTGAATGGTCTCATTTGGTTCAGTGGAGCTGCCTGTGTGTGCTGATGGCAGCAGGGTCACTGCCTAATTGTTCCTCCAGAGGAAATCTCATCGGGGATTTTGCCTTCCTCATGCCTGCACTCCAACAGATCCTTGATGGCACAGGCTGTGAGTTGCCTAATTTCACCATCTGCCAATCCTACCAAAACCAAGGCAAATGAAAGTTTCTTTCTGGCAGAAAATGAGGAGAGGGAACATACCTCCATGTCTGGGAGGGCAGTCTGCAGCATGGTTAAGCATATTCCAAATACTCTGAAAGTTTTTCTAAACCTGAGCTAGGTGGCACTTTCCTACCAAATCCTGACTTAAAACCAGCTAATTTTAGGGTGACCAGAATACCAGGAGTCTGTTTTCCTACAGATTTGTGTTTCCTGGTTAATTTATTTAGTAGTCCAAGAAGGAAAGTATCTGGCACTGTCACTACCCCTGTCAGATTATTTATGGTCTCTGTGCCCTGTCTTGGCACCTCTTTTCATGAAACCATAAGGAATTTAACTCAACTTCGTACTGCTGTCTTTGCATCTCCCACAATTCCATGCAATCAAGGGTTCAAATGCTGCTAAAATGGAATACACGGATGAACACTAACTTACTTTCATGATTCCATAAGACATAGAAAAATCTAAGTGAAATCCCATTCTTTCTTGAATCCATATTTCTAGATCAGATCTTTTACTAATTAAGTTGTGCGAACAGCTCTGAGCACAAACAAAAACCTCTGTGGCTCTGTACAGTTGAATTTACACAGAATGCAATAGCACATCAAGGGCTTTTCTTTTTCAGATTTAATTTCATACATTATTTCTTAGAAGTGTGCTTCAAAAGGATTTTTTATCTTCACACACACACACACAAAACCCCCTGCTGTAGTGATTGGGATTGGGTATTAAGGCTGGTACAGTAATTTCCATAATTAATGGCAATGTGTGGGAACAAGGAACCACTCATGCCCAAAAATGTCAAAGACTTCTAACCTTCTTTAAAATAGTTCTGAAGCTGAGATAAGCATTAATGATGTAATGAACAAGGATTAGCTGCACTGCTGGCTTGACCCCAAAGAAAAAGATGTAATTCCAAGGAGAAAATATTTCAGTGCTCTCCATGCAGGTAAACCAGGCTGAGTGAAAGCCAGAAAAAAATCCTGCTTGGTTGTAAACTCACTCAGCCGGGGGAACAGAGGCGATTAGTGCAAACTCTTCTGTCTGAACAGGAAAGACACGTTGAGAAAAAGCTCATCCCAGCTTTGAACTCCAGAGGGCAATAGTCCACAGCACGACGGGTATGTAGGCATGTGTACATTAAAAACAAAAAAACCCAAAAAAAGAAAAAAAAAAAGGAAGAAGAAGAAAAAAAAAAGGTCATTTCCAATAGCTTCCTTGATACTACCAGCAGGACAGGAGTCATGCCAATAGACCCACAGCATTGGTGGGTGCAGAATGTACAGCCAGGGTTGCCAGAAGCGCAGCTGGTCACAGAATGTGGGTCTATTTGATAAAAAAAGGACACTGTCGCTCTGAAAATAGTCAAATGGGAGTTCAGTGGCATGCTCGAGGAAAAACAGAATAGGATATAAATGAGGAGAAGATAGGTCGTGAAAGCAGGGTTGTGTAATTTGGGTAAGTCCTCATGGGCTTTTACAAATAGCTTTAACATGAGTGTGGCAAGTGTATAAAATCTTATGACTGTTTTTTCTGATTTTACTTTTTAAAATTACACTTTTCACACACTAAGAACACAGAAATTCTTGCAAGCATCATGCAAGCTGCAAAAACTCTTGCACAGCTTTGTTAATACAACATAGGGTTTAATTCTGAACCAGGAACAAAAATACCTTAGTACCACTAACTTCATTAATAATGTCATTATTTTTTCAACAGTAGACTTGATAGGGCCTATGTTTTTCAAGTAAATCACTCTCACTCTGGCTGTCACTGGCAATACCAGAAAGCACTCTCAAGCTTCTCTCAGAGGGTCACTTCTGCTGTGGCTTTTGCTATGGCCGAGAGCCCAGGAGTCGTTCTAATTCCTCACCAAGATGTTTGCTGCCCACCCTGTCACTGCTGGCACTGTGCCTCTTCTCCCATCATGCAGAGGAGGTTTCCTTGTTTTACTCCAGCTCCAGGCAGAAATGAACTCACATGGGCACCATTATAAGTTTAATCATACAATCAGCAAAATAAAACTTGAATAGACAGAAGGCAGATGGGGGGGAAAAAAGAAGGAAACTGAAGTTGTCTATTTGCGTGTCATTTTTTTGTGCTTTCATAAGTCATATTTTTTTCATAAAGACTATACAGTGTTTGTTGTTACCTGCTAACACCATTTCTCTCCCTGACACTAAGGAAGAGCTATATCCACCTGCCAAGGCTTTGCTGGGGAAGAAAAGTAGATCAGGAAGCAGTAGGAAATTAGTTGGCCACACATCACGTATTCAGAGAGGTGAGAGATGAAAACGTACTTCATGACACATAGATAGTTCTAAATATCTTTTTTTTTTAATTATTCCCTAATTGATTTTGGCCAAGTGCTCCTGTTCCTGTAGCTATCTGTTTACATTCTAAACATAACTTGTTATTTGGCTTTACAATTTTTAGGTTTTCTGTGGTTTGCCTTCCCACACCAGTTTTCAGAGTGGATACTGTATTGTATTGTATTGTACTGTATTGCACATTGTTGTAGTTTTCAAGGGGGTATAAGGTCTACTACCTCCCTTTGATGTAAATAGCACCATCATAGCTGCTCAACGAACAGTTTGAGGCTGTGTCTGGTTCAGGCTGAGTAGGATTAAATTTCAGATAAATCCAGGCTTGAAGGCTTTTTCCTTTAGTTGGGTATACTGTTGCATTTTTATTAAACACCTAAATTTTAGGGTTTTTTTGCTTGAACCATTCACGGGAGCAACAGCACAGGTACCTCCTTATTAATAAGAACAAAATTTAGGATGGAATTACTGACACAATACGAAGGGACATTGAGGGAGGGGATCATATCCAAGATAGAAGCCTCAAATTTGCATTTAACTGTTTGGTTTCAGTGTCCATTTAAAATAGAGGGACCAAATAATCTCAGTGTGTCAATCGTGTAGGCTCTGGCTCATAAATTCACAAGTCACGCAGGGTTTATAAGAATATGGGATACCACCCTGTAAAAAATTCTGCTTAAGGGGAGAGAATTTGTAGTAGAAAATGACAGAGGGAGAGACACTGCAATGATCATATATCTCCATGTAGCTCTCCATCATGGACAAGAAGAAAAAACAATGGTAATATAGTAGACCAGAAATACTGTACAGCAACACCATAGAAAGACTTGCTGAGATTTCGTGGGGGTGCATGAGATATATGAAATTTTAGTGTCCGTTAAAGATAAATGAAATCTGAAGGTGTTGAGAAAGAAGCTCAGGTAAAATGAGTAGATTACAAAGTCATTACACTCTACTCTCGTCCTTTCGATGCGTTGAGGTGAAGAGAGTTCCTGTTGACTCATTCAGATGTTACAGAGGGTGACTCTTTGCATATGGATTTGTGATTCTCCTTAATTTTGTAACTTTCATACTTTTCTTTCACTTTCATTCACTGTCTCCATGACAATTTTTCGTGGGTGAGGCTTTCAAAGCTTAATTCCAATGGTGTTTTCTTTCTGAAAGGGGAAATGAAGTGCCTTCTGACTTTTGCCAGACTGATTCTTCTTGTCTTTTTTACAAGCTTAGAGTCTAAAATGTTTCCTTTGTGCCACACTAATACCAGCGGTATAATGAACCTCAATGTTAAATTAAGGTTCTTACGTTGTATGAGAGGATGGTTTCAGGTTAGGAGAAGTGTGTTGTAGATACCTTTGGATCAAAACAGAGGCTAGTAAGTTGAGAAAGTTACACAGAAAATGTATTACACCTCCTCTGACGGTGTGACAATGTAGTATGCGTCAGGTTTTTGTTCACGAGCAAGACATCTTTTCCATAGATTTCAAATCCTGTATTGGGTAGGATTGAATAAAAAAAAAAAATTACTAAAGTAGCAGCTCACGTGAGAATGTCTTTGCCTGACTGAGAAATTTGGCTTCTATATTAAAAAACCTTAAAACACATAAAAGTATCACTCCAGTCTCACTTATGTTTGCAATTAAAGTTGACCTGTGTTACCAGAATTTCTATTACTACGGATGTATACGAATGCTGACACTTGTGAAAGCCAAAGTTTTGTTCCTAGCACAAGCTTCGTCTATAGTGAAAGATTATTTTACTTTTTAATGCCAGAAAACCACCACTTTTCTGGCATTAAAATTTTGCTCCCTGTATATTTTATCTCCTAAATTTTTATCCTGCCTTTCTGACCTTTTGAGACTGTGCCTGGTACTTTTTGAGTGCTGGTTGTAAGCCTGCATCTTATGTTTGAAAAGTGTATCCTGTGAAGGAGCATCTCCTGTGATGGCTACAGAATTCCTGCACCTCGGTTTCCACTGTTTCTGCACAGGGTCAATGAAAAAGCATTGCAGGAAAGTAGCAAGGGGCTGTGTTTTAAAGTGTGATCCAACCCTCCAACACCAAAACCAACAATGAGCTGTGTTTAAGTCCTTTTGTTCATCTTTCAAGGGGTGGTTTATTGGGATACCATACTGCACAAGTCCACACCACTCAAGTATATTTTATTCAAATACGTCTTTCAAATTGGGAAAAAAGGCATGACAGACAAAACACGTGACTGCTAACATGAGCTCATCCAACTTTCAAAATGCGATGTGGCAGGCATCTCTTCACACTCTGGGCAAATGGCACATGGTACCAGGAGACATTAGGTTTTTAAAAGTGAAGTTAAACTGATAAATTAGACCTCATTTATTGAACAGCAGTTACAGCCAATTGCCCAGGGAGTCATTTGACACCTTTGAAGACCCTGCTAACTTAATTGGTGATAGTTTGGGGGCTGAAGGAAACATTTAAGCCTGTAGCAGCAGGACACCGTGCAGCATGAAAATGGAGAAGACAGGCATTCTCACTGACAAGGGGAGTCATATATAGATTTTTGTGTCCATTGTTTTTGCTTATTTGTGTGTGTGCTTTACTCAGTCAATCAAATATAATTGACACCACTGGGTTCTGTTGTTTTGTGGATGACAGGAGCTAATGCAAGGGAAAAAAAGCTGGGAGTAAACTTCCCCCTGAAAGGCTGTGTAAAGGTTTTTCCACTGGGCTTGTGACATTTTTTGCTCAATTGTATTAATTGATGTAGTGACAAGGCAGTTGGAAAGATGATGGATACTGATCACTACACTTTTCTTTTTTTTTCTTTTAAGTGTCTGGGCATTAACATAAACTCTGCTTTTGTGCAAGCAGTAGAAATGTAGCCAGTAAGAATGTAAGACGAAGATTTTAGCACCTGCAGACCAAGTTTATAGGAGTCAGCAGTCACAGCTGGATATAACTACAGAATGAAAAAAGGATGTTACTTTGGGGCAGATTTTACTCAGGACACCCATGTTCCCACCTTGATTTTTTTTCTCTTGTGTTAGAAACTTTGACATTTACTGTCTCCTTCCATCAGTTCAAGGGGTATATTTAATTAAAACTAATCCGTCTCTTCCCTAGATTTAAAGCATCTCCAAACTCAGGTTGGAAACCTAATTACCTGACTGAAGTGGTCAGCGAGGTCAGGCTTCCTCAGACAGTCACCACAGCTGGGTGACTGGCTCCCAGCTCTGGACAGACAAGGGTAGGTGGTCCCTGGATTCAAGTCACTGCAATGTAGCAGCCATCCTGGGTGTTTCTGTGGGGCTGCTGGCATAATCACACATACACACATTTATTATCCTGCCTCCCAGCTTTCCACAGAGGACACTGTAGCTCCAGCACAATGGAGATGCCCTCTTGTGCATGTGACTGAGTGCAGAGCGCAGAAAAAATGTGATAATGCAAGCATAACTTTGCCTTTGAAGACATATGCTTGATCTGAGTTAACACAGACATCAGTCAGTCAGTTTCCTGAAGGACATCATCTCTGGAATCGTCTCAGTATGTAAACTGCATAATCATAAGCACAGTTTTTCTGAAAAGATCTCTAAGTCAGTTCCTTGCTTTAGGACTACATTCAAAGGAGGTAGATAAAAAGGAAGTTTGTAAGAGTCCAGACTTCTAAAGAAGAAAGTCTGAGGCCTTGACACAAAAATGTAAATACACCTGTGAATCGACATTAGGGGGAGCATAGGCATCATCTATGAACACATGGGTTGTATGAATGTTGAACCAGTCATACTCTTCCATTTATACATTTTCTGTGGTTATGGTTACTAGGCAGGGATGATAATAACATTTTATGTGTTAATTTCCTAATTAGAAACTTGCTTTTAAATGTCCCACTGCCTAGAGAAAGTTATTCCCTAAGACTTTACGCAGATCTAGAAATTCATTAATGAAATTCAGGCAAATCCAAGAAAACCAAAGAAATTTTTCACAAATAACTATTCCTATGAGTGCCTCTGTCCCATAAATATTTCCTTAGTAAATAAAAGACCTGTGCCACAGATTAAGTGGTCAGAATTCACTTCCTCCTCTACCAGAGAAATTGTTTGTGGTGGTGGCGATTTAGGGTGAGAGGCACAAAGGAAACAAAAAGAAGTATGTGGAATGGGGAGACTCAGCTCTGCTCTGAGAGGCATCTCTTTCAGCCAGACCTGTAGCCAGGTGCAACCTCTTTTCTCTAGATTTCTGAACTGGTTCTTCTCACACAACGTGTGTCAGAGGTACAGTGGATCACAATGAGTGGTGTCTGGTCATGGGGTCATGGCTTCTCTGCCCTTCTCTGTTGCGTATGGAGCAACATCTGGTATCTGGACTGGGGAAGGTGTCGTGACACCAGATGTCTGTAGGACACCAGATGGAGGTGATTCCATTGACTTGGTGAAGCTGTTATAGGACAGGTAGATTCAGCCAGCATGAAGCCTGACTATTACTGGCAATGGCTGTGAGAACCTCTCTGAACTAGGAACAGTTTGGTGTCAGGGCTTGTCTGGTTGTGCAGCAGCACAACAGCTTTACTGGCAGACATGTAAGAATCTGAAGACTGTCTCTTTTTGCATTTAAAAACTGCAAAATTATTTTACCCCTATTTCCACAAATCCCCAGGAAAAGTGCAACAAAGAAAATCCATTGCTTGCCTCTGATTTCAAACTTCACAACTTTCCCCTTTGGATGGCTTGGTGTGCCTGATCATAATGCATAGTGTGCAACATGTGAAACAGTTGGGTCTCCTGCAAGGGCAGATATCTCTAGAAAAAAAAAAGTGTAAACACCTGCAATTTACATGGTAGATAATCAAATGCAGATAGTAAAACAAAGTAAACTATGTGAGCGTAGAATTATCTTAGAGTTAAAGAGTAATAAATTCTTTCTTATAATTGCTTGGGTACATATTGATACAGCTTTCTTATTTGGAAAATGGAGATTCATCAAAAAAAACCTGCGATCATTTCAAAGTATTAGGCTGTTATCATTTCTGGTCTCACTCAGAAACCTGTAATAACCTGCATACAATTAGATTGTATAGATGTTTGCATTGTATATTTTATTGCACAAGCTGATGGGAAAGGAAAAGCTGGTCAGAGATTGGCTGATTAGCTGGTTAGCTTGAAAAAAACCAAGTAGCTACAAAGAGAGAGCCATGAGTTTCACACTTTATTGAAGAATGGGGTTGTCTACCTACCAGAGTAGACTCCTGATGTAAAAATTGGTATGTTTGTGTGCCTGTAGAAGGGGAAAAATATTATTAGGAGGACTAAGGTCAAATAAGACCATTAGAGGGCACTTTCTTGATGCAACCTTAACATAAAGAGATCTGGATTGCTGTTGTGGATTCTTCAGCTTCGTCTATTGCCTGTATAATATTTCTAACTGTTTTTTATTTTATGGACAACTACTAAACTTAGGCTGCTTTGATTAGAGGCTTTAATGAACTAGAAGACAACATGATACTGCCCATGCAAGGATGTGGTGAGGCTATAAAAAGGGCCCAGGGACACCTGAAATATTTCATCTCCTCAGCACATCCTCCACACTCTGGGTGAAGGATCTCAGACCCCTCTTTGAGCTGGATGGGCCACAGAAGAGTGGGAACCATCAGGATCAAGGGAGACATGTTTCAGCAGTGACTGTTGATGACACTGAATGTTTTCTCCACGCAATAAAATACTAGGATATAACTCTAAGCCTGTAGGCCCACAAAAATGTGTCACATTTGAGAGGAAGAGATTGTCCAGCTCGTGTAGGAACTTATGAATGATGAGGAAGAAAAAACTCAGTATCTTAAAAGAAGGCATGACAGTCGGTCTCCTGATCAAACAGAAACTGCCTGATGATACTTTCAATTTTGATGTCAAGTATAAACTACTCGAATTCCATTTATTTCATTAAACTTTCAGCCATACCCCTGTAATGTTTTAGAATATAAAAATGTCCTCCATGTTCACGTGGAGTATGACACAGGTGATTTCCCTGGGGTGACATACACAGCAAACTGCTGAACCAAATCTGGGACACTGTTCTTCCGAAACCAGCGTAAAACCTTGTGCTTTGAAAGGTACTGTTACTTCAAGTGACTGATCCCACCAGGGAAATACTATATTATTGTCCTTTTAATTTAGCAGGCAGCTTCTAAAATGTGTAAATGGAACCAGCCATTTTCTTCTGCCAGAGGAAGTACAGCATGCCTGGAATTGTGGATTTCTTGCAAGGTGCCAAGAAACTAGTAACGCATGCTGTGAAGTTCCCTGCAGGTCTGTCAAAGACAAGGATCTACACAGAAAGGGTGATTTGGAGACACTCAGGTGAAAGAGGGTTTAGAAAAATTTCCATAATGTTTACTCTTCTTCCCCTCTACATCACTTCCAGATACTTCAGGGAGTATTGGTGTCAACTGGAGTTGATCTTAAAATTAATCATTCAGCAGTTTGATCATATAAGTACAAATTTATATTTCTGTCATGTGTTGTGTCATCATACAAAATAAAAGCATGGCGTGGAATCACTGAAAAAATTTGTCAGTGAATGTTTTATTACATTTCTATGGAATCATCATCTCTACAGTCCTCATAGGAACACAATACATATATTTATTTTCGGACATTCCTGGAACTGAAATAATTCTATAGTCTTAGTACAAACAGTATTAAACAAAGGTATAGAGTCTCCTCCCTGCAGATGTGTTGGACTTCTTTACTCATCAATTCTCCCAGTGTAAATATGGTAGCTTGCAAAACATTGGCAACATGTGTGAGCCTGCATCAACACCTTTTTTTGTGTTATTATTAATTAAGAAGTTGGAATACTCTTCTGTGCTAGGAAGATAGAATTCAGCAGAGCTAGGGAACTGTGGCTCTAGAATCTGCTATATCTTCACAGTGGAATGAGTTCTACTTTCAGTCAAAACCCAAGGAAAAAAAAAGGCAATTATTAGTATTTCTTCTTGAGGTGGCGAACTTCCTAACTTCATTACAACATTTTTTTTTCAATTATTCTTTGCTTGTTTGTATGGTCATTAGTTAAGTCCATAAGAAAAATTACAAGTGGAAATCATTATACTAAAAATTGTCAAGAAGAGTGAATTCCTTCAAAGCAAGATGTTTCCTAAAATAGCCCACAACCTGTCATTTGTGGAAACTATAATGCTGTTAGGAAAGCTCACTAATGCATGGAACAGCATTCATCATTCATTCCACCACACACTGAAAAAAATCCATGCATTGTTATTTATTATTCTTCTTGATGCAAACTGATTGCTTCACAGAAGACATGGGAAAATGTGCCATTTATTTGTGGGCTTTTCAATGTATGCTTCAGCAGTATGACAGTAATAGTGACAAAAACAGAGGCTGCAACGGATGTAGCCCTGTATAAACAAATGTATGTGTGATTTTTCACTGTAGTATTGAATGCAGTCTCGTGCTGCTGTCAATCCCTTCATGCTTAGTAATATACACTGAAGTTTCTGATCAAAAACATTTTTTATCTCCAAACCATGAGTTGCATACTCCTTGGTAGTATCATTTTGATGCGTGTAATGTGTGTGCCATACCAATGTGCAGATGGATGTTGGTGCATGCCAGATAACCATAAATGTCTCAACAATTGTATCTCAGTTTTGCTTCATCTATAAGTGCGTGTTTGGTTTTTGTGTCAAGCCAGAATTGTCCATTTATCCTCTAGCCAGATCTGCAGGAATGGAAAAGCTGCAATTCTCTTTCAGATAGATTTGATGAGGTTGTACTGTGTGCGACACATGCAGAGACCAGATCCTCCATGGGCAGAGGTGAACCTGATCGATGTGCACATGCCAAATTTACTCACAGTACTTTGTGCTACTTCTTTAAGGTCTTCAATAGGTAAATTTCATTTAAGATACAACGTGATCCTGAGTAATGTCCACTGAAATTGTGGATGTAAAGCAAGGGTTTATGTCCAGACAGACACAGATGGAGCTGCTGAGCTGTGTCTGCCCATCAGGTCTTTAACACCTTGTGGCATACCCAGGTTAAGGCATGAAGCCACCACAGCATCACTTGTTCAGTTTCCCATCCACTGGTCCTAGGCTCAACTCTGTTGCAGTAAACAGTATGGGAGCTGGCTTTTTAAACATACCCACTACAGAGATTCCTGTGTATTGAGGCTTTTCTAATAGACATCTACATTGTGTCGATTAGCTCAAATTTTTAATGAGGCTTCAAAACATCTAGGTCTGGAGGCTGCATCAGGGAAGTATATAAATATTTTAAAGGGTGGCATGTATAAAACATTATATGCACGTAGAGAATATAATGAAAGTGTATTATTTCTGACAATGTCTTGAGTTAAATAGTCTAAGATCAGCATGCCTGCAATATAAAATTCTTCGGTTCATGGAATTTAAATACTGAAATCCATCATAACATCCTAAATTTCCGGTTTTTAACTCCTAGCCAAGTGAGGTGCTTGGATGTATATACAATTATCATAATATGGCTTATATGAATGCAGGCAGTTGCCAAAATCCATTGTAAAACCAAAACCTTCTTTAGTAAATAAATGAAAGACCAGCTTTTGTATAAATATCTTCACACTTTTTTGCTAAACTTATTCTAAAAAAAAAGTCAATTGTGCAGAAAAATGAAATGCAGTGATATCATAGAAACACAGAAACGTCAGGAAACACACAATGAAATTGAGACTTTCAGTGCGTTGCTTTATCTTTCTGTTTTTGCTGAAGCTACACCAACGTCGTGTAAGTCTAAACTTTGGTTAATCACCATGTTCAGGTGTATACTTGCATTTGCCAAGCAGGATGACTTTTTCATCTGATTTAAGACAGCAGATTGGATCAATGCTGTTAATGTTTTACATCAGTGGAGAATGATGTCTGTACTATGCAGCAGGCATGCTAAAAGAAAAAAAGTCGGGGTTTTCTACAGCTCCCTGCCTTCCTTTCCCCAGTGAGAAGCAGAAATGTAGGGTACATCTGCCTTAAGACTGTCATAGCTGAAAGTGTGCTGTGCAAGAAATACTTGAAACAGATGTGTTTGGAGTCATGTAATACGCAATATATGTGAGGGTTCATGGACACCTGCTCTTCACCTATCAAGTGTTATCATGCTTCCATGGAGTGAAGCTGACGGCATTCTTGCAGGTCCCTCAGGGGCTTGTGTTTTTACTTTACACAGTAATAGATGAAAAACAACCAATGCAAACTGTTGGTATGGTTATCCAAAGTTCATTTTCTCTTTCTCTTTATTGTCCTGCAATAATTTCTTCGTCTCATTCTATTGATCTAAAGAGGGGAGGCTTAGTACTGTGCCAAAGTCACCTGTTCCTTGGGGAAAGAGTAAACAATCCCAGAAAAAGGGGAAGGGGAAAAAAAAGCCCTGAAGATTGACTGGGGGCCCTGGTGGATTCCTTCTTACACCAGAGCATCATTTAAGTCTATGTTCTCCCATCTACCTTGTTTGCAGTAAATAGCTGCCCATTATGTAGGGTCAGGCAAGCGCTGTGGCGTCACAGCCCAGCAGCCGTGATCAGCTTGCCAAGCTGCAGGGACAGCCCCCAGGGAGCAGGCGCATGTGTCAGGCTCTCGAGCTGTCAAGCCTCAAAGCGACAGTTTATCTGGAGGCTTTAAAACATCCTTGCAAACTTTCCCCTCCTTCCCTTCCCCCCACCTCTTGTTGACAATCTGCTTGAAAGAAGACAGATGCTGGAGTAGTTTTCTTTAGACTTGTGTAATTCCACAAGGCCCAGTGCACCAAATACAATTCCACCCATCTTTTAAGAGGCCGAGTTGAGGAGGCAGACATGTTGTTGCAGGGAGGACAAGGGGTCCTTTATGCTAACACAAATATTTCCAGATGAATTTGATGCTGTCAGTGTGCCTTCTTTATGTTCTTTGCCCACAATAAACAAGCTACTTTACAAGTTCCTAGAGAAACCAAGGAATTGTGTCTGGGGTCACATTTTTCAAGACACTTTTCAACTGTATTTAGTTGAATATTTTATAGTCTTTTAAGAGAGCACAGACTTACCAATATGACACATATTTTCCCCTTTCATCTCTTTAGCCTTAGAACACAATAGGGTTCTCTGAAGATTTGTTTGCATGAAAATAAGATTTATCTTGTAAACAGAACTACGTGACTTATGAGGATGTATCTTAAAATGCCAGTTTTATGTCACTTCCACCTTTGCAGGCTGATTCTATTCATGGTGCAAATCCAGAGCCATTTGTCTTAGATACTATGTCCAATAGAGTATGTTTTAAAAATATAACTTCTGAAAAAACCATAAATTATGATGTACTCTCTGTGTAGTTTGTCATCCTGAAATCACAAGGAAGCACATTTTCACTCAGGGCCAACCTTTTTCTGATCCTGTGTGCCCTTTGCCAAAAATGACAGATAATTTCTGTATTCATTTCCTAAATTGCACCTGCACCAGAAGACAGGAAGCATACCCTCTCAAGACATCATCTTTCTTTCTGTTGTTCCTACTTTCTGTCTTTTACAAATGTAGCCCAGGCACTCAGTAATAGAAAATCTTGCTTTGAGATTATCCTGCCCTTGCCCCTCTCCAGAGGAAAAAAAAAGTGATAAAAGTAGTGAAGGAGAGCAGAAATTTTCCTCCTTCACCAACATTTGGCATGCTTGATCTCCTTGAATAACTGCCTTTCTTCATCAAAAGTTACAGAATTTAGAAGAGTTTGCAATGAGGAGAGACAGATTTTAAACCACTGAGTTGCCAGAAAAGTGCATCAAGTTTATTCTCATGCTTTCATCATTCTTCAGACAAGTCAGGGAGGGCCCTTGAGCTGTCTGCGTACACAAGTAACCAAATGCTTTGGAGTTCACATGTGTATCCTCAAGCTGGCCTGCATGGCATTCTCCCTTCTTTGCATGGTTTCCAACATGCCCACAGCACAGAACTCATCCTTTCTTTGAGACATAACCAGCCAGGTTTGGAGTTATCATCACAGCCCTCTGGTTGTTCTGTTTGATTTGCACCTTCCAAAAGCAAGTCTGCAAAGCCTCTTCTCACAGAAGCCATCTGGCTAACCAGAGAGCTTCATTGCAGCATCCATCCATCCTTTGGTATCTGTTTCTCCCCAATGGGAGTGCTCACAATAAGCACAATTGCAAAAGACATCAGCTGATGACTGAACCTATACTTAGATGCTCATCATTAAATGTCTTTAGGTGGTCATGGTATTATCAACTGTTATTTAATTATGATTTCCATACAAACTCAGATAAATGAAATATATACTGATCCTGACAGCACTAGCAATGGCATCAAGTCTTTTTCCCTGGTGTAGACAGTTTCCTGTGCTTGTTCCAAATTTCTTAAACATCTTACATTAGATATTGCATCCAAACCTGAACTGACAAGTCAGTTACTGCCAGTAGAGCACACAGAATCTTATCCAGATACATCACAGAATGACTTACAGTAGCACTAAACTTTACACACGTGGCCTGCACCCTGCTGAACTCAGCATGCGCAGCTAGAAATGAAGAAAAGGAAACTCTGTCACTATGGTACAAGTGATTTTTCTTTTCCCATACTATGAGCAGACGGTTAAGGTTGTTTTTGACCCCCTCCCCCAAAATTGTCATGGGTTATTTATTTGTTTATTGCTCCGCAAATTAAATCCNCCCCCGCCTTTTGCCTGGCTGCAGACCATCCAGTGGATGAGAATTATGGGGTCTTTCAGGTCTGTAAACTAAGCTTGGGTATCATGGTACAGGGATGGACAGTATAAGGTCTCTGAGTGAGTTTCCACAATTTAAAAAAAAGTGATCTTCTCCACCAGTAAAATTTTACTAGCAGTCCAAGTACACACAGTAACTTTTAGGTTCCTCAGGCCTATGCTTAGCACAGCCCAGGCTCAGTGGAGTACCGAGTCATGAAGTGAAGATTCAAAGTTACCTGTGGGTATGGGATATCCAGATCATGCTCTATGCTGCTTGGGAAACCTCATTCCTCTGTGGGACTACTTCACAAGAACAGCACAAGCTGGCCTTCCAGAACTAAACCTACACTATTTTCAACCCAAGCCACTGCCTCTCTTATCGGTGCTGCTGCACAATGAAGTGTCAATGACTGGTGTTCTTCCTGTTGGTTGAATCCAGCATCCTTAATCTTTTCTTCCACTGAATGACTGTGCACTGTGTGAGGAAGACTGAAATAAATGGAGCAAATGTAATACTTATGTTAGAATTTCTTTACATCCTTTGCATAATCTGGTAAATGGCATAGAAATGTTCATGAGGCAACTAACCTTTTTTAATGCAATAGAGGGTGTAAGAAAAGTACCCTAAGCATTGGGCTGTGCTCAGAATAGTGAAGAGAAAATAAAATATTCAGCATGCTTTGTTTCTCTGTACTGAAAAATAAAATGAACCTATGAAAAATATGTGATCATAATTCATATGAATGGTTGCACAGCCTCGTGGTTAGTGTAATTAGACTTTTGAAGGTGTGATGCAGCAACAAATACATAATTTCAACCAAGCTGAAAGTCTGTAAAGTCTTCAATACGGAAACTGAGCAGATAGTTAGTAGAGATGATATTTCTTCCTTAAATGGATCTCACATATGTCTCCATACAGAGCAATGTTTGTTTATACCATAAAGGAAAGCATAAGTTAGATTATAGAAAAGTACTACAGGGACTTATGAATGTATATTTTAAAATAATTTTTTCCTATTACATTGAAATCTATAGCCTCAATACACCAGGACTAACATGATTCCAAAATCACAGTTTTTCTGTCTCTTCTATGTCCTTCAATAAATTGAAAAAGTTATAAGCTTATCTACTTTATGTGGCATTTGGATTTGGTTTTGACAGAGGACTATGGACATTAACTTTGTTCACAGCAACCCATACTGTGCCTTTTGAAAGAACTCTTCTATGCTGCTTTGTGACCACTTTGAAAAAATATAATACCATTGTCAAAAAGCCTCCCTGAACCATGAAGAATGTTTTTAAAAAAATGGACTGGTACTTAATTAGCAGAACTTATGAATTTGGCTTTCTCCACTAAAATTCAAGATTTCAGAGATAGTAAGAGAATCCAGGATACCACTGTTTGGATTCTGTTAGTGTTCTACTGGTTATACAGGGCAGTGGAAACTTGCTAAGCTATCCTTTAGGAAACCAAGTCTCTATCCACTTCAGGAATGCTCGGAATTATAAAAAGGGAGCACTTCAATTCATAAAAACCTGCCTGGATTGCTCAGAATGAAGTCTTTCAGTGCTTTTTTTCCTGCTAAAATGCATCAAACTGAATAACTGAGCTGTATTATTGCTATTCAAGGAAAATCTACCTAGTGATTACAAAATGTCATTAAAAGTAAAATGATTGTCTGTAAAAGTCTTTTCCTGATAAAATGTGTTGCCCTAAATGGTATTCCTCAAAGGTAAGTCAGAGTGTTATGTGATGTTCTCTTATCGATTGTTGATTCTATGTGTACCTCTGGGAACATAAACCACAAAGAAATGTTTTGAAAGGAAAAAGAGTGACCTTTTATATGTAGGCATTTTAATAATATGTGATGCTGAAATAAATAAGTATAACAAAGGGAGGGAAAAATCTTTGAGGAAAAGTGGGTATTTTTGTTTATTCAGGAGGAAATCACAGTTGTAGTACAGCACCTGCCATCTACACTGAAAGCTATAACTTCAAGCCAGCCCTTTGTATTCATGCAGTTAATATTGGAGAGGTAAATTAAAGTAGCAGTCTTTTGGACAGAAAGCATGGAAGTTTTATCTGAGATGATAAAATGTTGCATCATTGTCATTGTTAAGAAACATAATTTCTACAGTGATTTTTCTGCGATCCTTCTATATATATTTTAAAAAGGAAAAAAATTCTGGGTTTCTTTTGTTCATGCGAAATTTGATAAAATAGTGGCATGGTTTATTAGTCAAACCAACTCTCATATTCTTAAAAGAAGAGACTCTGTAGATGCTGTAACAGTAGAAGGAAATTTAAATACTTTTATGCAACTGAAATAGCTTGAAGATCATGATTACTTTAAGCGCAATATTTGATTTCATGTTACTGGAAAGCTTATTTCTAGCCATCTGTCAGACTGACTTATACATGCCCAGCTATACACAAGCCTTACAGGGAGCACCATGTGACTTATTCTTCATCAGTTTCTTTATGGTCTAAAGAGAACTAAACAATCCATCCTAAGCCTAATGTATTCCAAATCCCAAGAGGAGGAAGGAGGGTAAGTGTGGATCTATAGAGGGTTATGACCTTTAAGAGAACTCCAATTACAGGTATGGTAGGTAATTTCTCTTGGATCTTTACACTCCTCAAGACTAAGTGGTTACTATGCCTGTGTTCAAGATATGGCTGTATAAACTAACATATATCTTGGAAGTGTACCTAAATACTTCAGCTGGAATATATTTTGGACATGGTATTAATGAATCATAGAAACAATTTAACACTGAAAATCAAACACAGCAGAGTGGAAATAACAAGGCATTTATATTAGAAGGACTTTTGTAACATAGTACAAATATCAATATATTTTGTTTAGACAGGTTATTCCATCTGTGGTTTGTATCTTGTTACGGCTAAATTATAGTAGTCATAAAACTGAATAAACTAAGATGAGCAACTAGTGCTAAAAAGAACTAAATCTAATGACTGGATACAAATTCTTGACAAGGGTATGGAATAGAGACTTAAATCTTCACCTTTTCTTCCAACAAAAAATATCTTTTTTTTTCCTTAGAAATAAAAATACTTGGTTGTTTCCAAGTAGCTACGTTTTTCTGCATTTTTAAAATCTTAGCTAGAATTAGAAATAAAGTACAGAAAAAATACAGTACACAATATTGCCAATCTGTTCTTGGACAGGAAAAAAAGGGAAGAAGAGCAAGTAAGCACAGGTTTCCTAATATTTAGCTAGAGTTTTGTGGCTTCCTTACTGTGCCATCAAAGATATAAACAAGTATACAGAGTTTCTACCCTCCAAATTTGGACAACAGAATTTGCTCACTTCTGTAGTCATCACTTGTGTGAATTTACCCAGTATTTAACTCTGCTCCTTATCAGCATTTGAAGCCAGGGGAAAGATGTCACTCTGCCATGACCTGGAACAACGTCTTTTCTGTTTGGGGCAAATTATTTCCAAACTCAGAAGCCACATGATGATAATTTATGTGATTCCATTTAGCAACAAAATATAATTGATTTCCCTGTGACTGAAGATCTGAATGTGCAGAGGTTGGAACTAAAGAAATGTTGCACAACAGTGTGTTGCAGTCCAGCTACGGAAAGCAGGGAAGGACCAGAAGTGCCCAGGGCAGAAGCTGGGGTGGACTTCTGTCTATCCAGGAGATCTGTTTGGGCCACAAGCTGAGAGTAAGCCAGTGCAAACTAGAGCTCAGCAAGGCAAGCGCTTCAACAGAGGACGAGGTGGGACAACAGATGTTCTCCTGGTCTGTTGGAGAAGATGGCTGGAAGGAAGGAGGAAGAACAAAAATGCCCAGCACACGAGAGCGCTGCAGAAAAAAAGTGGTGTTTTGATACTAGTCCAAAATTCTCCCAGCATCTCCAGGGTGCATTGAAGAGATGGATCATGCCAGCAACATGACACCTAGCCAGCTCTCCTTCCTCTATTTCACCACCTGTATGCCTGCTCTATTGCAAGAGTGTGCCCTCCAGATGGCTACCCGGGTTAGCTGACTTTTCATTTAGGCACCCCCTTACCTCCAGCACCTGCCTGTTCTCTGCATAGCAGTAACACCTGCACGTCTCCCACCCTTTGTCACATCCCAGCAGCCAGAGCTGCCTGAGCAAGAGGTCATTTGAGACTCTGCCTGCTGTGGAGGCTGTAGCAGCCACCTTCCAGCCACACAGCCTGCATGCCACCCTCCAGCCCTTGTACCTTGCCCTCAGACCTCTCTGCTCTTACTGGAGCAGTAGTTTTCCACAGAAGCAGTTTCAGGGGCTGTTGCCATGTGCAGTGGTGGTCACTATTTCATGTGTTGACACAAGTTTTTATCATTTTCACCCTTTGGCTTATTTCTTAAGTTTTATCTTCCTTTTACAGTACCATGAATGTTGTCACCTGCGCTTTCTTAACACTGTAGAGTATTTTCACTATAAGAATTATCCCCGCCTAGACACAGTTGCTTATTTTTCACTTTATTTGTGTTTTATTACTTTTTTCAACATTTTAATGCACCTTTGTCATGTTATTTCCCTTTAGTGTTTGTGCTTTTTAAATTTATATTATCTTTTTTTTATTTATACTATTGACTTAATTTACTTTTCCAGTTTGCTCATGAAATCTGTTTGCATTTGACTTCTATTATTATCTCTCTTTGCATTTGATACCATTGTTTGCACAATTAATTCCACCTAAATGTTTCTGCATCACTGCACTGTTTGCACAAGCAGCCTGCCTTCCATGTGAGAGGACAAAGGACTAGGATAGCACTAAGATTTCTAAAAGCCTTTTGCCTTCCATACACAGTGACATTGGAAGAAAGAATGTGGAGGGGGAAAATGACCAAAGAATAAGACAAGAGCAAATAGGAGATGGCACTGTGGAAAACACTTGCAGAAAGAAAGGTCTACAAACTTAGAAAACAGGACGTGCCAAATATTTCAGGTGCCATACAAAATAATGATTTAGATTTTTGTTACTCTCATAAGTAGCCTAAAAGAAAAATTGACCCTATCATTCTCCTTCGAGTGGATAATCCCACCCTCCATTTGTGAAAAATAGAAAAAAGAAATTATTTCATTGACTGAGTCAGCAATTGAATGCAATCTGAAAATGTTTCTGCCTTTCTTTTCACTTGTTTTGTAAATGAAAATCATTATGAAGGGCCTGGAGGGAGAAGCTATTCAAGGATGGCTGGGGTCACTTGGTCTGTTCAGCCTGGAGAAGAGGAGACTGAGGGGAGACCTCACTACAGTTACAACTTCCTTGTGAGGGAAAGAGGAGGGGCAGGCACTGATCTGTTCTCTGTGGTGACCAGTGATAGAACTCAAGAGAGTGCCCTGAAGTTGTGTCAGGAGAGGTTTAGGTTGGATATCAGGAAAAGGTTCTTCACTCATAGAGTGGTTGGGCACTGAACAGGATTGCCAGGGAAGTGGTCAGAGCATCAGCCTGACAGAGTTCAAGAAGATTTTGGACAATGCTCTCAGGCACATGATGTGATTTTCAGGACTGTCCAGTGGAGGCCTAGGAGTTGCACTTCGATGATTCTTGTGGGGCCCATCTAACTCAGAATATTCTGCGATTCTATGATTTTATTTTGTTTTGTAATTATTTTAATTATTGCTTTCCTTTTCTGTCCTATTATACTGTCTTTATCTCAACCCACAAGTTTTACCTTTTCCCAGTTCTCTCCGCCTACCCTCTGGGAGGCAGGGAGTGAACAGCTCTGTAGTGCTAAGCTGCCTGCTGGGTTAAACCACAACACTTGTGAACGACTTTCAAACCAGGGGGCACACAGAGGTATTGCCACACACAGCTGTCACCACTCTGCTAAATTCCAGGGCTCCTGTGGCTGTTACAAAGAGGTCACACTGAGCTTAGCCCAGCTAGAGCTGTGGGACAAGCTGGTGTCCATGCAGCTGCCCACACTGCCTGCCACTGAGCACGGTCACATACCAGCCAGCATCTACCATGGTCTGAAAACACTCACATAGCATCTTTTATGGCTGAAGCCCAGCAGGGCCCACAGGAGAGCAAACAGATGCTAGCATCCTGTCTGTATCTGGTGCACTCTTTAGAGACCACGCATGCAGGGTTCCTCGCTTTGGTACCTGCACCACATCAAGCCTGTGAATTGCAAACCAGCAATGTATTCTCACAGGCTACTATGAGGACTGATGACTTTGCTGCTCCAAACAGGTCAGGAGGAAAGCTGGAGCTGTTGGAAGCAGCTGACAAAAGACTGGGACAGCTTTTTTTACTGGCAGGTAAGGGAAGAGTGTATTCACTCACCGATGCAGTAGACAAAGGCCAAGCCCAGAAGAAAGCCCAGGGAATACCGTCTCTCTGCCAGTAAATATGAACACCTTTTCATGATCCTCCCCACTTTGTTGCCTGCTGAAGGTGGTGATGCTTGCAGTCCTCTGGCAGCAGCATTGTGAGCAGAATACAAATATAGACTGAGAAAAAACATATCTGATCAAATAACTCCCCAGAGAACAAATGAGCTCCAAGCATGCCAGAGTACAGGGCTACGAGCAAGGGGCTACGCCTACCAGCCAGACTACTTTCCGCAGCTGCTTCCTTGGGGAATGTTCAACAATGGCTCAAAAATTACTCTGCACTTCTTCTAATTTCACAGAATCACAGAATGGTTTGGATGGAAGGTAGCTCTAGAGATCATCTTGTCCAATTCCCCTGCTGAAACAGGTTTTCCTAGAGCAGATGGCACAGGATTGTGTCCAGATGGCTTTTGAAAATCTGCAGAGAAGGAGATTCCACCACCTTTCCTTGCAGCCTGTTTCAGCACTTTCCCACACTCACAGTAAAGAAGTTTAACCCCATATTTGGATGAAATTTCCTTTATTCAAGTTTGTGCCTGTTGACCCTTGCGCTGTCACTGGGCACCAGAGAGAACAGTCTGGACCCATCCTCTTGAAACCCACCTCTAAACTATTTGTAATAGATATTTAGGTAATATTAATAATGTGTTTAAAGAAGGTTCCACAAACTAAAAATTTACAGAGAGTAAATACCTTTCAGTGGACTAAGAATTCTGCTAAGTTATAGTGAAGACTTGGCAGCTTTGTGTGAGTGCTCTACAGTGTATGCATTCACACAAGATACAGTCACTGGAGCAATTTGATGCCTTTTTACAAACCAGTACAACGTGTTTGTGCTCAGACTCAGCTAGACAACCACAGTGAACAAAGCTGTTGGTGTTTGGACTTTGTACGTAAAGAATTCAGATATCTGTTGGTAAAACAGATGGTTCCCTCCAACATTTTGTCCAAGTTCCCCCCTTGCTTTTTTAAATTTCTGTAATCTCAGTTTTTTAAACTAAAATAAAAATGTTGGCATGGGTTAAAAGCTTATTTACCCATTCTTGATTTCTAAGTAACACAGGGGTAATAACATTCTAAAGGGAATGGACTAACATATGACACTTATCAGATATATAGAGCTGTAGGATAGTTTCTAGATAAAGATTCTTTAAAAAAAAGTTTTATAAATATACTGATCATCCTTTTTCTTTCACATTATGCAGCCTGGATATTTTCAAAATTCTGTCTTCACTTACCTACCAGGATTCCATACAATTTAAAATTTGGTATTTTCCTATGGAACTGCTGAACATTTCTAGTGATAGGTGCTCCAATAGGCTTCCCTTCTGACCTTTGTTCTAACCTTAGAAGCAAGTCTCAGAGTTACCTTACAACAAATTAAACTGAGTCTCTATACTGAAGTGAGTGGACTTACAGAGATGTTTAATACAAAGGAATCTGTCTGCAGGTGGCTGTAAATAATTTTTCAGTTGATATAATAATTAGATTGTTTTCACACAAAAAGACCTGAGATAGGGGAAGAGCAGGCTGCTGGAAACCTGCTTGAGTACCGTATTTTTCAGTCACAGCAGAGAACAAAATCTCATGTTGGGTAATATTCTTTAAGCCTATAAGCCAGGCAATGGTCTAGAGTCCATGCCTTGAAGAAGATAAACACAGTTTAGTGTTGTCATACGGACCTCTCTTTCTCTCTCTCTCTCCCCCCTCTCCCTTCCTCTTTCTTCCTCTTTTTTTTTTTCTTTTTTTGAATTGTAACTAATGTTTGGATACATTCTGATAACATCTCTTCTATGTAAGTTCCAGATTGCACAAGATCAGGGTATTTTTCAGAGTCACATTTTTGCCTTACAGCAAAATGTTGATACAATCAAGACTGGCTAGATTACAACCAATCACAATTTTTAAAAGTCATGTTTCGTATTAACACAATAAATCTATCACCTGAGCAGATAAAATTATACAACGGATAAAATCTTATAGTTTATTTGTTTACAAAACTGCCAGGAGGATTTTTAGGATCTTATTTCATGGTGTCCACATAGACACAACTGATATAAGCACTGGATAAGATTACAGTTTTGCTCTGCCTCCAAGAAAACGTGCCGTATTCTTCCTTTGTTGCAGGAAGTTGCTGTGCCTTAGTTTTTCTGTTCAGGTCTCCAGATTGGTGACTGGACACTCTTTCAGGATACTGGAAGCAGCTATAAAACTATTAAAATGTTGTGCTCATTCTTTTCAAGGTGTAGGTACCCAGCCTGCACTGAGGCAGGCGGGTGGCAGTTTTACCTGTGGGACAACCAAAACAGTCACGTGAGCTAGAGAGGAAGAACATCCTCTCATCCCAGGTTGTGTTTGTTTTCACAGTGGCTGACAGTGGATGAGCAGAGAAGGCCAGGTCCTACACTTCAGTTACAGCAGCCCAGGCAGCTCCACAGGCTGGGACAGGGAGTCTGAAGNTTGCTCTGCCTCCAAGAAAACGTGCCGTATTCTTCCTTTGTTGCAGGAAGTTGCTGTGCCTTAGTTTTTCTGTTCAGGTCTCCAGATTGGTGACTGGACACTCTTTCAGGATACTGGAAGCAGCTATAAAACTATTAAAATGTTGTGCTCATTCTTTTCAAGGTGTAGGTACCCAGCCTGCACTGAGGCAGGCGGGTGGCAGTTTTACCTGTGGGACAACCAAAACAGTCACGTGAGCTAGAGAGGAAGAACATCCTCTCATCCCAGGTTGTGTTTGTTTTCACAGTGGCTGACAGTGGATGAGCAGAGAAGGCCAGGTCCTACACTTCAGTTACAGCAGCCCCAGGCAGCTCCACAGGCTGGGACAGGGAGTCTGAAGAGCTGCCCAGAGGAAAAGGACCTGGGGGTTGACAGCAGCTGAACACGAGCCGGAGTGTGCCCGGGTGGCCAAGAAGGCCAATGGCAACCTGGCCTGTATCAGCAATAGTGCAGCCAGGGATACTTCCCCTGTACTTGTAAATAGATATTTATTTAGCATTTGCTTTCCTTGTAGCTCTACATGAAATGCGTCTTTGGGATTTTTAATTGAAAGTGCTACCTGGTGATCTGTTTTGTAGTTGTTCATTACGATACTGAAAAGAAAAGACTTTGTGATTGGATTTGTACTCTTCTGTCCTTAGTGTGTTTACATTCCTATTGATTCAGTTAATGCATCCATCAGGGAAATAAAAATGTTTGGCCTCATTTAATTAAACCAAATTACTTCTGTGGCTTTTACATAGTTTTGCTTGGGTTTTTTTCTCTTATGGGAGTCCCATTAACATGTGTTGAGCTTTGCATTTTGTTTATAACTAAAAAATAAGTGCAGGACATAACTTCTGTGAATTAGAGTCCTATGCAACCTATCAGACAATACAAATCAAAGAGCACTAAGAGAACGTCCTTTCAAGTAACATTTAATTTTAGAAAAGAATCAGAAAGCTGGAGGATTTAAAATTACTTGGTTTGAATGTCTGCTGCTGTATTTATTTTTAACAACCTCTTTGTGCTTTTAGAACTGTATCTGACTGCAAAGTAAATTCCAGATATAAAAAAGGCTTAACTGTAGATAAGTACCAGGTAAACATCTGTAGGTAAACATGTATACAATATAGCTATCAGTAGCAGAATAATCTCACATTACATGCAATCTGTGGGAGTAGAAGAAGGTTCTCTGGAACACATATTCCAGAAGACCCAGGCTTGCCCCTTGTAAAAGTAATCTTAATTCATAAAATTATGGAATTACCTTGTGCATCCGTGATCTAGACTTTTTGCAAATCCATTAAGAATTTTGTGAAAAGTGTTTGCTTTAATATGCATTTCTCTATGGACCTATGTGTTTCTAAAATAGATGAAAGTAAGTGGCCAGCCTCTCTATTTCTTGGTTATTCCCATTCAGCCGTGGTCTCAGCATTTCTGTGTGCTAGACTTGCCTAGAACTGTCACAAGCAGAAATCACTCTAAATGAACAGCAATGTTAAAGAAAACAGGTTCTCTACTATATTGAACGGTTTTTATAATGTTAATAGTTAGATTCTCAGCTAAGATAAACTTTTAAAATTCCTGTCTAAATTAGAGTTTTCCTTCTTCTAGAAATCTTCCAAACTATGCAAAAAAGAGTAGCCTGTTTTTCCTATGAATCTATCCTGAAACACAGTTTTCCAAAGGGAAAAAAATTAAAAGGGAATCTCAAATATACAAAGAAGTGAATAATTTATAATAGTGGACAACCCTCTAATTTCTGCTTGTTTTTATTTTCATAGTAACTTATAATAGATATATCAGTAACTCAGGAAGACAGCAATTACCTTAAAGCACTAATTCGTTTTCATTAAGAATGTGTCTGTAAATATGTAGATGAGTAGAGTGAAAATTTTACCAGCAGTCATCATGCAGCAACTTCCTGAGCTGGGAACACTGTAGTCTCTTTCTGATTACAGAGGACTTTCTTTTTCTTACGTGTAAATTTAGTATCACACAGAATTTCTGAACTAAGTAAATAGTTTTCCACACTATTAGCTGCATGATGTAACACTGAAAAACAGTCTGGGTCTCTGGATGTAAAAATACAGATTCATTCGCCCTACTGTATCTTTTTTTCCCATACACAGTACGTATGCAGTTAAAATATATTGCTCACAGAGATTACTGTGTTTCACTAACTAACCTAAGTGAGCAAAAAATACTAATAAAGGCTTTAACAGCTGAAGTATATTCTGAGAAATTGTCCCCTATTAACACTGCAAGAACAGGAAATCTGTCCCCATAGATGATAAGAAAATCCGGTAGCTCTAGCTCTGACCGCTGGAGAGAAACTTATGTGCTCCCTGGAATGATTAATGCTCCTGATGAGTGAGAGAGCTTTTTCTTTTTGCCCACATACCTGTTAAGACTTTCTCAACCCTTAGCACTTTTAAAGAGTATCAAGAGCTGTAAGCGAGCAGGATGGGATGAGACACCCATGCAAGTCACAGGAGAGCACAATGGCAAAAGAAAAGTGGTTCAGCCACAGCTGTTAGGAGTGTGCCAGCACCACAGCTAACCCAAAGAGATTGTAGCCCCGATTAGGCTTAGTGCAGTAATGAAAAACCATCAGATTCATTCAGTATTCAAGGTAAGCAGCTGTATAACAATTTGTTTCACAACAAAAAGTTGACAGAACAAATCCAAAACAACTCTGCGTGCATGTTTACATGGGAAGCTATTGGCATCAGCAGTGCATTTGAAGGTGTGCTTCAAGTCCCTTATGCTTTTTGTAACATTTTCAAATTCATTGCTGTCTTCAAGATGACAGGAAATCCAGGTCTGCCTTCCTCCTGGGAGATCTTTATTCACAGACAAGTCAAAAACCCTTGACAAAAGGCAACCAAGGGAACTTGCTGACCTTTTAGCTGCCTGTCTAACATCAGTGCAAGTATTGCTTCCTGATAAAATGAGAAATTCAATTTAAGGGGAAACATAGCAGGTATTTGAGTAGGCTCTCATTTTATTTTACTTCTTGGGCTGTCTCTCAAGCAGAAAACAAATGTAAATAAACAGGATTTCATTCTTCATTCCTGTGCAGTTACCAGAGTTAACAGTGCTGCACATCAGGGTAATATTGTTCTTGCACCACGGTCCAACCTTCTGCCTGCTCTCTTGTTCACTAGTTGATGTGTATCTCCCAAAATAAAACTGTCATTTAGAAATCCTAGCTTTGTTGTATCCCATTATTTTTGTCCCTAATTTTAGGAAGACTTCATTGAAAACCCATCATTAATACCACAGTTCTTTGGAAATTAGCTGATTCCTCAGTTATGGTTAACCATTGTAAATTCCATTGTTTGGATGTCAGATATAATGCCAGCATGCACAAAGCTTGCAGAGTTATTGACGTGGTCTAGGTTGGTTCCCAACACAGCTAGTACCTTTCTTGTATGAACCTTTCTTCATCCATACTTGTCTCAACAAGACCATTTGCTCCTCATATGATCAGTCTGAAAGACTTGAGCATAGAAAGTCTTGACTGAAGAATGCACCAGAGACTGGAGCACCTCTCCTACAAGGAAGGGCTGAGAGAGCTGGGACTGTTCAGCCTGCAGAAAGGAAAGCACCTCAGGGGAATTTTATTAATGTATAAAAACATTTGAAGGGAGGGTGCAAAGATGATGGAGCCAGGATCTTTCCAGTGGTGCCCAGTGACAGAACCAGTGGCTATGGGCACAAACTGAAACACAGGTGGTTTCCTCTGATGGTAAGAAAACTTACTGCTGGGGATGACCAAGTCTGGCACAGGTTTACTGAGGAGGTGGCTGAGTCTCCATCCTTGGAGATATTCCATACCTCAATAACTGGCTCTGAGTGGCCCCTCTTGGGCAAGCAAGCTGGACTAGATGACCTCTGGAGATCTCTTCTAACCTCACTTCTTCTGTGATTATCTGATGCATGCAGGTCATTTGAAGCCAGTAGATAACTTGGGCTCCTCCAAGGAGAAGAGATGTCATTTTATGTATAGGGAGAAAATTATTAGAGAATGGGTCTCCAACTTTGAGAAAGACTGATAATAACATTAAAGATGCTTGGATTCACACACAGTAATTTGGAAATATCTCCCTGTTTTGTTCTGCCAGTATATTTTGGGTTGGTTGGTTGGTTGGTTGGTTGGTTGGTTGGTTGGTTTGCTGGGGTTTTTGGTTTTTGTGGGGTTTCTTTGTCTTTAGTGTAGTAACAATTAAAACCATTCCAGAGAAGTTACCTTCTCTGCTAGGGTGTGTACATAAGCATGTATTGTTTTATGTGTATGTGGGACACAAACTATACAGAAGTTTCAAAATTAAATTCTCTGATGGTTGTAGTGGATAACATACAGATATAATTAAGTTATGGTCTGTTTTGAAAACTAACACAAAAATATGGAAATGTTCAAGTATATATGTTAGTCTTAGAGATTTACACATCAGGCTCAATTCGCACATATTTATTGCATTATCTAATAATTTAGTAATATTTTTCTTCAAGCAATGAGCAGTACTAATATCTGCTGTAAAGATGCGTATGGAAATTGAGGTAACCAATAGTCAGTGGTCAAAGTCAAGAAGAGAGCTGAAATCTATGTTCTTTTTTTTTTCATTCTACCCTCTCAGTAAAACAGCAGTGAATGTTGATGTATGAGGCCGAGATCTGCTCCCTGTGACACCATCAGTAAATCAAAAATATTAGGAGTTATTTGTGCTTTACTCATGTCCACAGTAACATTATCATACATGTTCTGTATGTGCAGTCCTGCAATGCTGAGTCCCTATCCTTCTGACTGAGTGAAGACATTCCCTCCTTAGTATTTTAACCATGTATTTGTGCTTTTTCTGCTTGGGCAGTAGGATAGGAAAGGGTTTATTTGAAGAGAGGCAGGAAAAGGGCCAGGAATTTTGAAGAATGCTGTCTGTTCTGCATTGCCTCATTGATGATCTATCTTTGTCTGGTTGGTTGGGTTTTCGTTTGTGTTTTTTTAAAAGGAACTGTTTCAATATACTGAAGATACCCTAAGGACATAAACCAATCAGATCTTACCAGCTGCTCCATATCCAGGCCACACATCCTACAAGGAATGAAACCTGCCCTCTCAGAACGGCCTTAGCTTCTGTGTGAACAAAGAAAAGGCAAAACAAATCATCATAACAGATAAAAATGACCAAGCTGCCTTTCCAGGGAAATTTGCCTCTTCCACTTAAATTTGCTTAAATGGTCCACTCTGTGCACTGCAGGGCATCCTCCTTCACTCACACACGAATTCTGGTACTGCCCACTAGTATGCTTAAACTTCATTGCAGTCCTGTGTACAGAAAGCAGGGACTTTACCAGTAGGAGGCTGGAATGGAAAGCAAATAGGTTAGTTATTCAGATGTTCATATCACCTTTCAATAAATCCATATGTGCAGATGAATCTCTAAGTACTCAGCACTAAGAATTTATGCTTTTGGCTGCCTGTGGTTATGCTGTTTATCCACTGGATCATCTGAAGGAATTTGTGTCTTTCCCAAGCATGAGCCGAAGAAACTCTCCTCAAAGTCGTAATGGTTGCTATCACTGCAATGTTCTTGAGTTCTGAATCAATGATGTGGGAGCAGTTCAGTGGCCATCAAAAAGAGCATTTTGTACTGTCTGGGGTGCAACAGGTCATAGTAGTGCCTGTGGTTTTGTGAAGAATAATTATCACTCTATTCCAAAAGAACACAGACATTTCCATGTGAAGTAAAGATATACTGTATAGCAAGTTCCCTTGATGCTGCAAATCTTATTCTTCCCATGTCTCATTCTACAAAAAATTTCAACTTTTAAGGTACGGTAACAGTGTTGTTGCAAAATCTAAATTAAACCAATATAAGCTATTTTCTAAATCTGACTGTGGCATTCACCATCTGTGAGTTCAGAGGTAAAATGTGGCCTCAGAAAATAGATGCCACACAGCAGTTTCTCCATGGATCCCAGGATTCTAAGACATGGATACAAGAACTGGAATAAGGAAAGTATAGAAAGGACTGAGAAAAGAGGGAAGAACTAGTGTCTGCACAATATACTCTGAATTTACAGGAGTGGGTGAGATGAACTTAATTGCAGTGAATGGTGGCAAAGCTGGCATTCACCTACAAGTTGCACCTTTGTTGCTGAACACAGAAGAAGCTGGCTTATTATGCTTTTTTAAAAAAGGCTTATTTTGTGCTGCTCTATCTTCTTTCTTAACTACAGGTGCCACAAAGCCACTTTGGTCCCATCTGACTGCCTGACTGTCCAACAAATATAATCACCCCATAGCCTGGTTCTCTTTCTTTCACATTTGCTTCACCTGCCTTGAGGGAATTGCAAAGACACTGACCAGATGAGACATGTAACACTAGGAGGAGACCTTGAAATAAACCTGCAAAAGGAATTTTTCAGCACAACCTGTCTGAAGTGAATTGCTAGATCCATCAGAGGTGTCATCTTTGGCTAGGAGGCGACCTCTATGAAGTATGAAATACCTAAGCATGGTGATATAGGTGAGAATGAACTTAAGCAAATGTGCCTATTATGGCTTTAGACGGAAAATTCTGCTTGTGTCTTGCTACAACCACCAAGAGATGAGTGGTAATAGGTAAGGAGGTATGCAGGGTTTACCCCTTTAAAGCAAAGTGAACTGCTCTGTGGCATCAGAACAGAAAGAAAATGCGCATTCTTAGCTTCCTGTCCCACACAGCCCCCATGCCCTCCTAGTGCTTGTACCAAAGGGCAGGACCTGCCCCCATGCTGCCATAAGGGATGTCCGGCTTTGCAGAGAAAAAAGTCATTTTCAGCAGACCTGTGCCAGCAGACGCAACGCTTCTGACAGCTCTCCTGTTGTAAAGGGTGTGTTGGGTTGGGTGTGGATTGCAATGGAAATCTGTTCAGGAAGCTTTCAGCTGGCAGCTGATCCAGAGACCACTTCATTTTCAGTCTGCGGCAATGCTGAGAATGCTGTGTCTTGAGACCAGGGAGGCAAAGCAGATCCCTCAGGCTTCAGTTCTTCCCCGAGCCCTCCCTTTCTCCACTCTTTGTAAAAAGCATGAGGGAATACCCTGGAGACAATTTACAGTCCAGTCATCTATGCAACCTACAGGATTCAAACTGAATTTAGAGATAAATCAAGGGTAATCCAGTAGGTTTTACACAGTTTATCCCTGCAAAGCTTGTCATTTCCTCAGTATATTTACTGCTCCTGAGTCTACTTCTGACAATGGATATCAATAAAGTGGACAGATTTATTATTTAAATCACACTTGATACAATTTGGTGTTTAATATTTTATTTTGTACCAACAGTTCATCTATAAACACTACTTTTTCCTAATTTTTCCTTACACTTTGAAAATCTCTGCATCCAGCATGAAGAAAATGAACCATCTGCGTGCCTGCATGAAATCCTCTCTCTGGCAGTTCCCCTGGCTGAAGTGCAGGTTCTCCATGGAGGAGACCCAGGCAGCTACAGAGTATTGATCACAGATGAACAGACTACCGTAACAAATCCTAGGGATAGCTCACCATTTTTTTTCTGAAGACCTTTTCAAACCTTTCACTAATCACTGGGTAGAAAGCTGTAAATTAAAGCAGCCAGTTCAGGCTTTGGAAATGCTTAGCAGGCAGGGTGCAGCAGGAGAATGTATAAGAGTTTGAATTATTGCATGCTGCAACCTTCCACATTTACATTCAAGTCATAATTTCTGGAAGTAAGCATGAATAAGAATTAAATATCTGCTAAGTGTTTTTTCTTCTGTCCTTTGATTACAGTTCTATTTTATTTATGGCTCCCAAAAGAGAGCCAAACTTCTATTATGTGACATTTCTTCCGTAAATTGTTAAAGAATCACAAAAATGAAATACTTCACAGCAGGTTTTTCCTCTATTGCTACCTGCCTGTGGTATTAGCTTGGTCCCTTTCCCAAACCACTCTTTAGTAGGTGATTTTTTTTTTTCTGGTAGGGAAGCATCTTATTACAGTTTGTCTGCCTTTTTCTGTTATTTTCTCTGAAGAGAGGTCATTTAGCTGTACCAGGTATTTGATGCTTCTGCCACTTTCTAGGTTGCAACAGCTTCATTGTTAGTACCTGAAATATATTAAGATAAAATAAATAACTTATAAAAAAACCACACCCAAACTTCACATGAGAATATGGTGAGTTGTGTATTGAACATTGTTAAAGGCTACACAGGATTTCATGTTATTGGTCAAAGCAGCATTTTCTTGCCCCCATTACACATCTGAACCTTTTTTCCAGACTTCTCAGCTCTGACAGAAGTGTTCCTCTGAATTCCAGTCTCTGTTTATCTTTTGCCAGGTCATATTTCTTTTTCCTTGTATCAACACTCTCCTTAGATAGCTGGTATCACTCACAAGGTATTTATACCTAGCTGTATTTACAGAAGAGTCTTTTGTAACCTTGGCTTTTATTTTGGTAAACAATCCTAAAGGTATAAGAAATGGTGCCATAGAGGGCATAAATCTGAGCAGATGATATCTGAAAGTTTACAGGCCACTGTCTTCTCCAGCATTTATAATTATTTATTCAATTCTCCCCCAAGCTGAGCACCCTTTTAAATACTGCAAGCTTGACTGGCAGTCCAGCCCATTTCTCTTATTTCTGTTATTTCACCTCTTGCACTGGTAATGGGTGTTCTTGCAGCATGTTATGCAAGCTTCTTGCACCAGTTTAAAAACATTTCAGTAATTTCTCTCCAGCCACACACAAATTCTTCAATGAACTATGTCCAACCCTTTAGTTGGTGCTTTTATCTGCAGGACTTCTGGTATAATCCTTGGTATTCTCCATTTTCCTTATCACCCTTCTTTCTCTTCTTCTTTTTCATCTCCTTGTCTGAGCTTTTATGCCCAAGGGTTTTTTCATTAAAACTAGGTTTGGAAAATACAATACTGTTTCACATTGTTTTAAAGTTCCTATCAGTCATGGTAGCATCCATTCTGAAGAGACAGTGCC
Organism: Ifrita kowaldi; assembly: GCA_013398055.1. Taxonomy (NCBI): domain Eukaryota; kingdom Metazoa; phylum Chordata; class Aves; order Passeriformes; family Cinclosomatidae; genus Ifrita; species Ifrita kowaldi. The sequence continues at coordinate 381,519 of VZRS01005290.1, read as the reverse complement.
TCAGGGCCCAAGGACAGTCTGTCTGCCAAATAGGGGCACTTCTCTAGCAAGCAACTGTGCAGTTGACTTCCGTCTTCATTGTGTGGTCCTTTCCTCCAGAAGGTGTAATTTTGAGCATCTTTCCTTTTCATCCCTGATCTTTTGCCTGGGGATCTTGTACTGTCATTTGATCTGGTGGGAAAGCTAGCGTTAGATCAGGATTATCTCCTTATTTTATCTGTGCTCCTACATCCCATCTGTGCTCCTGGTGGTCAGTGACTCTTACCTGGCACTTGCTAGGTGCCAGTCCAACCCTTTTTTCTGCTGAAGGAGACAGTGCCTGCTGGTGCAGGGATAGCATTTCTGTTCCATCCTTGCAAAGCTTGTCACAGCCCAGAGACCAATGCTCTTCACTGCCACAGCATTAAACCCCTTGGCCATCGTTGTTGTCGTGCATTTCCCGGGTACAACAAAGGGTTATTCCCCATACTGCTTTCTTTTCCCGGGAGGCAGGAGCTCAGGAGTGCAGGCACCAAGCAGTCACACAGAGCAGGGCACAGCGGGCAGCTCCCGCAGAGCAGCGCTGGCTGCCTCTGGGCGTGAGCCGGGTACTTGTCAGACACTTCCTGCAAAGGTAAAATGAGCACAGCAAAATCTACACGGGAAGATTGTGTGTTTCACCCCCAGAACAAACCTCACATTTGCAGAACAGCAATTGGGCTGGCATGGGTTTTTTTTTTAAGAATTCCTTACATAAAGTCTCTGTTTAAAACACTATTCACTCTTCTGGCAGCAATGACTCTGGTGAGTATCTGAGTAGAAGCACTTAACTTTTTATAATTCTACCTAGTTAGTTCAGTCAGCCAAATACAGTGATTCAATGATCAGCTTTAGTAATTTTTTATTTTTAATAGCTCACATAAAAATTTTATTTTTATTATTTGCATTTTTATTTTTTCAGTATTCTTTTGAGAAGAAACTCATCCAAGAAGTAGAGAAAACACATTCTTAGGCAATATTCCCAAAACCCAAACAAAAAATAACTTTTTTGTAATCCTGAAAATACAAAACCAACCAAATAAACAACCAAAAAACAAACAACAACAGCAAAAAAATCCCACAAGACAGGAATTATATAAAGCCTTTATTTTACTATTTCCTACTTCCTGTCTGTCTCTGACATAATTTCATTCTGTCTTGTGTTATAACAAACTATTAATAATCAGGATGAGGTTAATTTTGCACTGGCTAATTTTGAAGATCTGTCCAGCCTGCAGTGTCAAAAGGTAAATTGCTGCTTGAGTTTTCAGTTGCTTCTATTAATTCCTCTTACTTTTGTGGTAAGTCTTGTATGTAGTGTTACATTAAAAAAACTATTTAGTAATAGACACCTATGCAGACAATACATATGGTTAAGCACTGCTGTCCTCAGCATACAGCATTGACAGGAGATGGCAGAGAAGGTAAATTGCCCTCCAACACATCATATCCTTATTCTGAGTCCATTACCCTAAATGCTGGAAAAGCCCAAACTGAGACCTCTTTGCCATCTGGCTGTCTTTCAACATTTTCTCCTACAGCACCTATCTCCATTCTATTTATGGACTGAAGGGCATGTATGGAGCTGGCTCATCACTTCACAAACTTTTCTTGTATCTGTGGAAATAGCAGTCTTCTGACCATAGACTCTGTGTACTTGCAATAGAAGTAATCCCAGCAATACACTTAATACATATTTGCAAGTAAAAGTGAAATCCAGAGAGATCCCTTCAATCTAGGGTACCAGTTTTTCACAAATTCAGAAAAACACCTGCAGGAGAGAACAATTCAAACATGAGCCCAAACAGTAAAGGCAAAAAATATCCTAGTGATTAGAGACAGATCAACCTAAGTTTCACACAATGGAGTTATTTCTACTTTTTTTTCCATTAGTAGTATGTTATTAATAAACCCACAAATAAAAGTATATCAGAATGTCATCAGCCTGTTCTTAACTCACTTTGAAAATATTCATCATCGAAATCTGTTTCTCACTCAAGCCCAGCTCTGGAAGTGATTCAAAAAGATTAAACTGAGTTCTCCCAGCTCAGGCTTTATCGTAGCAGACTGGCAGTGACACTCCCTGTTCTTCCTGTCTCTTGCTCATAAATGAATTTACTGCTCTAAGTTCTCATTAGCACTGCCAATTTGGGGAAACACATTGCTTCTATTAAGGTGCAGGCTGTACACATGTTCCTTTTGGGGGCTGGTGTAGCAGCTTTTGTAAGGATTGTGTCAGCAAAAGGAAAAGGGTATTAACATTCCTCTTTTCTTAGCCAAGAGATTTCCTAAGATGTCTTCAGTGTGCTATTTGCAAAAAGTGTCTCTAATGCAGCCGTTGCATCAGTCAAGCATTGTCTTCTTACAAGGGGTACTCTTTGTCTAAATATTCTGTGCTTCGATCTTGGACCAGTCTAATCCCACATCATACAAATCCCAGCCAGTCTTCCAGGTCCCAAAAGTCTACAGGTTCTCTCTGCATTTGCCTTCTTGCGTGCAATAATTTGTTCAGCACTGAACTGCTGCATAAAACTGATCCATATTGTCTCCTTTTCCTGTGCAGAATACAACTTGTTAGGGTCAAAAAACCACCACTTTCAAATTACTAGTGTTATGTTTCTTTCATCCACTTCCTGTCTTCTCCTTAGAAAAATAATTTTTGGACAGTTTTACTCTAGAGTCGGTTTTATTATTCTCAACATCTGTGTTTTCTGGCATTGTGTCACGTAAACTTCCCAGCACTACTACATAATATCACCCTCTGACAGAACCTTAATTTTTTCTCTCATTTATAGAGTAAGCTGATAGTTAAAAGCTGCACTTCTTCCTTACCGAGCTTTTTCTGTTTATGTTTTTTTAAATTAAATTCATAAGCAGCACTCCAGCATCAATTATTGTTCTTAAATGGAAGGAAGTTATAGCACAAAGCACTGATTTGCAACTTAAAGTTTTCTGATCTTATTGGACAAGTAGGTCATTAAATACAAAAAAGAGAAAGAAAATTCCATATCTTCAAAGGAATATTCTAAACAAGGACTTTAAAAAAATAACTGAGGGCAATTGGGAAAACACAGGGATTTTCAAAGTAGTTTTTTAATGGCATGTCAGATACTTTTAACAATAATTGGACTCAATTAGATGACAATATAAATTATTATTATTTTACTCCTTTTCAGTGTTCAACATTTAGGCAATGGTTTCCATCAGAGAATCTTTGCTTTACTCACAGCAGAGAGCTCATCATTCTGGATAAACATCCAATCATTGTAAACAAGAAAATTCAGGCTTGGGATGGGGGTCAAAAACCCTTACCTCTAGTCCCAGTATTGGCACTGGCCATTTTTCCACACACTCTCCAACATCAGACAGCGAATAGCTGTGTTACAGAGAGGGGTGTGTAAGCTGGACCACTTTGGCACAGAAGTGACAGGCAGCTGGTATAGCCTGGATGGGAAGAGGGCACCATGATCCACTCAGGAGACTAAGGAAGGTAGGGGTAAGCCTGTATGTCCTGTGAATGGCAAATAAACAGATTGGAGAGCAAGCTAGCAGCATCCAGTGCTACCAGTTTGTAAAATGCAGAAGATATACTGTTCTTGCTCATGGAGTTGGGGACCTCTCAAATCCCCTCTTACTGCATTGGCATTTTCTAGTGAAGCAAACTGGTAATGAACATGATGAGCTAGCACTGAAAAATACTAAATAGTGAGATCCTTTGGTAAAATCTCATCACTGTGATTTAATTCCCTGGGTATACCCAATGCTAGTATTAACTTTTGACCTCAAAAATGTTTTTTCAGGACCTTAAACCAGAAAGCTCTGGTTTAAGAGGTTTCAGTTTGCCTTACTGACCAAATCAGTAATCCCATAAGGGAGTCTATGAAAAGAATGAGCTTCTATACTGAAAACGAAAGTCTATTATAAATTATTATATTATATTCTATTTTATTACATTATATTTTACAATTTAGCAGTCATGAAATATTGTCTACACTCTTAAAGGCCTAATGCCTCATTGCTCTTTACATATTTCACTTACGAAATTTCACCAGAACTCTCAAAATGTAAAATGCTACCTGACTTGTTTGCACCATACTTAGGTAAAGACTGATCTGTTGGAAACCAAGTGATTTGTATGCTGTGCACACACATTTAAGATCTGACACTCAACTTCTTCCCTTGCAGTCATACCTGGCAGGGAAAAAAATCTTGCTGCCAGCCATGGGGAGTAAAAGCATTCCTTTTCCACATTACACTGTTTTGTAATTATCTCTGACTTTTTTTTTTTTTTTGGCTGTCCTTCCCTTTCCTTTTTCCTTTCCTTGGAAATCAAAAAAAGTATTCAGTTACCAAACCCTCTTCCTGCTTTCATGCAATCTGAGAGCTGCCCCTCTAAGGATTTAAACCACACTTGTAGTTCCTGACTTAAGCAGAAAGTAGCAGAGTTGAATCTGAAACCTGAAAAGCACAGTCCCTTCCCAGGTTTTTCTCCCTGTTTGAGCAATATCAAGAACTTTTCATTTTTTCTCTCTGTTGAGCGGTGTGAACGCCTGAAGAGCAAATTTCTCCATTGCCAGTGCTCCAGTGAAGCTCTTATAAAGAGATACTGTAATATCAGCCCATGAAGATGATGAGAAGGCTGGCATCCTCAGTGCTTTTAACATCCCTGCTCTGACACGAGGTGATGTACTAGCTTGCAAGCCTTCGGCTGCCGGGGGAAAATGTGCAGACATCCTGAGAGATAAGATACGCCCATCTGAGCTTCAAAGAAATGGAAACTAAATGTGATTGAAACATGTCAAAGTCCTCAGCTTCTGTCTCTTTTCAGGAGACCTTGTCCTATACGTGTGCACTGACATTTCAGCCAGCTCAGGACACGGGGATGGGACCAGAGGGAGCAGCCCCCAGCGCTCCTTCCCCCGCTCCCCCACGTGGCACTGCCGACCTGGAGCCCCGGCAGCATCGGCATCGACAGGGGCACGAGGCAGTGCTGGGCCCACAAGGAGATAAGGGCTGATGGATGGCGTGGATGGCCTGGGGAACGAGATAACGCTGGGACCTACCCAGCAAGTATGCAGTGGGAGGAGACGTTCCCTGCTACTGCCACAGCCCTATCTCCTGCTGCTGTTTGGAAAGAGGTGAGGGCCTGACCTTGTGTTTCTTGGATTTTTACAAGAACATTTCCACACTCTTGAAGAGAAAAGTCCTGCCTGGGAAAAAGGTTGGAAAGTGAGTTCACACCTTCAAAGGTCTTCCAGGCCTTCCTGACCCACACGTGTACACCTTCATCACACTTCTGATTCCTTGTCTTCTTGCTTGCTCGAGCATAAGGTCCCCAATGACCACGAGTGTTTGGTAAGTTCAGTGCCACTTCTCACACAACTAATTTTACCTTTACTTGATAATATGAAAATCTTCCATTCCTGGTCTGGTGTTCTAACATCTTCAAGAGAAGACATAGGCTCTCAGTGTTTTATAACTAAGTCACTGCTACAACTAGTAAAATTCAGTATAACCCAGCAGAAGAAGAGATGCTCTGTACTTCTTTTGAGAAAACAGTGCAAAATGAGATTTTTGAGGTTGTATTTTCACCCTTTTTCCTCACACAATCCTATTATATTAATAAGACCCCAAACCAAAGTGGTGAGTAATACTTTGGATTTTACTAGTATGGCATTGATAATGCTGCTGACATAAAGATATTTGAAAAGATGAGTGTATTACATTTTTTTTTTAAATGAAGTCAAAAAAGAAGGCATTTTTAAAAATATGAGGGCATGGAATGCGGGAAATAAGAGTAGACCAAATTTATTGTCCTTTGAAGAGATTCTTAACATTATCAGCTAAAGCCTGTTGATGATGTCTTTTCGGGAGTAGTCTCTTCAGCAAATGAGTGTTTAATAATCCTCATGCTCTCATTTTTGTAATAATTTCAGTCTGATATTAAATATGACTTGTTCAGATGTCTCTCTGATACAAGGTATGTGTCTCAGTGTTTGGACAGAGAAAAATTGTATTCATATCTCTGTTATGCTTTCAAATTGCTAGGTCAGATTTGGGTCTCTGGCTGTAAATTCTTCAATTCTATTCTAAGTCAAAGGAATGTGACAGATTTAATACCTAGAATAAGTTATTAACTGCAATGATGCATAAACCAGTGGCACTTTCCAAAAAAGTAGTCTTTACTGCTTCTGTTTTCCAAAGAAAAATTAAAATATAATCCTATTTCCTTGTTTCTTACAGTTCTTGCAAAATTTTTTCTTGATTAATCCATCAAGAACTTGAAACTGATGTGCCCATAAATACAATCTTCTGAGTTTTTTTATCGCAGTAATATTTCTGTTGGGATTAGTTACCCTTTCAAAATCTTAAAAGCGAGAGGAATTCATACATGCACAAAGCATTGAAGAATCACTAGCTACGAACAGAAAGTGCCTGTATCTACCACAAACTGTTTATAGAAGACTAATATAGACTTACGGGCTGTGAGGAAAGAAATCAAGAAAGATTGTGCGGGTAGGGAACTTTGCCAGTCTGTGCATGTGCTCAGCTGAAAAACAGATAGAGTGACCTGTTGACTTTGTAAGACTGAAAACACTTGGATTCGCTTCTCCTACAGGCTAGTGAGCTATGGTGGGCTCCTTGCTTTCCACATCAGCCTGGTTTACCCCTGTCGTTGCAGGAACCCCTGTATGTATCATCAAGGTGGAAGCTGCAGTGCGTACACACAGTTTTGCACTTCAGGGATATATTTTTCTAATTTTGCTAACCAACTAGCACTGCTCACGAGGGGAGGCTGTTGCATTTCCCTCTTTAGGTATTGGATGATAATTTTTGGTGATTACCAAGGGCTTGGAGAAGGCAACCTGCTATGCTTGTCAAGAAAAACAGGTTTTGTTTCTAAGGTGTTAGAGAACTTGCCCCTGAGCAGCAGTCTAAAGAATCACTGGACTACTGTGAATGTCTGTACTTGGAGAAAGGTCTGTGGGGAAAACATATTAATTTTTATTACAAAAGCTAAACCAATAAGAAAAAAACAAAACAGCGTAGAACTCCAGCACACAAACCATATTTGGGAATTTTGATACATGAAATGAAGCCATATCTCTCGACAGCTGGTATTTGGTTAATGTAAGCCAGAAAACAACTTCCATACCTCACATTTCACACCCTGATATTCTCAGTAACTGGCTAGAGCATTGTGCATATTATTATCGCCTGCCATCTTATTCTCTTCTCAGATGTTTGCATGACTAACTTCAGAAATGAGCACATTTTAAATTTTTTTAAAGAATAATATATTTTTTCAACCATTACGTTACCTTCCTTTGTTATTAAAAGGGTGGAACTGCGCTCCTAAGTTACCACAAGAGAAATAACGCAGTGTGTGGACTTTAAATGAGGGCTCCTATGTCCCCAACGGGCAGCATAGTTTCAGAATTTGATCTCTCATTTTGACTGTAAAATTTACTGTAAATCTGAAAAAAAAATCATGTTTTTGTAAAAAGGTTGCAACTCAGTATTTGCTTTCATAAAAAACTTACACAGAAATGTTGTCATTTAGCCCTAACTAGATACAGATTGTAGTATACAGCATTGAGCAATTCTACAAGAAATGAACTTTAATGAGTGTTATATCCTTCCTGCTACAGCTGTGGTGTTTTGGGAAAAACTACCTACTAAGCTAGAGCCAAGAGAATTTTGTCATGAAAGCCTATGAGAATGAGCCTGGCTTGCCTGCAAAGGACAATTTTGGTTTTTTAAGCAGAAGAATAATCACAGGACAGGGTTACAACATATTATCCACCTAGGAGTACTCTCATGATAGTCTTCATCGTGCCCATTCAGAAGTCATGTTTAATAAGTATTAAATATTTGCCCTGAGTTAAATATTTAATACTTATTAAGTAAGATTAGTACTGTAAGATCTAGCAGGTCTTAGCTGCTACCCCACTAAGCACTAGTGATGAAGGCAAATGATTGGAAGATACTACTTTATACTTTTATGATCATCTTCATATACAATTTTAAACTTTCTTTTCAGGATTTTTTCAATATTATGCAAAGTAATGTAATATATATATATATTACTTCATCATGGCTAAGTGCTTTGGCCAAAGTGATAAATTATAGGAAATCTTGAAGCTGAGACAGCTGTGCTACCTTTAATTCACCATGTTGTGTCTAGTTGAAGCTGGGATCCTGAATCAGTGGGGAACATTCTGTACCTATAAATCACTACCAGTCATGTGCACACTTACGTCCTCACTCTTATTTTGTTATGAGAATCATTTTCTGTTATTTTAGGTACCCTTGGCATTTCTGACGGTTTATGAATAGTTACTCTTATACCAAATTACATGTCCTCTGTGACAGTGATCAGACACATTTTGTCTTTCACACGTTATGCCATGTTGTTGCACAAGGCACCATTTATTACTGATGTAAATAGCACGCTACCTCCAGCAGCCAGCATGAAAGTAGGAAATACACAGCATGGTGGAAACAATTGCAAAGGTGTTTATTGGTATTGCTTTAATGTTTTGCATATAGGAATTGTAGCTGCTGCAGGGAGGTAATAGGTGGACTAAGGTTTGTGAGGTGTGATAGAGACCTATCAGGGAGTTGACTTAGATGTAAAAGTCCACGAAATCCAAGAATGAGAATCACCATCCTGCTCATGGCAGCAGGGTTGGAACTAGATGATCTTCCAGGTGTCTTCCAGCCCAGGCAATTCTGTGATTCTGTGATAAAAAAGGGAGTGCACAGTTCAGAAAATTGCTGCTAGGATCCTTCAACTGCTTACTTCACACTGTGTACAAAGCTACCATGAAGAAACTGATAATTTGAAAGTTGTGGTTGGTTTTTTAAAGAGTAGGGGAAAATCCAGTTTTTTGAGAAGCAGGGCCAACTGGATTGAAATGAATTCTGTAAGCACTGAGGTCCCAAATTCTGTTTTTTAGAGAAAATGTAGCATAACACAAGACGTATCTTTGAAAAAATGTTAAAATGGGCTTTCATTTAATAGTTTTTTTGATGTATTGAAGGTAGTTTTCATGATGTCATCCGGATAGTTTAAATAAACTGTTTGCATATAAGGTTAACAAGCTGCAGTGGTAGCAGGGTCTGTGTGGGATTATATTAGAATTAATTTGATCAATTACTTTTAGTTCCAGAGGTCTCCAGATGAGGCAGAAGCCAGCATATGCAGTTTGGCAGATGAAGAATCAGTGCAGTCAACACATGCCGTGAAGGTAATGAACATTCTTTCAAACTTCATTTTTCATCCTGAGCAGAGAAGACAAGTAAGCCAAGACACTGCTGCTCAGAGCAGCCAAAATGATAACCATAAATAATCATAATAGAAAGCCCATGGCTTAAATGAAATGGGGAAGGATAAAATAAGTATTTTGCCATTAAAATGATGGTTCTAAACCTAGAATTTTCATTACGATTTGCCCTGGAGTACATGAAGTTTCCTCAACCTTGAGATGCAGCTTTTGAATTAAAAGATTGCTGAGCATTTTCTTTTGATAAACTGTTCTCAAGAAGAGGCTGGTATAAACAACATTAAGTCAAATCAGGGGAAATCTTTATAATAATGTATTTCATTTCCACTGCTGAACTGAAACCCAGAAGGATCAATTCTACTGGCCAGCTTTAATGGAAGAGAGTGGGAGGCACTCCTGTGAAAGGATGCCATGGGCGCAGTGCTGTCTGGAGCTCATACTCCTATCCACACAAGATTTCTGATGACTTATTAGACACCTTTAACCAGGCTTGATCTATAAAATAGGATCACAGACACTCAACAAGAGCAAGCTGCCTGCCGTCCACGTCCCTAATCTGTTTCTTGCTGCTGAGAGAAATTTGTTATTGGCTTGAAATGTATTAGTATCCACGCATAATTAAAATGACACCTTAGTGGAAATTGAAAAATTTGACAAGTGCAAAGAAAGTAATCATTGCATTGCATTATAAATATAGTCATTCATTGCATTATACATATACACTCTATTTTCTATCAGCTATATTTTCTTTCTTTTCCTCTCACTGATAACTTATCTGTATGAGCAAGCTTGATGTACTTAAAACAAATTATCCATAGGCCCATGGACACCAGACATTTTAATTTTTTATTAACAAATATAATAATGTTGCTCTTCTAAAAGAAGACTTTTATATTTAAATGTCTAAGTGTGGATTTAGAATGTTATGTTTTATTAATACAGTAACCTGCTATAAATTTTCATTTAAGTGTAGGTGCACGGTTTCATGTTAAGTTGAAATTGTCAGGTGGTTTGTATGTGTTAAAAATATAAAGGTTAGGATTTGTGTTTCATATTATCCAAGATTAAGACAAAAGCTAATATAGTTTAAAAAAATCTCTCTTCATCTGATGCATCTGTTGGAAAGGAGAATTTAGTTTGACTATTTCCATACAACTTTTTAAAATGACAACCTTTAAAAGCAAGATGATGCCAAAATGAAGCAGATTAGCTTTGCTAAAAAATTTTTAATCAGAATTGCCTATACCTTCAACTTCTTCTTTCAAAAAATCTGTGACAATAGTGTTTGCAACTCAGTAATTTTCTTTAACAGTATTTTGATAAATTTTCCTCTTATTGAAATAGCAAAGAGAGTTAAATTCACTGCAAGCCATCCTGTTATAATTTTTAAACTTTAGATTCACAGTATTACAGTATTTTCAATTTGCATGCATAAAAGCAGATTTCAACCAACCAAGCTCTGATGGCCAGACATCTGGTTTCTCTCATTTCTCAGAACAGTCTGTTATCCGCATGCAGTGACTGCCAAGTGATTTGCTTCATGTTCATACCTTGGCATTTCCCAGTCATGCAGCCATTGCATTCTGTTACCACTGAACGGAGATTGTGGGCAGAAATCCTGTAGTTCACTTGGCACATGAATTATTGTCGCGTAAGTTTTAATCTGCACTGTAAAAGTAAAGATGGGGCTTATTAGAGACTGTATTACCCCTGTCTTCTTCCTTCACATCTCCCACTGTTTTTTCAATAGCTCAAATAAATGCTCTTTCAGACTTTTCCATTTGCAGCTCCTGAAAGAAGCAAGCTGTACATAGTACAGACACAGCCGGCAGTGGGTGGCCATCAGGTTTACAGCAAACCAGGTCATTAAGACTTGCAGTTTACAGGGAAAGCAGGAAATTTGGCATGTGCAATCAACACCCACGGTTCATTAAATGCCTCTCAGTTGTCATAGGTGATGTTGCCTGACAAGGGGGAGCAACCCACTGCAGTCAATTTTGATAACATTATTTCCCTATCAAAAATTTGGCTATCACAACTATAATGAAATGTTGACAGTAGGCAATTTTAAATGTTTTCAGCATTCAGGTACCAGATCATACTGCTCACAAGACACAGTTGCTTTCACCATGGCTTTTAGTAGATGGGAAACTCTACCTTCACCCAGCATCTGCAGCACTATTGGCTGTCAGGACATGTTCCTTTAGGCTGTCTGGTTTGCTCTGTTTTATCTGGATACGTAACAATGCACATATGAAGAAATGTTTATTGACTTCAGTGAGATTTAGAGTTTATATGTCTGGGAACACTCAAGAAAACTAATACAAATTAACTAAAGGTGTGAATTTAAAGTTGTGATTACTTTAACTGCATCATGTGCACATTCTCATTCAAAATTAAAGTGGCCCTAATTCAATTTAACTACATTTACTTCCAAAGTAAATGAATACATTCTAAATGAGAGTTGGTTACATGGAAATTTAAAGTGGTTTAGCCAATCTATTTTAAAAGTTAATTCAGATTGATTTTTCTGCATGTTCTAGACAAAGCCATCAGGTCTTAAATGGAATGTGAAATCCTATTTCATTTAGGTGTGTAGCCTAAAATGTTACTTTCTGGTTACTCTAAGGATTATTCTGCATGTCTGCAGCCTATGCATTATACCTACAGATATTTTTTAAGGATCAAAATACTACTTTCATCATGAGTTTCTACATTACTATTCCCTTGCAACAGAGGATTCCCACAGGTATTTCACTCAACCTCTCTGGACCTTAGATCAGCAGTATCTGAGTGTTTTTAAAATAAATGCTTTTATGTCAGGCTTTGAAAGCTGTTGCAAGTTTTCAGAAGGAAGAGAAACTAACATATTATTATTATTATATCTTGAACCAGCACAAAACAGAACTCAGGGCCTTAAAGAATATATAAGTAAAAGAAGGCATATTGGGCTGGCTTAGAGAAGTTATTGTGAACTTAATGGAGTATACATACATACGTACAGAACCAAGCTCCCCAAAGATTAAAAAATAATGGCTATGGACTAAAATGTGTTAACTGCTGGACTGCTGTAAATGTCACAGACTTATTTACAGGCTCTTACAGCAGCAGAATAAAATGCAGCAAGAAACATGATTGAAGATGATTCTTGCTAACAACCACCCCTATTAATACAGAAGTATTGGTATTTTCTTAGAGCATGATATCATGTAGTATGTTTTGCCTACTTATCAAATTCAGAGTAAGAGATGAAAAATTATTTTTACAAAGCTGAAGCATGCTGTATTCTTCCAGAGAGAACTATTAGTATCTCATTAGTTCACCATTAGCTCAAACAACCTCATTTGCTGATTGATTGATAGATGGACAGAAGAACAATATTTATGGTACGTAGAAGCTGCAAAGATAAGTTAGAAGAAGACTTATGAAGTGCCTCAATGAGTTAGTATAACAAATTTTACTGGTGGTCAATAAAGATTTGTGCTCCTAACCTTCTTGGTGGTTTTGATGGGAAAGGAAAGATATGCCCGCCTATTAAAGTGCAGCTGTACTATATCCTAATATACTGCTTTTAATTTAACTAAGGGTCCCTGGAGAGCTTCTCTTCTGATAGCACACGCTAAGACTGCCCTGATGCAATGACTGTTATTGTTATCAGTGTTTGTTCTATAAGGTTGGTTTGGAAAAACTACCACGTATTACAGCCATACCTTCATTTGATTGTGTAGTTGTACCTGAAGAGAACAGTGTCTTTGAAAAAGAGATTTCTATTTAAATTAGGTTAAAAAAATATTTTGGATTGTGAAAGTCAGGGGTAGGAAGAACCTTAGGATTTTCAAAATTTTAGTTGTGAAAGATTGGACAAGAATTCTTGACTTAATTGGCAACTGGAATTAATTTGAATGCCTAAGTTCAGTCTACATGCATGAATTTATTCATGCTTCATACGTCACAATTTTAACATCTGGCCTTGAAATCTTTTCTTTTTCTTTTGGATCAGTTGGTATTTCAAAGAACTAAATGTACTAAGTCTTCCAAAATCAAATACAGAATGCCCAGAAAAGTGCCACAGGTTTAGATCTAAAGCAAGCTAAATCTTATCTTTCAACACAAGCCTGTCTAGAAGCCACACACAAATTTAAGCTCTCAGTGTGTTCAAGCTGCATTTTGAATCTAAAGACAGTTCTTGTTGTTCAGAACTGCTTTTTCATGCTTACTTGTGGCTATTTATGGAAAGGATATTCAATATCTAATGAACTTCCTACAACCCTTTTCAAAGTCTCATGAGAATGAGAAACTCTCTTTGGAAAAATGTAAAGACGACAAAGCTGTTTTTCACATTCATGTCATATTCTGTGTGCCACCCCAAAGCACTTCATGTTATATGTGCCTTCTCCAGAATTTGTTCTTATGTTGATAAGGTGAGGATAATTTGATACACAATAAAACACACTGAACAAATAAAAAGGCTTCAATCAACTATGGAGTGAATTGATTAAATTATCTATTTGGTAAAGTCTATATAAGATTTCTACCTGAAGGCAAAAAGATTTCTCTGGGACCACTGAATCAAAATAGTAATAAGAAGGGCATTTTCACTGTAAATTTTAAACAGCAGTAGCAACTCCATGACATAGAAAGTTTATTTACTGTTGGTTACTTGATCAGCTGAGGGTACAGCTGATCAGTCAGCGTGGTCTGGTATTGAACATAAACTGTATGTGTGCAAGCTGTAGTTAAGCTGGAATAAAGCCGTCCAAAAAGAGGCTAAGATTAGAGCTGTTTTTGAAACGAGCCTACAGCTCTGACTGTGAGAGTGCAAACAGGTTGGGGCTGGCTAACCTCCAGCAGGCTGCAATCCCTTGCACAGGCGCCTGGCAACTCAGCAGTGGCAGAAAGGGCTCCCTGAGCTCTCCCTGAACAGTGCCTTACTATCTTAGAGTAAGGACCCTGCTTCAGTGCAAGGGTGTTAGTTTAAACCACTGCCATATACAGTGATTTATCAGATAAGCATATCTCATGGGACTGGGCTCGAGCTTATGTTGCAGCTGCACAGCTAGCACTGTCCCTCAGGACAGGAATGAACGCTACCTCTACTGCAGTGCTGGCACAAAGTAACATTATCTGATGTCACATGTGAAGTCCAGCTGCAGAGCAAGTCATTAAAAACAGCTAAATTAAGAATGAGGAACTCATTCTGATTAGGCTCAGGGAAAAACCTGTAAAGCTACTAAACTCTGAATGTCTTGATTTTGCTGTTTGTCCTACTATAACAAAGGAAATTAAGATATTTTAATTCCTCCTATCTCTGTCATCTATAATTAAAATTTAGGCCTAATTGCTGTTTTTCTATGTCAAGAATTAATCAGTGACATAGAGATTCCTTACATCAGTAGTGTGAGAGGAATCACTTGCTCCATTTGTGACATCTTTAACACTGAATTTCCTGCTTGAGTGAGTATTGTAAATTTGGAATCATGAATGGATTTGGTGAGAACTCCTTGAAACAAGCAATTCTTTTAAGGCCACTTAGTCATCTGGGAGGCATGCATGTACATTGCACCACCAAGGAGTGTGTCCTTGTTTTGGCTTGGATTAAGTTAATTTTCTTCCTAGTAGCTGGTACAGTGTTGTGTTTTGGATTTAGCATGAGAATAGTGTTAATAATGTCATTGGTAAGTAGTGCTTACCCTAAATTAAGGACTTTTCAGTGTCCCCTGCTTTGGCACTGAGCTGGTGCATAAGAAGCTGGGAGAAAGCATAACCAGGACAGCTGATCTGAACTGGCCAAAAGGATATTCCATACCACAGAATGTTATGTCCAGTATAAAAACTGGGGAGAGTTGGCCAGGAGTTGCTGAATTTAAGCTCAGCAGTCTTAAGCTGTGACAGGAGAAGTTTCGGCTAGATATTAGAATAAAATTCTCTACAGAAAGTATGGTTAAACACTGTAATGGGCTGCCCAGGGAGGTGGTGGAGTCACTGTCCCCAGAGGTGTTTAAAAGAAGACTGGATGTGGCACTCAGTGTCATGGTTTTGCTGGTAAGGGAGTGTTAGGTCATAGGTTGGACTTGATGATCTCCAAGGTCTTTTCCAACCTAGCTGATTCTGCAATTCTATGGCTCAGGGACGGTCCGGGCATCAGTCAGCAAGTGGTGAGCATTTTATTGTACACCACTTCTTTCTCTTGAGTTTTATCCCTCTTTCTCTCTCCTTTTCTTTACTACTGTTACTACTACTGTCATTAATAGTAGTATTATATAGTATTTTATTTCAGTTATTAAACCGTTCTTATCTTAACACGCAAAGTGCAAGTATAGCATGGTAAGCTCTTCTCCTCCAGTAGAAATCACAACACCTCTTTAAGTTTTCATGCAGGATTTCAAGCTCTTTTTTTCGAGTTTTAAAGTTGGTGGCAGATTAGTTTTGATTATCCTTTCAAGAATTTTCAGGACGGAATGAGTCATTCCCACAGTGTAGTACAGAAGTACTTCTGATAGCAGCTTCTGTAACAGTCAGGTCTCTTCTGTGTTGGACACAGCAAATCTTCCATATGGGTACTTTTAGTACTTTGGGTGCCCAGTCTTAGGTAACAACTCATGGCTCTTTTGGCCCTTGATGGGTACAGCACAGAAGGACATCCACTGTCTTAAGACATTTACAGTTCAGGACAGGAAACAATAGGCAATATAAACAAAGAGGCTAACAAAATAGTACAGTAGACCTGGTATACATGAAACATTTAAACAGTAATAGAAACATTCAAAATCTGTATTTCTAAAGGACTTAATGACATCAAAAAAACTCTGGATGGTGTCAAGGGGCCAGTGGTGCAGTATACAGAATTCCTGGCCAAAAAAAGGGTAAAGGGTTAGCTCTGTGAAAGACCAGACTTTATTAAACCTGTATCTTTGTTTGAGGTATTGTACCACCACTCTCCATCTTCCATTCTGTTAAAAATTCTGATTTATTCTTTACCTCCCTTCAGTCATTCACACACAGAAAAAAAGTTCTTACACATTGAGAACCAAAACTTCCCTGTATTGATTTTTAGTATGACTCAAAACTCATTCAATGTATCTATACAAACAAGCACCACTGGAAAAACAGAATTAAATAATAGTCCCTAGCAGCTGTGTTTCACATATACACAGGATTGTTTAATACGACAACCCTATTGAAAACAGAATCTTATCTGAGCATTGAAAGTGGCTACTGGAATTTCAAAGACATTCCTACCCCAAATGTACATTTTCTGAATTTTTAGGCTTCAGTATTAAAGATGGTAAGAAAGAACAATCCAGCGTTTTTTGTTTTTCTTTAGCAGCAGACATGCAATTCTATTTTATTCTTCTTAAAAAGCATAGATTGAGTTTGTTCAACTTTTAAAGAACAATTGACTACTCCTAAGAAAACAGCAAGTTCCAGCCTAAAAGGTAAGAATTTGATATTGTTACAGGGAAAAATACACCTCAAATTAAAGGCTGCTAAGTAATTCATTTGACCTAGAAGAATTCCCTCTTCAAGATGTTTGCAGGCAAGGGAATAGAAATTTGCATCTGCTAAATACAGAACAGGCTTGGAAGGTTACCCATGTTATTTCAAGGACTAGATAGTCAGTTCTAAATCCTTGACTGTGTCTGAAGAATACCTTTGTGTTTCAAAGGAGCTGGTAGCCTCATTATAGTGGCGCCTGCATTTTGGCTTTTTGGATCAGGCACTTAACTGTCTTCTTTTCTGATCTTTTCTGAGCCTGACTTAGCTTTTAGCAGATCTAAGGGATGAAGATGGTAGTCAAAGATTGTGGGCACAAACAATGGCCATCCTTGTGTGCCATCAAGCAAACAGAGGCCAACACCAGGGTTACTCCACTGGCTCTGTGCTGCCAGATGCTGCTTATACTGAGACACTCCGCCTGTGCCTTTAGGAAGCCGTCTGCACTGGGCTGGAGCAATAAAGACATCTGCTGTAAAGGAGGCATGTTCTCTCAGGCTTAGTCTTGCTCATTTGACTGTAAGATCTTTTAGATGGAGCCAAAACAAATGGTCTTTATACATGAGCTAACGCAGTGGGTTCCCAGTGGATGACATGGGCTCATATTTGCTATTGTGTTACAAAATATCAAGAAGCTATTGCGCTATGTCATTATTATGCAGTGCATGCCAGAAAGTACAAACGGTGTTTTTGAAAAGCCTCCAGAAAAAGTTAATCTAGGTCTGTAGTTTTGCAGTGTAATGAATAGTCACTTTCCAGCCAGTCAGAATTCTAATTACAGCTCACTGCAAAGAGACAAATGAATCTATCTGCAGTCTCAGTTTGCAGTGCAGGCACACACATGCACAATGAAGTGCATGATGAATGGTGATGAATCCATGATCCCTTCTATATCCCTTTCTCAAAGCACGGGATTTGATATCTCTTCAAAGCACAAAAGAAAGGATAAACAAACATCAGTCATTTTTAACAAGAGAAGTTTAGTAAAGGGAAGCAAACAAATTCTGACTTCAGTTTATTCTACCCACAAAAGAAAGAAATTCAAGTGTTGAGCTTTTGAGGGAAAGCAATAAGAAAAAACAACCCTTAGGTACAAAAAATCCAAACCAAAATATAACAAAAAATCACACCCCCCGGTGAAAAAAACCCAAACCCAAAAGCAAAAAGAAGAGAGCCAAAACAAACAAACAAATGCCCTCCACACCTTGACTGAGTAATTTTGGAGAGGGAAAAACGGAAAAATAGATAAAAGAGACAATCATTTTGCTGCATCCTCCATGAACCAGAGACCTGGACAAAATAACCTGTTAGTTCCTAAACCACCACTCCCTGTGTTTGAGAAGGACATCCTAACCCTGTGTTTGAGAATGACATCCTAAAGATATCAGAATGACCCCTGTGAGTATGGAAGGACCTCTCTGCCCAGCGACTTCACCACTGTGAGCATTCCAGCAGCGGCTGCCTTACACCAGGGTTACTCCTCACTTGGTAGCAGTCAGTGCATTCAGAGTGAAGTATTTTGACAGGTAGGAGGATACCATGGCACAAAGCCATAGCACCAGTGTTGAAGAGACAGGGGAGAGGTTTTGCCAAAATATACTCCCTCAAAGGTAGCTGCTTGCTGTAATCACACATCATTTATTGAGTATGAAAGACAGTCTGATACAGGCAGGGTGCAATGACCTTGCAATTTATTTCACTTTTCTTTGTCACAGACAAGACACAGCTGGGTCAGACTGAGGTTCTTACCCGCTATCTGACCAACATGCGCTTTCCCCCCGCCCTGCCTAGCATTAGTTTTCCTTATACAAACCAATTAGGAGAAATTCCTGTTCAGAAGTTAGCAGGTCAGACAAAGTGCAGGTGTTTACACTGACCCAACTCAACTGCTCTCTGCTGAATCTGTCCAGAGCACTATCCAGCATGTCGGTGGTCTCCAGACACCATAGGGACCTTCCTTGCAGACCCTGCCTGTGTTTGTCCAGAGTGGAAGGGGAGACCACCAGGACTTCTCCCAGAGATGTTCCAAATACTGCTTGTCTTTGCATGGTGCATCATGGCTTTTACCAGCCTGGGCAGAAAAATAGTGTAGAGGTTTTTTTCAGATAGCATTTCGGGAACATCTTAGTGCATCAGCCTGAGTTTCTCATTATTGGAATGTACAGGCTTTATTAAATATGTCTGTGCAATTGCACGTATCACATGGTTTTCCAGAGTTTCAACAGGTTCATTAGTTTTGTGACAAACAACATTACCACATATAAGATATTTATACAGAGTAAGATGGAACACACATAAAAATATTGACGTTGTTAGGCAGTTCCATGTTTTAGATGCTGCCCAGTGTCTGAGTTCTTCTCTTATCTGCAGGTCCTTTTGTTTAAGTAATTAGGATATTTTGTTGACATTAAAAAGCTTGGAGGCTTGAATGTCTCATAAAGTTTAAAATTAAACATTCACCTCCTTCCATTGCACCCAAATTCCCTTTCAGTCTTCTCATAGCATACAAACTGTGCCATACTCCCTGGAAACTTGATTGATTTCATTGAACTCTAGACAACCAGGATAAGTATATTGTGGACACATAAGCAGATAAGACGATGTGGGCAAATTTTGGCAGGTGACCATCTAGTGACATGACAAATGCACTGCTTCCAAGCCATGTGCCATAAACCAGCATGAATGCACTGCCTTTTTTTTTTTAACGCACACATTGCATAGATGGGACTGTTAAGAGATCTGATCTTATAAAATAGATATGCTGTAGGTAGTAAACATTTCTTTTGTTAATGGGTTTACCAGCAGAAAGTCACTAAGTGTTAATGCACATAGTTGCTGAGGATCAGAATGTGTAGTCATTCAGTAGACTCTGTGTACTCCGGTGGCAAATATCCCTTTGTTCAGGCTATATTGTAATTTTTTATTTTTTGCTTTTTTTCTCCTAATTGATATTCAGATAGTTCTCAGCGTTATTTTCACAGGAAAGCAATGCATTATTTCATTTTGGCTAATCAGATCTGCTCCATTTGTTACTCTTCTCTCTTTGTGTTTTATAGAGCAACATTATGTTTTACACGCGCTTGCCTGATCTCTTGCTTTGAGGTAAAAGAAATACATAGAGCAAAATGCAGACCAAGAATTTTTCCTCATAAATGAAATGAAAGAAAAATATTCACCACTGTAGTACTTTTACAAATCAAAGGGTAGGAGAAGGATTTAGGATTCTCTCTAATGAAAAAAAGAAAAAAGACTATAGAGAGTACTAAGAGTCCTGGATACAGCTGCAGAAGGCAAAGGCAAACAAAGTAAGAAAAATGTTGTGTATGCCCGAGTCTTTGCAACATTTACTCCCAGGCACTTGGGATGCTGCTAAACAATAACACCTTATGATGGTTTTACAAGAGCAAAAAGGAGACAATCTTCAATACTAGTAGAGCTATCCAAGCACTTCTGAATTCCCCATTGAGCTGGGATGCAGCCAGTTTAAGAAACGGTTCTCACAGGCACCACATGGAAGATGTGGCAGAACTGAGCCCATAGGTTCATACTAAGTCTTCTCTGTATTTCATAACACCTAAAGTCATGCAAAGAGATATCATGCTCAAGGTGCTGGAAAAACAAATTCAAATTGATATAATATGGCTGGGGCAAATCAGTTATGAAACCCAAATCTGACATTAGGTTTTGGACTTCCCATTACTCTGGGAATTATAATGTAACAGTTTTCTTCACAGCTTTTAGGCCATCAGTTAAGGAAGTCTTTGAGATTTTTACTATATGCACAACATAAAACAGATAAAGTTCATCTATTTTCCCGTGATGTCCAATGAGAAAAAGATGGCACTGATTTCCAAACTGAACTTTGATATCAACAAACTAAATCCTGATTCACAGGCACTGTTGGTGTAAATGTCCTGAAGTACAGTCCATGTCAACTCATTGTGCTTCTTAGAGAAAAACTCATTAAAAATTCTATTTCTAGCTGCTTTCTGGTGAACAAGCTTATTAGTTTCATCAGTGAAGCCTTAGACTCCAATACTTCTCTTCATCTCTGTTTCAGCTCATACATCAACAGACCTTCTGGAAACTATGCTCTGAAGACATATAAGGCTGGTGAGAATCCTTTTCCAGCATCAAAGATGGGTAACAGCTCTCAAACAAATGGGAGCCCCTGCATACAAATGGAATTCCTGTGAATTTTTTAGTCACGGAAATACCTTTTTTTTTTTTTTTTTAAATTTGTCGTCTTCAAGGAGCTATCTGCTTTCTTTCTGGTACTGTTGGAGTTTCCTGTTGCTGCAGCTCACTTTTCTTGCCACAGAAGAGAAATGTACCTTGCATAACTCCCAATATTTTGTGGGTATTTCCCAGATTCCACACTGAAATGGACAGCTGCCACCCAAACAATTGCTCAGTCAACAGCAACAACTGCAAATCCACATAGTTCTTCCACTTATACAAGTAAATGTCACATTACAAGACACTGTATGTGCATTAAGCTCTCTCTTCTTCTGTATTTTCAGGGCAAAGGGGTCTTTGCTATCAGGCATTCAGAAATTCAACAGGTTATTCAAGTTTTAAATTCTTTTTCTTGCAAATACAGTATAAGATTAAACAAAAAGGTGCAAGCCTAATAAGTTACATTATAAAAACATTCCCTCTCTACGCACAAACTTTTTTAGTTCTTTTTCATTTTAATCATGATTTATAAACTGGAGTTTCACAATCCAGCTGCTAGCATTGGGTATCCATTCCAGAGCAGCACTTGAATGGAGAGCAGCCCAGCTGTAGCGGAGGATGTTATTGGTTTTTCCAGCTGGTCCCAAACTTGAAAATGGCACTGGATGCAGAATAATGCAGATATAGTGACAGTTACTGAAAGATCAGAAGAAAGGAGGGGAAAAGAATCACAAAGGAGGTTGAAAATTGATTGCACAAAACTCTGCAAAAATGTATATTATTGAAATCCAAATTTAGCATAACTAAGTAGTTTTGATAAATCATGGGTGGCCCATATTGCATCATCATGGGTTGAGAGGTCAACCATCACTTTTGGCCTGGATTTCAGTCACGCAACTGGCATCAGATCCATCCTGACAGAGTGGAGAAGGGAATCTGATGTCCAGAGGAAACCACAAGCAGCTGCCAAAGAAGTGAGGGACGGAACGAGCTGCTTGGATGCAACACTGGATACTCATCGTGCACTCATTGTACTCACTGTACTCATTGTGATACACAGCAAGTGCGGACCACAACATAAATTCAATCAGAGTAGGGAAAAATTGACTGGGAATGTCTTGAGATGATTATCAACAATTACCAGCATCATTTCTGTGCTTATTGCGTTTCCATTTTCTTTGGTGAAAAGATACTGTACTTCTGATGGTTCCTCTATAGCAAGTCGTTTCACTGAGTTTTCTTTGCACCATCATCTGTGAAGACAACAGAAAATAGGGGCAAAGGAAAGAAGAAGCTAGGAAACAACAATTCTAGAAAATTAATCTGTAAAACAGTAAAAGGAGTAAAAGGAAAACAAAATGCACATTTAGCAGAGCAAAATGTTGGAAGGCAGGCAGGGAGGATCATTATATTGTCCCAGGTGCTCTTAAGGACTTTTCCCTCTATCTTTAAATTTTCATATCAGTTTGCTGCAATAATCAGAATGAGAAACAATAAATTGTAAGTTTTAAAAACTGACCTGTGTATATTGTCAGATAGGAGATAGATGAACATAAGGCAGTGCCATGACCCAGAAGTTTCTTGAGGTCCATTCCAACTCTGTCTCCTACGATCCCATGATTAGGCAGAATGTTATCAGAGACAGATACCTAACTGACAAAAGTAACTGATCATGTAGAACAAATGTGAGAGACAAAATCATATTTTTAAAGAATTCTTAAGAAAATACTGTACAGGATTTATACTGTGACAGAATGGTCTAAGTGATTTTGGTTTATCTTTCAGGATTACTGTTTGCTTCACGTGAACTGGAACACTTATTTCTGTTGGATGCTTCCCTTTAAAAAAAATCCCCTGTGGCTTCTTTTTCAGATATAAATAAAATTGAAAAAATATGTGAAGTGTGGGTGAAGGAGGAAAAACAACAGACCCAGACTGCCTGGTACCATTCAGCGGCGGAAGATGCCAAACACAACAAGTAAGTTTTTACAAGCATTACCGAATAGTCACCTTTCTCACGAAAACTCTGAGGCAAGAAAAAATGACAGTTTAATTCTGTGTCTCTTGATAAGCACTTTTCAACAATCCACAAAATGTGGGTATCTCCAACGTAATGAGAGAAAATCAGTGCTTGCTCTTGCATTTATAGCTACAGTCTAAGACCAAGCATACACAACAGAAGTTATGTGGGTCTAGCATTAAGAGATGGCACCTTGCCACCTAGAATGAAGGAACTGACCCAATCTGCTCCCTATTCCAAGGACACATATAAACAGACCACTCATGAAAAACATTGTTCAAAATACCATGCAGTGTCTCTTGAAAGAGTTGGTTCATATATCATCAACACCGCACATATTAGAAAGTTTTCTTATTATCTGCCCAAAACTTTCCCATATGCAAGTAAAACTTCACTTCTTGCCACATTATGAGGGACATGCAAGATTGCTCACCTTCGCTTTTCTTTACACCATTCTTTAAAACTTCTCATATATTAGATTAATATCACATCCTTCATTTCTTCCTCAAATTTTCCTCAGAGATCATGTTATTTAATTTTTTATCCTTTTTGTTGTTGTTCCTTTAATTACTTTTAGTTAGTCTACATCTTTCTTGCTGTCCTCTGCAGACACACAATATTCTTGGCCTGGGGTCTAAACATTAAGCAAAAAAAAAAAAATTTTTTCTCATGCTTTATGTAAAATGCTGCTGTTAATAATCCCATAATGAAAGTCACCTATTTTGCAGATATTATTTTGTTTTCTTATTGGTTAGTTCTTGTTCTGCTTTTGCGTATTTCATATTTTCTTCCTGATTGATACATTTTTTTAAATTCTAGCAGACAGTTTTCAAGTTCTTTAATTTAATAATTTAATTCTTTTTCATTCACCTATCTATAAGTGCAAAGTTATTAAGCCGGAATCTGTTTCATCAAATAAATCACATCTGAAGGACTGACCAAGACCTGTGCTATCACCTTTACACCATCTTAGCATTTTGGCTGTGAAGTATTGACTATTCCTTTTTGATATGGCTTCTTGACTCCCTGTTGTGGCAGATAGATGAGACAACAACTTCCCACCTGTTTCAGATAGCTTTTCTGGGAAGCAGATGTGTCTTTGAAAATGCATTTTATGGTAATTACTCAAAGCTATCAAGGGAAATGGTTTTTCTGAAGACAAAAACTACTTAGGGTTTTGGTTCAGTAACGTGCAGTGGCTTGGTCCAGTAGAGTTGTATTTCTCAATATTGCAAATTATTTCTAACTCCTTTTTCCATTTGTATATTCCTCATCTTCTTGGATGGACAATGTGAGACGTACTTTTCACCTGTCTAAGAGGTGCATGTATTTTATTACATTTTTCTGTAGTACATCTTTGTGACTTTTGTTACCCACTTTGTAAGAAGGCCAAAGACAGGCTCCAGTCACGCTTCTTTCACAGTAAGTTTTGATGCACATAGTTCTCTGCCAGTGTAGCTACTTGATCAATACAGAGAAATGGTAATCCCTGTACAGTTGAGGTTGGAGTTTACCGCCAGAGGGAGTCTACCTAGCTCCACATGTAGAACAAAATACGCTCTGATTTCACAACTTCAGACCATAGATTTTACAAGGAAATCTGAGAACACAAAATACAATAGCATGAGTGGCAGCCTTGAAGTATGTTCTGAATATAAACTGTATTACCAAGTGTAGTTTAAACACCTCTGTTAGAAAAGGAAGTTGACGTATTTTAAATTACTGAATTAATGAAGTAACCTGCTGCTTGTGCCAGCTTTGACATAAACGCCTGATAAAAATGAAAGCCAACATGCTGTTTTTCTTTGAGAAAGAATAATATAAGATCCTTTGACTGGGACCAATGAATTTTTCCAGAAGTAACGTGCTCATCTAAAATAATAGGTTCTATGTCACCACAGAGACTTAGTAAAAAGAAATATATTGTGGGAAATAGCTTAGAGCTATTATAAGAGAACAAAAAGGTCACTAGTGCAAAATAGCATTTTCTTCATTTTTTTATACTCTGGTTAAAACATAGTATGGGAATTTCCTAATGCTGATGGTTTATGTTCAGGATCTCTTAAGAGAAGTGGCTTTGAAACAATATTTGCTCTCTAAACCAGAAAACTCATAATGCATTCACATCATTCTGAAGGTACAATAACAAATCCACTAACATTTTCAATTTGATTTTTTTTGAATATTCTAATACTTACATCTAATAAGCAGCATAAGGTCAGCATTTAAGTATTTTATCTATCAGAGCATCAGAGATTACTATAATTTCCTCTGCTTCAAAAGGCTGAAGTAAGAATGTATAAGCCTCTAAAAAGAATTGAAGGAATTTATCCTATGTAACATTCAAAGAGGTAACACTGAAAATAACCTTAGCTCAGCATATATAAGTTGTTTAGATCATATCGAAAGATGTGTTACATACTTTTTAATCCTACCCTGAATCCCACAATGTATATGCAAAAACTGAGCAAATAATCACATCTTTATATACCTCCCTGTGTTCTCATTGGCAGCTTTCAAGGCACCTCCTGAATGCTCCAGCTGTACCCTCAGTATGCCATAAATACAGGCGTGAGAATTCACAGCACCTCAAGATACACCACTCCTCCTCAACCCCCATCAATTCATCTGTGCTGGAGAGTCTTGGGTATGTGAAGCAAATTTTTAGATAACAAAGCATGAAACCAGTGTCACTGCATGTGTATGCAAAACAGAGTTGCACTGCCTTTCTAAGTATGCTGCTGAAAAAACTTAGCCAAATGTAGGATCACAGCAACAGCCACAACAAACAAAATTATGGTCTTATCCCAACCACTAAAACTTTTTTTCTCCAGAATGAATACAGGGTAAATCTTCCAAATTTCAACAACTGGATCATTTATATTTTAAAACTTGAAGACCAATTATCCTTATAAATATTTAAGTTGGTTTTGCTGGGGCTGAAACTACACCAAATGAATGTCTAAGCTTTTCTGAAAGCTTCAACTACTAGTCTAGATCAACATTTTAGTACTGAGCCAGATCTATTTAATTTTTAGAGATCTAAAGGTACTGCAACTGAGCAATAGTTCAACCATTAGGTATGACATAACAAATATACTCTAAACATGAATCTCGATTCTTAACAATTGTTCCAAGATCATAATGTTTTCCTCACCTCTACTCATGTGTGCTATTCATTACTTATCTGCCGTATAAGAACTATATAATACTTCTAGTATTTTTAGTATTTTACTTTTTTAGTCCTGTGTCTCTGTCACCACGTACAAGTGGGAGTTGTTTTCACCTGAGACAAAATCAGTCAGGCTTTTCGGAGTGCAAACCCAGTTGGATCCTGCCTGGGCTGCCAAAATCACTTCTGACTGTGCCTCTCAGCTGTCTGGTTCAGCCAACAATAACCTCCCATAGGACAGGGCAACAAAAAACAGAGCACAAGTGCATCCTCTGCTAACACAGTAGAAACTGGGCCAAACTTAAGCTGAGCCAGGTGACACATTTGCCCAGAGCAGGTACTGCTTCCAGCCCACGCCTTGAACTGCTGGCTTCCACCAAGTGATTCCCAGCATGTGGATCTTGTTTGCTTGACCATTCATGTGATGGCTTCCAACAGTGATCATGCCAATTGGCACAGCAGGCAGGTCCACTGAGGCTAGTGGCCAGAGACAGCTCCCAGGCAAGCAGCTGGGGAAACAGCTTTGTAACACCACAGATCTCAACATCTCTTGGAAAAAAAAGGCTTCGAAACAGCACATATTTTGTAGTATCTCAGTTGGTCTACAAAGAGGAAGGTGTATATGTTTCTTGGAAGAAAGTATTCAAAATACTTCAAAGATTTCAAATATATTAAAATAATTAATTCCATGGACTGGTTGTGTTCGCTGTTCTGGATAAATCAGCATGTCAGCTGTTTCTGATCTATGTTCCCAGAATCAGGCAGGAAGTGGGAGGCTGCTCTTCCTCCTTCCATTTTAATCTTAGAACAGCAAAAAAAAAGGAGGAACTGAGACATCATTCCACTATCTTTATATTATTGTGCCAGTACACTAGCAGCCACAGGAAGAAAACTTAGAGATCTCCTGGACAAACATTATTTGTTTTAACTAAATATTTTTATGTTTCTCAAATATTTACGTTTGTTTCCTTTTTGGCTTATATAAATATATATATATAAATATATAGAATATACACACTGATAGATAGATATACACTGATAGACGTATTTCGTAAACCAAAAGTATATATAGATATTTAGAGACTGAATATACTTAATGTGTGCACATATATATATATATATACACAAAAATGAAAGTATATATATAGTCTCTATACACTACAAAATAGACTATACACTATATGTAAGTACTTTGTGTGTATGCAGTAATACATATTTACCTCCCCACCCTTTCGCTCTCTATGCATTGGTTTATAGTAGCTTTTTCCATTTGGATATGCCTATTTTGTAAAAGACTTTAGATCAAAGCTACAAAAGCTAAAGTGTAGCTTGTGTCAAAGCAGACATCTGCTTCAGTTACCCAAGGAAAGGACCAAAGGTAAGGGAAGATTTTCTATAGGTTTTCTGTATGGTCAATACAAAGAGGTACAAGAGACTGGGGGGTGATCTAGAGTAAATTGGAATTCCTCTCTAAAGGTGTGTATCTCCTAACTAAATGTTAAAACATTAAAATGAGGATGCTTACATTACAGGAAATTCAATATTGTGCTTAAAAATAGGTAAGCAAAAGCTCTGTACTATCTGTCTTTATCTGCAAGTGAAAATATACCTAGGATAGAATGAGTTTCCTTATGGTGGTGTTGGGTTTCCAAAGGAGGACTGGTTAGTTGAAGTTAAAACAATCCCACTATGTGCTACTCTGGATTACTCATGCTTAATTTTAGTAGTATCACCTTCAGTTTAGCCAAATATTATTCCTAAGCAAATTCAGAGATTTCATTATTATCTTACTGGCAAATCATATTTGTAAACTCTGTTATTGAAATGAGATGCTTGACACCCTGTTTTTTGATATATGCAACACTAAATTAATCAATGGAAATAAAATGTATTGTAGGATACAACGTAAAATAGATAAATAGATTATTAGAAAGCCACATGCACTCTTCTGTAGCTAAATTTGTAGTTTATGCAAGTCAAGCATTTTAAAAAATCCCTTCTAAGATATCAATTTAATTTCAATGATTTGCTACTAAAGTTCCTGTCTCTTTGTCAATGGATTCCTCCTATCTTATGACTGCATTCTCCCCTAAGGACTTCACTGAGCTCTTGCAGCTATTTTGTTATGAAGGAATTTGAAAATGTGTTTATTAACTTATTTAGACACTATGTTTATTGCTTTCTCAACACTCTTGAGAGATTAATCTTTTTATTTTCTTACTCTGTCTTTAGCATCTGTTATCACTTGAAGTACGAGCTTGAAGGAAATAGATTTTTCAAAGCCCAAATTTACGCCTCCAGAGGACAAAATTAGCCAGAACGTAGTGAAATAAAATTTGTCAAAGGAGAATTATGTTGCAAAGCCAGAGTTTTGCTTAACATGTCTGAAATTATCTTAAAGAAAAGTAAATATATATATTAGATACTGTATCAGCTCTAGTGGCAACGGTGCCAGATTCTTTTGCATTGCTGTTCAGCGGATGTTTGCAAGCTTTCCTATTCCTCTTTGGGAAAGCCATAATCAACATTAAATTGATAAACTAATTCTTATAACAGCCAGAGACAGTGCTATTTGGTGGAAATCAATTATGTTAGAAGTTTTCCATTTTTCCTACTTACCTTTTGCCTGGTCTGGCTATAATGCAGACAGATGCCCCGAGTCAGTTTACAGCAAAATTGTAAATGATGCAAATTACAGCTGCATTTGGGCTGTGAAACTCTGCAATAAAGAAAATTCTGGTTCATGCATATCCATTGTGCAATTTTCAATGAAAAATTGTTTTCACATGCCTTTATCTTACACGTCTACAAAGTGGGAAAAAAAAGCTCTGTGGAGTGGAGGCTATACTCTGAAAAAAATTACTGGAGATATTTGAAACAAATTTTTCTGTTGCCTAGCTCTCATAATCCATGCAAATGCAAACATTTTGAGAGATATTTGTAAGCTGGAGTGTGGTTTTTGTTTTCTTTCATTTTAGGGCTCTGGTTCTTTTAAAGCAGCAGCAGATATGTACCAGTGTGCCTGGAGGGGAGCAAAGAAATTTTTTCTCAGGCTAATTTTGGACTGAGTATTATTAATAGTATTTTGTCTCCAGTTAATTCTACAGTCACTTTATAATTTTTATTATGATAAATACTATAATCAGCTAGAAGGATACATTTAAGATTAAGGCTCATTAACTTAGAGAGTTTATAGTTTAGGATATGTGTATATGTTTTGCAGAATGAGATTTTCTCACCTAATCACAGTTGTTCTCAAGTCAAGCGTCTACCTAAGTATAAGCATCCTCTCTTGGCAATGGAAATAGGCACTCATCATTAAATCTCTTCTAGTGTAAGAGTTAAAGATGGATAGGATGCCCGAGAAATCATCTATTTGTTTTTATTATCTCCTGCCACAGTCCAAACTAAACTGAATAGCTTTCATTAGATTGCTGCCTTTTAGCCAGCTAAAGTTATGAGGTGTAAACTGTACCCGAAATGCATATGAAAAACCTAAGAGAAAACTGAAGTGCAGGATTTTGGAAGGAAGTGTTAAATATGCACGTTCTTAAAATTCCAACAGTGGTTTCAGAGAGCAGATTTCCATTCTCTTACTTTCTTCTTTAAAATCTAGGTGAATTGTCTCAAATCAACCACACTCAGCAAGCTGAGGGGGACAAGGTATTTAAAGCACTAAACACCTACATAAAACCAGATGCAACACCTCCCTCATTTTGTACATGGGTAATCGCAGATGGGAACAGATGGAAGCCAAAAAGCTGACCTTCTACAACCTCTTTGGAGACCCTCTTGGCAACTCCCTAGCAATGACTTCAAAGTCATGAGAACATATAAAATACATTGTGCCCAGTGTCTGGAATATAAATAACAAATACTGTTCCTTATCTTGATGCCTTAGGTCTTAACTTTTATATTTTTCAAATTCTATGCTGCTTAGTGCGTGGCTCTGAGGTTCCTTGTGCCCTGTTAATTTCTGCTCTCTCATGCTAGTTAGACATAACAAAGCCTTTCCAGGCCTGCTCTTCAAGGACACCTAGACCATCCTAGGCCCAAAAAGTATAAACCAAAGAGTCTCTAAAGGGGGGGTAGCTGAGGGGAATTACATCATTAAACTGAAGCTTTAATTGGAGAATTAACCCTGATATGCAAATGAACCAAACCTATAAAAGTGTGAAGAACTCGTGACCTGTCGTCCATCTTGGGGTCCATTTTGGTAATAGACTCTGGCTCCCCAGGGTGTACCTCTGAAGGCCTTTCAAATAAATACCTACCTTTATTCCCTTATTCTCCCTTACATGTCTAGTCTCTGTGTCTAGGAGGCCTCTTAAGGCATCAATCTATCCCAAAGAACTAGTTGCAATGTCACCTTTGCCTTCTATATGCATTTTATAAATGAGTGAATTAACCAGCACTAAAATTTAATGTTCTGAGAATGCAGATCTTTTAGAAAAACACTGTGATCAGTAAAACTTGCATATGTTCCTATGGTAACAACTGAAAACTCTCAGTCACCCTGTGATAGATCAAGGCCCCCATTACTGCGATCCCACACCACAGGAGTAGGCTGGTGTATATGATTATCGCAGCCTCTGCTTTGTGCCAAGCAAGCAAGGAAATAAGCCTCCTTCTCACAGGCTGCCAACTTGATGGAGCAATACAGTTCCCCCAAGTTTTATAGTCATGAACTGGAGAGGTTATTACACTGGCTTTTGCTGCATATTACCTTCATTTTCTTCCATGCTGCCACCTTCCCTACCCTTAGACTTCTGCCATGATTCTCCAATGAAGAAAAAATATGCAAAAAGCTTCCAATTCATCCACATTCTCTCCTACTCCCTCCTCAAATCTTCTAAATTAAGATTAGCTCAGGAATTGTAACACTTTGAAAGAGAAAGCCAATATAGACTTTCTTCATCTACCAAGTGATAACACAAAATAATTTTGAACTCTCATCTTAGTAAGTCCTACACTAGATGGAGATAGTACTGCTGGCTGATAGACATACAATGAGATGTAGATCTGGTTACAGGAATTTTTTTACAAAGTGCATGCTTTCAGCAGGTGATTTTTAAAAAATTCTTCTAGAAAGGGACACTAGGAAATGAATTGTTGGTTTGTTTGTTCTTGTTGGTTTTGGTTTGAGTTGGGTTTTTTTCCCCTGGAAGTGTTTTCGTCATGGTTCTGACCTCAAAGTTCTCACTAGAGCAAATTTTCCCTGGAAAAATTAGATGAAATTGAATGGCAATGTTATATTCATCACTGGTGAAGCCATGATGGTAAGAGTTAGAAAGCATTGAGCATTTCCTAATGCAGTACCAGAAACTAGCTGCAGAGAAAGCGGATCACCTCTGACCCTGTCTCCCATCTGAGGAAAAGAAAATGATCCACAGTTTAAGAAATGTGGAATCCATTAAAGAAAATTCCAAAGACCAAGAAAAATTTCACAGATCAAGGCCTCTCTTACATGAAACCTTTTGTCTAACTGGAGGAATTTTCCAATGGTAACTTTTGGTGTGCCACACAGGGATAATACCAACTGATACTGTGCACTGACTTGTCTCTGAATGGAGGGTCCAGCCTCCTGTCCTCACTGTTCTCTTTTTCTCGTGTCATCCAGTTTTGGATGAAAGAATTAAGACAACTCACAACATTAATATAAAGAGATAGCTCTACAAAAAGGCGTCAAAGAATATCCACTGAAATTAATTGACACAAATATAATTTGAACAACAGCTAAGATTGCACACTAATCTTTGAATAGATCGATAGCTTCTAATGTTCTTACCTATAACTGAAAGTCCTAGCAAGTCAGAGAACACCAAAAAATGTATGTTGACTTCAGTGATTTAACATAAAAAATCTTGTAACAATTTACTCTGGATAAAATGAGTTAAAACTGATTAATAAAATGCTTCAAATGTCTTACATGGGACAAGCTACACACCTTACACGATTTTGTTATATTCTCTGGAAGCAGGAAAGCGGGTCAAGACAATTATAGACATTTTATAGTTATAGAAATGTATGAAATTGACTTAGTCATGGACCACAGGCTTGAAATTACATGATACAAAAATTTTACTGGGCTGTAACTGAACAAATGAAATTAGGTCAGGGAGATGAGATTAACTCAGTTGGTCAGAGCATGGTGCTAATAACTCCAAGGTTATGGGTTCAATACTCATACAGGCCACTTACTTAGGAGTTGGACTTGATGATCCTTGTGGGTCTCTTCCAACTCAGAATACATTGTGAATCTGCTGTGAAATAATTACTTGGCACCTAGGAACCCTTAGTTCCCTTTAATGTGATTAAGACTGTGCTTCTCTCTGTGGAAGAAAGCAGATGGTTGAAAGAAGTGTTAGCTTCAGGCAAGTGCATATGATACCTTTTCCAAGTATTGTCCCACCTCTGTCCGTTCTGGGTCTTTTTAGATACATCTTCTACTTTGGCAAGGGATGTCTCAGGTTTGCCACCTGCTAACAACATCCGGGTATTTGTCTCCAGCATGACTCCCGTATCAGAACACAATCCATGAGATTTCACAGATGGTTGTCAGGGAGCAAGTGTCTGAAGCCCAAAGCAAATCAGGATTTCAGAGACTACTGTGTCTTTTATCAAGCTGCAATGCCTGGATTATCTAATATCAGCTGTGTAAAATAAAACCAATGCTTTTCTGGAAGACACTGTCTCTCTTGTAAATCACAAACAGTGGAGGAAAATCCAAATAGCAAGTCAGTGTAGATCACAGTAACCAAAGTTTCTTGCTTAGTTCTCACCTGCTGTTAGTGCTCATGAAGATGGAAAAAAGTACTTCTACATCGTCTTACTATTTTAGCAATGTAAACATACCCAGCTAATGCGAGTAGAGCTCTATATTTAAGTGTACAGGAACATTAGGTGAACTAGGGAACAGAAATTCCCATTCTGTTATTTGTTAGAGGGCAAGACCTGCCACTACTCCAAGGGCAAATGAAACATCTAACTGATAGAAGAACTGGTTTCTCTCACACACATTAAAAATATTGTTCTGTAATAAATGAGAATATTGACAACTCATCAGCAAACAAAGGCAACAAAAGAAGTCTGGGGTTTTTTTTAAGATGTGCAATTAAATACTCAGATGGAAAGACAGAACAAAAGAATAATCATCATGATCTGAAGTGTAAAGTTTATTTGTCTGAAAGGATGAGTGGGCACAGGAACTAAATGCACAGATTCGGTAAATATTTGTGCTTTGTAATTTTTCTTAGAAAGGCTGACTCACTGAAAGTCTTTACTGCTGTGTGCAAGTGCAGTCATCATAATAGCACAATATTCCTTTCTGAGTATTTTACAAATTGGAAAAATAAAATCTCAAAAATGTATTTCATCTAATTCTAAGCATTCCAGTGGTTGTTGCTCCCCCACTGTATTTAGCCATTTTCTTGCAATTTCTCTTAGTGAGGAAATATTCCTTCGGTATTTCTTGAACATTTATCTTTTATGACGGTTTCCTAAGAAAGCTAATGAAATATTATATGTTAATCTATTATACAGTAGGTACAAAACTGGTTAGAAAACACAGTTAAAAGCTACTTTTCAGTGATTACAATTTTTATGGAAGGATGAATTGAATGAAAGATGAATGAAGTGATCTACCATAGGGCTGATAAGATTTAATATTCTCACCAGTAATAGAAAGGGGAGAATGCATACGGTAAGTGATACCAAAAAACTGTAGCTTAGCAAAAGAATTCAAAATCATCAAAACAAACTGAAGTAAATGTTGGTAAAAAGAAAGACAAAATTCAATATTCTGACTAAATCACTTCACAGATACAAAATGAGGCCAATATCCGTCCTGAATATGGTCACAAGTTGAACA
Organism: Ifrita kowaldi; assembly: GCA_013398055.1. Classification (NCBI taxonomy): domain Eukaryota; kingdom Metazoa; phylum Chordata; class Aves; order Passeriformes; family Cinclosomatidae; genus Ifrita; species Ifrita kowaldi. The sequence goes on along the minus strand of VZRS01005290.1, from coordinate 347,476 downwards.
AGCCCAGCGTCATGCTGCTGCAAAATCGTACTTCATATGAGGATGTTTAACTGGTAGGAAAATGATGGAATTTCTTTTCTGATCTGAGAGAGCAAAGCATTAAAGCAGTTTGTCTGCAGAAGTTTTGGGCTCTTCATCACTGGAGTTGATGAAGAAAAGGTTTGACAAACATTTTCCAGCAAACGGACTAGATCATCTCCTGTGACTCCTTGCAGGTCCAAACCACAGGGGCTGACCTTGAGCCTGTATAATTCACTACCACTCTCTTTTCTAAAACAGCTACTTCTAGGCCATGAGTCATGGCTTTATTTCAGTTTCATTGATAATTCAGTCACTAAAATAACATGGTATTACAGTGGCTATTGCACTACTACAATCCTAAAATAGTCAGTGAAGTAAGACTTTCTGAAAATCTGACATATTTGATTGTAAACCTTGATTCACATTGCTTAGAGCATATCCATCTTTATTTTGCATCTAATTTAATAGTTTTTTGACAGATGGGCAGAAGGTAGTAAATGGTACATTGCCCAAACCCAGATAACTTCTTGTAAATATTTCAAGGCTTCAGCACCCCTGTGACCTCAATCAGGGAAATTACATGGAGCCCTAATACTGTTGTACTGTTCATTTTAAAAGCAATTTAAAATCAACAAGATTATACTCCTGAGTGAAACCTGATTCTGCATGAAAAAAGGGAGCTTTTTGCTATGTATGTGTTCCCAAGAGTGTTTACATAGAACACAATTTTGATTTCCGTATCTCCTCTTAAGTGCTGGACTAGGAAGGCTTGCAGAGCCCACAGATGCTGGGGGCAGAAGCAGGAGTGGTACAGTGACAGCATCATGCAGCAGATATATTGACTCGGAGGAACTACTGGCTGGAGGGTCAAAACCAGAAATGACCATTTTTGAAGGCTTCTCAATGGCTCCCAAGGCTAATCAAGAAAGTGTGGGACCTGACAAGGGTTGATAAAGGGAAAGGAAGTGACACAATAGAGAAGGAAAGAAATAAAAGCCTACTCCAAAAAATGGGTGGGGCTAAGGCTAGTATTGTGATATTGGGGCTTCCTGCCTAGGTAACAAAACTGTTAAAATGTTAGGTATTCTAGCAAAACACCCCAAATCCTAGTGATCTCAAATCAGTAAACACCTCAGGTTTAAATTTTCCCATCTCTGCTCAGTTCCTGTGTAATGGGCATCACACCCCGAAGATAAAGTTCATCTGTGCTTGTGAAACACTTCATTCTGGCAGTGACAAACCTCAGAGAAATGCATGTGAGAAGACAAATCCTTTTGCCTTCAGAGTGGGCTTGAGACTGCATATAATAAATGAGTTGTTAGGAAACAAGGAAAAACCGCAACTGTGTAGTAAATGCTCCTTGGGAAGAGGGCTCCCCTAGAATGTTATCATGTAACCAGGTAATTAAAGCGGGCATATGGCATATACACAAGTTCCACATGTAAACTCAGCTTTGGTATTTTCACTTCTACTGTTCAGGTTCTTGACTTTGCAGCTTAATTCGCGTCCATCTCACACAGCATTACACGGGTGGATTTATTGGCTGCAAAGGAAGGGGTGGCTGCAGTTTCCATTAAGACACATGGGTAGCTTTCTCTTCCCTTAGATTTTGACTTAGTAGCATGAGGTAGAATTGACAGCTCCTATGTGTTTGTTGAATGACATACATATTAATACACATGCTGACAGGGACGAGGCTTGGCTTTAAATTGAGGTTTCGCTTTTTTCAGTAACACATCACAAACTCATATATGATTGGCTTTTTGCAGTCACTCTAAATTTTCCTGCAGCATTAATTGTTTTCCAATTTATTTCCTTGATTGCTTTTCTCTAATTTGGGTTTTTTTTCCACACAGATTTACTAAACCAGTTTTTCAACCTTGAATCTCAATTAGTTAAAAAAACAGGTCCTAGAGTAATCTTTGGGTTATTCCTTGACCCCTCTGACACACACACACACACACACACACACACACACACACAAAATACCTATAATAGATTTCTGTGGCCACAGATCTCTTTAGCCTCACTGTAATTACAATGTTACTTTGAATTAAAGAAGGTAAACTGCCCACATACGTTTCTTAATGACTGACAAAAAGCAACCAAGCTAAGTTAGAGAGGGAGTTCTGCCCACTTAATAGGGAAAGGGAAGGGGTTGAGGATGCGGATGGGGACAGGACTGGGGAAGGGGTTTGACAAGGGGCTGTGGATGTGGCAGAGGCTCTGGAAGAGGTTTGTGAAGATGCTGTGGAAGGGGCTGTGGAAGGGGAAAGGCAGGAAGGGGGTTCAGGAGGGGCTGTGGATGCGGCAGGGTCTGGGAAGGGGTTTGAGAATGGGCTGTGGATATGGCAGGAGCTGGGAAGGGGTTTGGGAAGGGGCTGTGGATGTGGCAGGGGCTGGGGAAGGGGCTGGGAATGTAGCAGGGGCTGGGAAGGGGTCTG
>VZRS01005290.1:278078-344809 GCA_013398055.1 Ifrita kowaldi | reverse complement strand
CCCCTCCCGTCCCCTCCTCTCCCCGTCAGGCCGCCGGTACTTCGCTCCTACCCGTGCCCCCCTCACTGCTGCCCGGGCCCCCGCCCCGCCGCAGCCTCTGCCGACCCGGCCTCCGGCCACGGCCCCACCACCCGCCTCTGCTTCGGCTCCTCGGTGCTTCCCTCACGACGGGCAGGGGGCTTCTGCTGCCAAGACAAACTCAAAACTCTCTTCTCCATGTACCGCCGTTATCCCTTCTCGCACCCTTTTCTTGTGCTGCCAGGGAAACATTCCCACCTCTCCTCTTTCCAGTTTCGCTGGGGGGTTGTGTGTGTGTGTCTCCGCCTTAGACTTTGAGTGGATTAATAACGACCCATTTTCTTTGTTTGGCGTCTTTCCGAAGCTTCACCCCATTCCAGTTTGCAAATCTTGCAGAAACTTACTTCCCTCTGAGGTTTTCTTCCGAGAAAGCCGACGCAGTGCTGGACTGCGGCGTCTGCTGGGAGCTGCTGGGAAAGAAGCACGAGGAGACATGAGAAATGCTCATGTGTTCATTCTTTATAGTGGGAGCCTTTTTGGCAAGTTGTTGTGGTCACGTTCCACCTATGTGTTTTGCCAGTATCTTTTGGAAGAACTTTATTCTTCCTGTACGCAGATGCCCATTTAAAAAGAAAATTGTTCTGTTCCTCTTTTCCTGAAGAGTCTTCTGTCCCTGACCTTTACAGAAATAGGATTGGTGCATGTTTCGTTGGTTTTGCTCTGGCTGTTGCCTGTCCTTAACAAAAAACCCTACAGTATACAAAGAGGCTTTTAAATGTATTTTAAAGTTACTTGCCTTTTCTCAAGCTACTTTCTTTTCTTCTTTCTTTTTATAGATGCATAATCTGTGCATTGGTAGAAAAAGATCTGTGGAAAAAATGCACTGAAGGAATAAGAAATGATGTGAACCTGCAGTTGACAAGAATTGCATGAGTAGACTTCTGTGCATCTCTGTGTGACACAGTGTGTATTACTGGAGTCTTGTTCAGTGCACTTAGACTGCAGTGTAACAAAAACAACGTTTTTATTGATGTGGTCTAGAACTAAAGCTGCAGGAGATAAGATAGATTTAGTGTCCAAATCACAGTTACCATGAGATAAAAAAGTTACTGAAACTCCTCTAACTGCGAACACTGGCAAAGAAATGGGCTTTTTATCAGTTGTTTTGGCTGACAATTCCACTATACTGCTTTGTTTATGTACACAGTCTGTTTGGAATGGAGTCTCTAAGTAGAAAGGGGAAGCCTCTTTGCTTAAAGAGAAGCTTTTAAAAGCTGTGTCAGTAAGGTTTTTTTTGACATCAGCATTTAGGGCAGTGCCTTAATCTTGTGATTTTCCTGCAAATGTGGAAGGCAGAGGTAATGAAAATTGACTTTGGACTTCTTACTAGCTTGAGCATAGACTGATGTATTCAGCGTATAGGGTACCATGGTGCAGAGAAGAATGATTATCTCATGACGTGGGCCTAGTTAAACTTTTGTCTTGAGTGTTAGTTTAATCTGGTAAATGTTCATTAAGGAGCTGATTATAAATGGTAGTGGGAGTTGTATAGTAACAACAGAATGGTGTCATGCTTTTTGTAGTTAATCATGTATTTGTTTCTGATACCAGAGGTGAGAGTGTGGCAAAAGACACTGTGGTCCAAAGCCAACTTACATGAAGACTTTGGTACTTTGAAAGGATTCCCAACTGGTTTATCCTGGAGCTGTCCATTTGCTTTTAGCGTGATTAATTTCAGTCCTTTCCTATTTTGTCTTGCTTTCATTCTCCTTGCAGTTCACAAAATGTGTACTGAGCCCTTCCTGCCTATAATTTGATTGTGCAGTGGAAAATCTGTGTGGTTTCTAATAGGTCTTTCAAATAGCTTCCATGTTAACAAAGTCTCCAATTAGAAAACACACACTAAGTTTCTTTTGACAAAATATACATTCAGTGTATATTATGAATGGCAAACATGTAGTGTTTAAATACAGAGGGGCTTAGTTAGTTCAGTGGCTTCAAATGGAGAATATTTTTTATTTCAAGCTGAATTCTCTGATGTGAAGAAAAAAGAAGATGGAGTTTTAACTTTCTCTGTGCATGTTGTAAAAAAGTTAATTTCTTGAATTAAGATCTCTTAATTGTAGGAAATAAAATATTAGAAAGAGCTCGCTGAGCTGTAACACCTGGGATTTCTGGGGTATAGTGGAAACACATTTTAGGACTTGAAAATTTGCTGTGTGGCAGAGAATGAGAACTCTTCCTTTCTGTCATCTTAGAACACCTATGAACTGGGAATCAGGTTGGGCAGCAACTTGCCTGAGCTGATGGGATGCTCATTTCCTTGTCAGATATCCATAGTGCCTATGAGCAGTAGAATGAGAATGATTTTATTTTGTTTTCATTGTGCCAGCTGTATTGTGAGTCTGGACAACTGCCTCTCTTAAATTCATGGTTGCTCAAGAGGTTTCTCTTTCGCTGCCAGAGAAGCTTTTTTTAGTGAGAACAGCGAGGATGAATCATGTAAATGGCTTAAGCCAAAATTGCATTTACAGTGATAATCAGTGGTGAATTCCATGTGAACAATATTGCTGGTTATTATATATATCTGGTGGTTGGCATCTACAATGCTCTCCTAGGTATCAGGTTTTTGTAGCTTAGTGCCTTCCTGAGGCCTAGGTAGACTTATCTACTTGCCAAAATTTCAAGTGTGTGGATTTTAGCAGGTTTTTTTTTATGTGTTTGGTTGCTTGTTTTTTTGTTTGTTGTTGTTGTTGTTGGGTTTTTGTTTTTTAAAGAGTGTCCATGATTTGCACAGCAAGAAGTTCTGGAAGTTAGCTGTGCATTATGAGAAGAATCACTCCCTGTTATAAGTTTAATCAACAAACTGATCATTTGCTCTCTGTGTCCTCTGCTCCCGTTGGAAGGGTCCACAAACAACTGTATGAAAGTCAAATTTGATGACATGTATGTAAGATATATGTTAGATTTTCTGAAAAAATGGTATGTTCACTGTTACTCTCTTTTCACTGTTTCTGCCTTCTTCCTCCTCCATGCACCAGTCTGTGTCTCTGTCACCTTCCTCATTTATGTTGCACCATTTCTTATTTCATTTTCCTTAAACTTCTCCTTTACTTCTATATTGCCAGTCTGTCTTTTGTGAAGCAGGTGCCATGTGAACACAGGGACCTAGGCTGCCACCTACTCCTTCAAACAGTATTTGTATTCCCATACTCCTGTTTGTTGGTGTTTTGGGGTTTTTTTTTTTAATGGAAAAATACATGGAGGAACTTGAAAATAATCAGTGAGCAGTAGAGGTGGTAATTTATCAAGGACTGTCATTTAGGGCAGGGTGTGTAATAATCTCGTTGCCAGTTGATCAGTTTATGTCAAAGATCTGCAGCATGCATTTGGTTTTTGCACATATGGCAAAACACTAGATAGCCACAGAAGTCCAGATGGCTTTAATGATATCCATTCAGTTTAACAGTGGCCATTACAGAGAAAGCACTGAAGATCCCACTGGAATATCTGAGAGGAAAACACTAAGTCCTTCACTACTGTACTATACCTTTGCAGAAAGCTAAGTCTGTATCCAAGATTAATTGATATAATTCTACTGAAAATGTGTGTCTTGTTGCTTGATGTTAAATCCAGGCTGTAATGGAAGTATGTGGAAATTCATTCCAGTATGGCTGCTTGTGTCATCTTCCTTTCTGCTGCAGATGATACTGGCCTACCATTGAGTCTATTCTCATTGCCCACACTGTGATCTGTGAGCTCCTGTAACCCCGTTTCAGACAATGAACTGGGTTAACCTGAACAACTAGAATATTATGATGGCCACCTTTTGTCAGTCTACTGTGTTTTGACTGACAGAAGCTAGGAGGGGTTCATGCAAGCAGAACTAGTTTGGGGCGTACCTTACTACTTACAGAAGGGAGGATGTCCAAACATCTAGAGCTATGATTTCAGCCACCAGAAAATGCAAGATCTTTTCCTTGTTTCTTCATCAGTCAGAGCTGTAAAATACTTAGTTATTTCCTCCGAATGTAATGAACAATAAAAGAACAGAAAATTGAGCTTCTTATTGACATTGTAAGTTGGAATGGGCCCATGGGCATCTTACTGGAAACTTGTTTTCAAGAAAAACGAGGCAGGATCCTTACTGTCCTACATATCTGGATGTCCTGGCCCTTAAGTATCTTGGTTATTGGAGGCTACACCAGACTTTAAGCTCAGGACTTCTTCAGAAATTTCACAGCTGTGTACATTTCCGGAAATGGACATGTTTGTGACATTTTGTGAATCCTTGACATCAAGTAACTTTAAAGTTTCTAAACAGCTATGCTGTCTGTCTCTGTCTGGGCCATGAGGTTTTTGTTAGTCTCATCTCCATTTCTTGTCTGATACAGAGATTTTCACTGCAGTAACTGCTACCTCCTTTGACAGCCACTTTCATTGGCCATTTTGGCTGTACTTTGTAGAGATAAAATGCAAATGGGGTCCTGTCAGATCCATAGAAGACTGTAACTGAAACAGCTTGATATGTTGTTTGCATGCATGGGTGCTTTTTTTGGTTTTTGAGAGGCTGAATAGCACTTTATGACCCACTGGCTGTGCAAAATAATCAGATTATTAGAAATTATTGACTCTAGTTTTTGATACATCAGGGTTGGGCCTTGCTGGGTTTTCATAGTTCCCTTAGGACTATGTCCATTTCAAAGAGAAGAAACTGTGCTTCATTGCAAAACTCGTAAACAAGCTGATGCAGTATTCAGACCGTGAATAATTTTTAAGAAGCTTCTACACATTGTTTTTTTCTTATAAAGTCACAACCATTTGTGAATATATTTAACCCCATTCTTAATTTATCTTGTCTGATAACACAGCTGTTTAAAAGGACCAGAGAGCCACAGAAAGGTTAACAGACCAGTAGATACCTTATTCTCCGGTCAGCTTGTTGAAATTTATTTCCATCTGGCATTCATGGCTCCCCCTGGCATGGGAGAGAAGAATTGGAAGGGTAAAAATTAGAAGACCAGTGAACAAAGATGAAGAGAATTTAATTGGTAGAGTAAAAATTGCATTTGCAAGCAATATAATGAATTTATTCACCCCTTCCATGGGCAGGCCCATGCTTAGCCATCTCCAGGAAGAGAGGAATGTAATGGTGACTTACACAAATGCTGTAACTCCAAACATCATCTCTGTCCTCCTTCCCCATAGCTTTGCTGAGCACAGTTTTACAAGGTATGGGATATCCCTCTGGTGAGCTTTGCTTTTCAGCTTTTTGAGGTGCTCGTAAGGTCTGAGTCCTTGCCTTTTGCACGTATTCTCATATGGAATTTGGAGAACGCTGCTGGTAACTGCTCTGCTAACTACAGCTGTGAAGCCTGGTATCCAGTGCAGAAATACTGGCTTTCTTTAACAGTGCGATTGGACAGGATCTTTCCCAGCTCAGTAACAGAAAGAGACGTGGTGGCATGTATTTATAGCCTGTCCTAGAGGAATCTGTTTCTTTCTTCAAAGTGGGAATAAATCTGTATTGACCTTTGGTTAACTTCTAACTTTAGGCATGCAGATATTTGCCATGGGTTGATCAGGTTTAAGTGTTCAAAGTGAATTTTGTGTCTGATAGAATTTAATGTTGTGATTAGAAGCCAGGTACCACCAAAAATAACCATTAGTAACCCAAATAGCTACCTCTGATAAAACTGAGAAGATAGACTGAAGGAATAGGTTGAAGTTGTGAGCATTCTCCAAGGGCTCTTTTCCACCATTCATTAATCAAGAGCATAATTAAGTGATAAAGCAGAAAGCTCTCTGCTGGTGTGCTACAAGGGTTCAGGAAGGCTTTTGTTCCCTGTGACTGGCTGTATTAGAGCTGCTTTTCGTGGCAGTGACTTGACAAACACAAACCTATGTGCATTCTGCATCTGTGGCAGCATGAGACTCTCGCTGTGTCCTAAAGCTCCAGGCTATCAAAATGTAAGTGGATTGCTGTTCAAAGCTGAATAGCAGCAAAACTGGTTTGGAATGAGTACCTATGGTTTTGCTGATAAAACTTAAAACTTCTTGGACCTCAAGCATTTGGAAATCAAGCATTTCCACGCTCTTCTGTTGTAGTTGGAGTACAAGGTCTTGAACTTTCGTCTCTACACAGCACTGTCTGGAGAAACAGACCGTTTCTTCTGAAATATGCTACTTCTGAGTTCTGAAATTGCTTAAAACCTTTGGCTATTATGTGTAACACAAATACACTGTCAGTTATAAAATATTGAAGCATGTCAAGTGCTGTGATTTTCTTGAATCTCCTAGCTCATTTAATGTAAATTATTGCAAGTCTTGTAATACAACTTAAAGGAGTTTTATCTCCTTATGATACTTCACAGGGTCTTCACAGAGTGGACATATAGACCTTTATTACCCCAGATCACTCTGTTTCCTGTGGGGTCATTTTGGCATTTGTTTAATATGAGATGAGAAGTGTTCATGTGACTAGTGAGTTGGTTCTTTACAAGGTTATGAACACTACTACCTACACACAGTTTCTAAGCATTTCTTCTTTGATGTTGTTTGCAGGCTCTAGGGAAATATCCAACCAAGAGTATCAGAGAGTGCTCCTTTTGTTATTCATCACTTTGGTTTGTTTCTGACTTCCCCATGTTGTATGTGGGCTTTTCAGAGAGTGGCAGCTTTTGGCAAAAGGAAGGAGATACAATCTCTTCTGCTATTTGAATGGATCAGTTCCTTGTTGCAACGAAAATCTGGTTCTGCTGATTTTGGCTGGGGTAGAGTTAATTTTCTTCACAGTTATTAGCACAAGACTGTGTTTTGGATTTGTGCTGAGCACAGGGTTGATAATACAGAGATGTTTTTGTTTTGCTAAGCGGGGCTTACGCAGAGCCAAGGCCTTTTCTGCTTTTTGTGCTGCCACGCTGGTGATGGAGTGGAGGATGCATGGGAGGTTGGGAGGAGACACAGCTGGGACAGGTGACCCCCACTGACCAAAGGGATATTCCAGACCGTCTGAATCATGCTCAGTACGTAAAGTGGGGGGAAGAAGGCAGAAAGCCAGTTATAAGAAAGGCCTCTCTGTTAGCCTCTGCTGCATTTATGAATGTGAAAATACAATTTGGACAGACTTTTTAAGTGACTTTCCAGTGTTTTTCAGTCTTTTTAAAAAATCTTTTCTAGTCTACTGGTTTCTTTGAAGTGTAGCATTAAACATCTAGTATCTTTTTAATACATGCCTGCATCCATGAATAAATATGCTTTTGTTGAAAACTCCTTAGCTAGCTATCCTGGATGAAGTTGCAAGAAGTGAGTTTTGCAAATACTTTAGTACTACAACAGTAAACACGGTTGATACTTATTCAAGAAAGATTTTTCTAACTGAAGCACTGATCTTCAGTTATGTATGTATGTATTTTGTAAGCAAGCTATTCATTTGGTGGCCCAGCTTCAATATTGCTTTAGTTTTCCTGAGTGTCTTCAACAGGGCAAGTTCTAGTCTTCAGTGAATTAAAAAATTGTATCTGTGGCATGCCTAGCTTCCATGTACAGTACAGTGTGATCCTCTGTGGCAGTAATCCTGTTGCAAAGCTATCAAAATTTCGTACCGCTCCAGGCAGCCTTGAATTATTTGGATGGCATTAATGCATTCTTTTCAGTCATAGAGCACTTGCAGATTTCTTTATTGATTTTTGGCTAGGTACAAATCCAGATTTAAATCCAAGGCCTTCCAGGAGGAGCTTAATAATCAAATTACATTTGGCATTACTAATAAACTTATTCTAGATAATTCTGTAGCAGCTTTTGTTTCATGTTAATTAAACCTGATGAAACTGTTGACTTTGTTTTTTCTCTTAAACAAAGAAATTAAAAGAGCTGTTGACTAGGTCATATCTTTCGTTCATTGTTGCTGTGCTAGGAGTGGGAAATGGAAATAGCTGACAGTTTCCTTTCTGTTCATCTTTTTTTGCGTCTTTGCAATGAAAGAATGTTGCAATAATTCTTATATACTGACACATGGCAGCTGATTCTCTTCTAATTATTTCACTTTTCTTTTTTTAAAAACAGTCTAGTCCTTCATCTCCAGAGCCAGCAAGTCTTCCTGCAGAAGACCTCAGCACAAACTCCAATGGTCCAAAGCCAGCAGAAGTTATGCTGGATGGTGACAGAGAAGACCTCTTTGCTGGTAATGGCCATTTTCTTCTAGCATGCCTGCACAAACCCTTTTGCCCTTGGACTGAAAGAAATGTGCTTTTCTGAGAGGGAGGGTTGAAGCCTTATAGGTAGTTTGACAGTGTTACACAGGTTTTTTCTTGTGAAAAATGTTGTTAGTTAAATTTGTTTATAAGTTTTTCAGTGGTGTGTACTGTCCATGCATAATGTAGGAATGTTTAGCTGGTCACCAACATGTTCTGCTGATAGTAATAATAGTCTTCATCATTTTGTGTTTCAAAATGTTCATATCTGTTTGTGTGGAAATGCATGACTTAAGTTACTTCCTTGTCTTCTACTGCATAGGCTGTCCCAGGCTTTTTTTCAGTTATAAAGAGAGAGATAATTCAGATTATATTGCAAGTATTTCCTTCTTAATACTCTTGTTTTAATGAAAAGGTAACAAACTGGCACATGGGACCAGTCCTATCATTTCACTGGTGCGTGGTTGTGTCTCTGACAGCTGACAGTATTTCATGCTTTAGAAAAAGATATGTGAAAGTTTTGATAAGTAATCTGTTAATAGACAGAACGTTTCTAAAGATTCATAAATCAATTGCTACTTTGGTGTCAGTTTTCAACTATCCTAACATGGGTTATTGTTGCTGTCAATTACAGGTGTAGGAACATTAACTATTCAAGAAAGGAGGTGTAATATTTGGAATGTATTATGTGCATAAGATGGTTCTGAATGTTACATCTCAATACTAGCATTTTCCCTATTACTACATATTGAGTGAGTCAGCTGACAGTCTGCTTTGAATACAGTCATCTCATCTTCATTGATTATCTGATGTAATCATTCCAACAGAAACTTTATAGCCTTTGGTTCTGGGTTATTTTGTATAAATGCATGCCCATTACATTTGTTCTTAACTTCCTTAATTTGTATTTCCATGTATTTGAACTTGTTTGATCAAGACACTGTTAGAATGTATTGACTAGTTTAGTAGCTCTCTGCAAGTGTTTTAAGAGAAAAAAGGAATAAAGAATAGAGAGCTAATCGTACTTTTTTCTGCATTTGTTTTGCCTTGTAACTTACAAAGGCCATCAGTGCTTTAGCAATGAAGCTTTCCAGTACTAGTCAGTAATTTGGTTATTTAGCTTCAGTATATAAAGCCAGCTTTTTATAAACATAGAGCCATCTGGAGTGGATATTTTAGGAAAGCCAATTCTCCTTTGAATAATATTAAGAAAAAAAAAGAAGGCTGGAGTAAATATTGAGGGGTGTCAGACAGAAGGAACAAGTGTTTGCAGCCAGATTGATTTAACTGAAATGAATGCTGTGAGAATAACAGTCAGAATTGATTTAATGAGTTTGGGTTTTACCATGTAGGACATTCTGCTAAATGCTTGCAGCACTGAACTGAAGGCATCTAGCACTGCACGTCTACCTCATGTGAGACTGGTCTTTTAAAGTTGGATTGATAATACAGAGTGAGTCTAATACTCTCAAATAAAGGAAAAAACAAATATGATTTATCGAGCATGAGATAAAGTATGGCATTTTTCAGTTTCCTGTTCTAAGCAAGAAGTTTGTACAAGCAGTTGAACCCAAATCTTGAACTTCTGTCTTTGCATCACTGTCGTTCTGAAAGGACATTCTGAAAAACTGTGTTGAATTTGTGTTCCAGTGCTTTGCGCTCACAAGTATAACTATTTTTTTCTTTCTTAGGACTGTTTTGCTAGTCAATATAGAAAGAATGTGAGAAAGGCAAGATGAGATACCTATTTTCTTGCTTCCAGCGTGATTGCCTAAGTCTGGCTTTCTAGGAAAGCAGAACTTAATTTAAGAGTGAGTGTGACAGGGTTTTTCTTTGATGGGTTGAAATTTCCAGAGAATCTTAACTTGGCACAGCTTATAGGAACACTTAAATGAAGAGGAAATAAAAAGGAAGCTCCACAGCTTTGTAACTTCTGTTGTTCCTTCATATTGAATTACTAGACACCTTAAAATCCAGGTAAAGGAAATCCTGTGTGTGGCTCCTGAAAGGAGAGATTGCCTTTCTTCAGGGTCAGAAATAATTATTGTTTTTCAGACTTGTGAAAAATGTGATGGTATGCCTCTCCAGCTATTGTAGACTTATAAATCTTTTCCATTATTCTACCTAATATTGCAACCTAATGGAAAAGGAGGTGAAGCAGTACAAATTTTCTCTACTGCTTTAATGCAGGACAGAACCTGGGAAATTTTTTAGGCTTTTTTGATTACGCTTAAAACCTCTTTGCTGTTATGTTTCTGTGGCAGCTACAGGATAATATGTACAATATAGATATTCATTATCTTGTCTCTGGCAACTAAGCTATTAAAACTGGGTTTCAAAAAATGGAAGAAATGAGTTTTCCTGCTGTCATTGGAGACCAGTAAATTTTGCTGCTTCACTGTGTTTCTTGGTTCTGTAACAAAGCAAACTGTCTGGCTAAACCCACTAAAGAACTTTCACCCTTAGAATAAAAGTCACGATGTTGATTATTTGGCTAGAAGAATTACTTAATCTTAGTTTGTAGATCGTATGCAGAGACCATAATGGTCAGTGCTCCAAATGAGGCAGTATTAGGTGTATCTTGAGGAATTTGGAGATTCATCTTAAAGCTTGATTGTCAGTAACCTGCTATTGTACAGTGAAGAGCTAGATATTGAACTGGTCTTCCAAAATGTTGACCCAATGTTCAGTGTATAACTGCACAAATATGCCATGGACTGCCTGTGAAGGGCATAGCTGTCTGTGCCTTCTGCCCCTAGTGCTCATAGGTGAGCATTAGATGGTGAACTGATCTGTGAAGTTTATCAGTGTTCTGTCACCTTCTTCAAAAAAGTAGAAAACTATAATTTTTCCTCACCTCTGTCTGGTAAAGGATTACTGTTATTTTGTTTTTTCAACCCTGAAATGTGTTTGGGAATGGATCATGTTATGGAAGTGTCTAGCTATGTGTCCTGGGGAAAAGTCAGGGTGTTGGAGGTTGGGGTGATGTTTGTTTTCATTGGGGTTTGTTTGTTTCGTGGGGTTTTGTGGTGTTTGATTTTGTGGGTTTTTTTTCCCTTTAGGCTTTTTTCTTGGGATTTGAGACAGAAAAGGAGATGATAATTCTCTGACCCAGACAAGATGTGTAGGCCCATCTGAAGAGAAAAGCTTCTAGCTGGTGGTGTCTGTCAGGCTGTTGTGTAATGTGTCTGATATGAAGAGTTTGTGCAAATGCCTTGCTGCTTTTTAGAAGCTGGTTGTTCAGTTCTGGCTTTATTTTGCAAGAAAAAAATGCACAAAGGCATGTGAACCTACAGTTTTGAAGTCAGAAGGTGGTCATACTAGTGTCTGACGGTTGTGTTAAAACTATTTCTGTTCTCATTAAGGTTGTGCTTTGTATTTCTGATATAACAATAAGGAGCATGGGCCGTGGCTCAGGTGTAGTAGTTCTTACAGTGAATTCAGTTCAGTTTAGTCTCTGAAATATTGTTATGCCCAGAGAGGCCTTTTTAAATAGCTTGTCCTCTGTTCTGCCCAACAGCTTCTGCTTAAGTTTACTTCCAAATTTACATGTTCACATGGGCAAATTTTCAAAGATAATAAGCCAATTTAATCATTCTAGCTATGTCAGAATGCTAGAGGTCTGACATTTAGAAGTGTGACTAGTAAAAATAACTTGTGGCTGAAGTGAGCTGCTAGTGAGAAATTGCAAACTTGCATTTTCTAAGATGATGTTTGACAAAAACTGCTGGTGAAAAATAAAGAAACAAGCTCTGTCTAATGCTGAGATTAAGCCCCATGCTTGAGTGTTGATAGAAACTTGTGTGTGGTTGGCTGTAGAAGGTCAATTAGGCATATATAGTTGTCTCCTACAGCAGGATGACATGTCTTCATGTTCTTTTGGAGCTAAGCAACTTGACAGTGATCCCTAACAAAGACTATTAACGCATTGTAAAGTATGTATTTATGTGTAGCAGTCTACAGCATTAGATTGTTGGGAGTTCTTAATATGTTCTGGTAACTCCCATGGCTGATGTAAGTGTTGGATCTCAGTGTTTTCCTCCCAAAAGTTGGACAGAGCAGTTGCTTACCTCTTTAAGCAAGAACTTAAGCTCTTGGGAACTACCCCGGAAAACAAGACATCTAGATTTCATTTTTCATGCTAATAATGATACTGAATATTTTAAGAACCAAACAAAACCCACACAAGCACACAAAACATCTCAAACCCAAAACCAACAAAAACCATACCACAAAAACACAACTTCATGCTAAGTTTTCAGGTGAAGATCTAAAATGAATAGATCAAGCAAATGTTTCTGAAAGTGCCATAGTTTCTACTCTGAAACCTACCAAATTAATGTTTCCATGGGGAAAGAAACACACCTGCAAAACAAGCAGAAAAATTATCAATAAAACTTTTTAATCCAGACCATGTCATCTGAATACTCAAAGTAAAGGGGTGTATATAAGAAGCATAAATGCCACAGTTCATCAGGAGAAGCCTGTTTTGTGAGAAATAGATCTTCAGCTCATGTACTACTTGAAGACTGCTTTTCTGAGGGGGAAAAAATAGCTAGAAGTAAGAGTCTGCTGTTTTATATACAGCTAATGCTTCTTTTTCCTCTCAGAATCCTTGCATATTTTTGTTTCAAAGAAAAAGCGCAATAACTTGCTCCCTGTCCAGCTCCGACCCATCATCCCCTTCCATATATTTTCAATTTCATGCTTCTAGATTTGCATAATGTCTGGATGCATGCAAACCTGGGATGAGAGGTAACAAGAGGGAGGATGGCATAAATTCTCATTTCTTCCTAAAATAACTGACTTACTGCTATCAAACAAACAGATACTATTTTCTCTGGGTAAGTTTCTTCAGGAAAATAAAAGAGAAAGACCAATAGGCAGCAGCTTTAAAAATTTGCTAATCCTTCTTGGAGTTCATTTGATGCACAACCTAGATCACTTTATGATACTAATGGATATGTTGATATGGGTCTGAAAAAGAAGAGTCCTTGAGAAGAAGTGTGCTTCTGTTTCATCTGATAGCTGTGCTGCTTTGTTACATTAAATTCACATTTTTTTCATGAAGTTACACTTTACAATAAGAGGATTGTGTTCTCAGCTAATGAAAGTGAGAAATCTGTGTGCTTTGAATTGTTTAATGACTTGTTTTATAAACCTGTCTAAAATTTGAAGATATAGAGAAGTATATAGTGGTGGTTAATGGTTTGTTTCCTGAATGTGCTGGAATATAGCTAGTGATAGAAAAAAGGAAGAACTGAAGTGAAATTGCTTTATTTCATAAATATTTTATATTTTACGTTTTATCATGTATATAGTATACTGTGTTACGTGTGTATATGCATATTTTTCTGAGAAATGTTTCTGCGAAATATTCATTTGTATCACATATATGTTGAATGCTGTTAGCCACCAAAGGAGAGAACTGCTTCTTCTTTTTGAAACGTTGCTGTTCTGCCAATCTAAAAGCTCTTTTGCAACTGCCTCAACAGTTGCCCCTCCTAATCTCAGGTTTTGAATTAAAATTCCGTATTGATTTAAGATGCAGTGTCCTTCCTGTGGCATTTGAAGAAAGGAAGCATTAGCAGATGCTTATGTTCTGTAAGATTTAGCAGTAAGAATAAAGCTGTGCTACTACAATAGATATTTTCAAAGGAAGGCCATACATTCTTTGTTCATATTAAAAATGGAGAATATAAGGAGGTGCTTGCTTTTACCTTTAGTTACAAAATACTATACAAATCTGTAATTTGAAATTAGGAAAAGCAATGCCAGCAGTTTGAGGGAATTGATCATTTCCCATGGCTCAGCCCTGCTGAAGCCACAGCTGGAGTGCAGAGTCCTGGTCTGAGCTATCCAATGCAAGGGAGACACAGACAGATGGGAGTGACTCGAGTGCAGGGCCATGAAGATGATTGAGGCCATAAAGTGTACGGCATAAAAGTTGAGATTGAGAAGGCTAGTGCTGTTCATCGTGGATTGGGGCTTGGGGTGGAGGGGATCCTATAGTGGGTATATGGTAGGGATATGGTAGTGTTTATTAGGGAATGGAGAAAAGGGAGCCTGACTTCTCAGTAGTGCCCACTGACAGAACAGGAGGCAATGGCTACACACTGAAAACCAGATAATACACAAGAAAAATCTTACCTTTTTTGTTTGTTTGTCTTCGGTGGGTGTGAGGGGGTGGTGTTGGCTTTTGGGTTGTTTTTTTTTCTTGTTGTTAAGGGTGGTCAAGCACTGGCACAGGTTATCCAAGGAGGAGGTGGATTCTGCTCCTTGGAGATGCTCAGAATTCATCTGGATGTGGTCCTGTTTAGCCTGCGCTAGCTAGAGCTCTGCTTGAACAGAGAGGTTAGATTAGATGATTTCAGAAGTCCTTTCCAAATTCAGCAATTCTGTGACATACTCTAAAATAAAATAATGGCAGTGAACTTGGTCAGCCTCAAGCCAGAATGAGTGTCTGCTTTGATTTAGTGCCTTTTTACCTGCTTGCTAAGTACTTCCCACAGAAGTCTAGTTTGTGAAAGGACTTGAAGTCTATTGGGAAGTCAATTTTGGTATCAAATGACTGTTCTGTGGTCCATGTTATCTTCTAAGAAACTGGAATTCTTGAAAATTCATGTCTAGCGAGAGCCACGGCACTGTTCACTTATTTGAACTAGAACAGAAACTTCTCTATACCCAGGAAATGTGTAGTTTGCCAGTGGTCAAAACCAGTTCGTGAGATTTGTAGAGCAGGGATTTGCATTGTCTTTAAACGTAGGTGGACTGTCCTTAGTCTGAAGGAAGGAGTCAGTTTCTAGTGAGCTGTTTTAAGCCCCAAGGAGAAGGAAGATAGAGACTAAAGATAATCTTAATGTCTCACATACTAATATTGCTACTTTACATTTCTGGGTTTTTGGGGTGGGGGGGGAGTGTATTAATGGTTGTGTAACTTCATTTGATACATGGCTTAGTCTGCTTAGTTACCAGCCATATAGGCTAAATCAGCTGTTGTTCAGAGTGTGAAACAGGTGATGAAAAAGAGCTGCTTATGTAGTAAAAAAAATTATTTAGTCACAGCAATATGTCATACAGAAATAAATTAATTGTGGCTTGTGACTACTTTAAAAGATTTTACTGAACAGTATACCAAAAAAAAAGGCAATATTGATCTTAATTTAACTCATTCTGCGCTACAAGCCCAAATGTCATATCTGGTTTTAGCTATACATTGAAAAAAGTTATCCTGCACAAGCGGGTGTTGTTTATTTTATCATTGTTCTTTATCATGCGTGTTTGTTGTCTTTGTGATGCGCATCCATCTGTGTTGCACAGGAAATTTATTTAAATGTTTTATCAAAATGTTTATCTAGAAGCAACAGAAGAAGTTTCATTGGATAGTCCAGAGAGAGATCCGATACTTTCACCAGAACCTACTCCTGCAATCACTCCTGTAACACCTACTACATTAGTAGCTCCCAGAATGGAATCAAAAAGCGTAACAGCCCCGGTGATTTTTGATAGATCCAGAGAAGAGGTATGCTGTAAACTTCTTAACTATGGAAATGTCTTACTTGAATTTTTAAGTTTTATCTTGTTTTAAAATGCCATTTCCTAAATGTTGGTGCATGGCATCATTCCTTCATCTTTATTTTGCAAAATAAGTTTAGTGTGAATTTGACTCATGAAAATACCGTAAGAATTCACTGCTGAGGTGATTATATTGGAGATATGTAGTGTGGGGATCCTATTCCTTCAGAATAGATACTTTAAAAGTGTATGTAGGAGTAAGCTGTGAGCTTGATACATGAGAAATGTTATCAATGTAAAATCCCTCTTACTAGCCTGTTAAAATTTCAGCTTGTATTTCTGAGGCTGTTCCAGTTTTTAGCGTTATCCTGCATGCTGACAAACAGCTGAGGGTAATCGTAGTCTTAACATTGCTATTTACATTTGGTGTTCCTGTCAAAGCGTGGTCATTACTGAATGCCATTCATTCTGGAGAGTTCTCTTACTAGACAGTGACTTTACAAACAAGACCTACCTGTGACTCAATGATGCCTGCTTCCCCAGATACCACGTGATGGCATTCGTTTCTGATTTTGCCCCCTTCAGCCCTGGTACTGTCCCTTCTGCCATGGCATTTCTTAAGATCTCTTTTTCTGTCAAAGTTACGTATAGTACATGAAAGATTATGAAATTCTGGAAGAATAGAACTCAGACATCTATCAGAAAATTTTTGATCTGTTGCTTTTCCCTTCCCAAGCTCTTCTGCTACAGATACCGTTAATGAAAAGGAATGTCTGTCCTTTGATTAGAGGCACATAGAAACATTGCAAATGAGAGTGGTTGTGAACTACAGTGTCTGCTGGTATTGTTGGTGAACAATGAACAGACCCCTAAATCTGCTGCACTAAAAGCTTTTGCAGTGGGGCTTAAAACTGAAATCACAGGACCATTTAGTTTGGAAAAGATCTTTAGGGTCATTGAGGCCAACTGTAACTTAGCACTACTAAGTTTACCACATTAACTTGGCTGCAATCACAGTCAGTGTTAGAAAGTATATTAACATTGGAGACTGGAAATGTTTCATAATTACACAAACATACTGACTTTTTCTCCTCCTTCCTCTTTATCCTTATCCTATAATATGGATTCCTGTTACCTTGTTAAATGTGGTGTTATCTTTTTCCTAGACTGAAGAGGAAGCAAATGGAGATTTGTTTGATATAGAAATCAATGTATCAGACCCAGAGAAAGTTGGTAAGTTCCTTGAGCCTAGAAATTCAGACAGTAGACTGTCTTATTCCTTGAAGACTATTCTTAGATTTTAGCATGATTTCCTCTTCAGTTTTCCTTTGGCAGTTTTTACTATATACATGATAATCTATTTAATGTGTATTTTGGACTAAAAAGTGTATGACAGGATTACAGTACCTTGTCCTGGGATAAGTATTTTAATTTTCTTACAGGAGATGGCATGAATGCTTATATGGCATACAGAGTAACAACAAAGGTAAGTAGTGCAACAAAAATTTGTGAATACTTTGTATCATAACTGAGATGGATCAGTAATTCACAACAATTTTGGATTTTTTTTTAAAGACATCACTTTCAATATTCCACAAAAATGAATTCTCTGTTAAAAGAAGATTCAGTGATTTTCTTGGGCTGCACAGCAAATTAGCAACAAAATACATGCATATTGGTTATATCGTGCCTCCAGCTCCAGAAAAAAGTATTGTAGGTAGGTGCAGTTCCGGTAAGGTGACTCTTAATTACTGTAATGCAAATTACTTTTCTGCATAAATAGTGCTTACTTCTTCTCAGGTGGTCCAAATATTCTTTGTGTTCTCTATTTTCAAAAAGTTCAAGAAAGATACATAATGGCCTCTTCCTAACTCAGACTAGTGTTGATAATGAGAAGGATGTCTCTTAATGCATGGCCTTGTGTTTGTTATCTGTGATTCTTTTTTTGCTGTTGCCCTCCAGGAGCTGATTAGTCTACCAAAACAAGGATATTAAAAGAAAGTTTCTTTTTAAGTTGAGCTGTTATCAATTGCCTGCACAATATAGAGCTTCATACATACTCCACATCTCTAATACTTTTGTTTGTTTGTTTTGATCATGGTGAATGCAAAACCTGTCACAAATTTTGTAAAGTTTTAATGCAAAAAATGACTTTTGAATAATTCTAGTCTTGATGAATGCCTTAAAGGATCAGATCCCTTCTCTGTGAGCTAAGAAGCATGCTTGATGCATTAAAACGACATCAGTTTTGTGATCTATAAGTAGTAGAAGTTCCTTCAAAATAGCTAAACATTTAAAGCAGTAAAGCTTGTTGAAGACTTTTGTGTTACTCTTATAAATAAGTGATTTGAATCTAGAATGTTGTTTGATATGTAGGCAATGGCAGGACTTCCTTTTCAGTAGTTTAATCTGTAAAGATAATCAGAGCAGCAGCTTTTCATGTAAGTAGAAGTAGGTAGACTGAGTATATGCAGGCAGCAGAAGGCTTGGAAAATTCATTATTTTACTTCTGTGGAAAAGCATTGTGTTTTTAAGCCTATGAGACTGAAAATTTGACCTGAATTTTTGGTAGTTCTTGAAAGTAATGTGTAATTCTTTAATAATCAGTTTTACATATAACAAAAATAAGTTTAATTCCAAATGCTAACAGGGCTTATAGAAATGGAATGAGGCTTCTGATCATGTCCTTTGGATAATACAACATTTAAGGCATTTATGACAGTGTGCATTTACATGAAAATGTAGTGCTTACATCACAGTCAAAATCAGCTTAGACTGGGTTTCAGCTACCACTTCACCAAAACCAGGATAAACATTGATACACCTGGAAGGTGGTAAAATGTTGGGACTTACTGCAGTGCAAGCAAGCACTGGCTGTCGCTTCAAAGCCCTGTATAGAGACTTTAAGTGACAGGTAGGCTGGGAAAACTCAGACTCTGTAGAACGTTTTCAAAAGAGCATTAAATCTCAACTCCCTCTTTAAAGTTGAAGTTCACAGATCTTACTTATATTCAAGAGTGTGTAGTCAGTACATTTCTAATTCTGGAGAGAAGAAGGAATTGATTCTAGGCTGTTTTAAAATAGTGCATCTTAAAGCAGAGAGCTGACAAAACAGCGGAAAGTAAGATGACGTAGTCTTTACGTTGTGCATGTGTATGTTTAAAGTCTTAATACATGATGTCATACATTCAGTGTTATGCAGTGTGTGTTGTAAAAAAGTCTCTGGTCTGTCCATTCTGTTACACTGCTGGTAACACCTGGAGTTTTAAGCTCCAGTTTTATTGTGGTGGTGAGTGGTAGGGGCTGGAATTACAGATCTTAGCTACAAATTCAAGTTATCAGTTACTGACTGTGGAACAAAAGGATAAAAATGAGTCAGTGGTGAACTAGAATTGGACATTCATCCAAAGTACTTCACTACTTACATAAGCATGTATGAAAATAATGTTTTTATTTTTAAAGAAAATAATTTGTTATGTCATGGATCTTTTCCTGTGAAGGATTAGAAGAGTGCTTGGTCTACAGAAACAGTCTTTACACTTGCATTTAAATAGGCTTGTATTAGCAGAGAAAGAAATCTGGCAAGATATTTAGAAATAACTGTCATTATCACAGGTTAGGAAGTCCTCATATGGGGCATTTGATTGTAGATTCAGTTTTTTCCTATGAACTTCTGTTCAAACTTCAAATACAAAGGCTTTTTTGTGTTAAACCACAGAATTTCTGGCCTTCTGCAGTGAAATATTAATGTATAGTAATACTGTAATGTAAAAAGATGAGGCATGTGAATTACCTCAACTTTCCCTGAATACTTGAATCCTTGTATTTGAAGAAATACTCAATTTTACAGACGAATTTATGGATTTAGTTACATTACACTGTGTAGAATTCTTTTTGAAAAAAATCAGATTATCAGATTTATTTTCATCATGTTGCGGAGAAGGGAAAAACTAAGGCTTCACTGAGAGATTAAGGGTTCTTCTTGTTCCTGTAAGGCTTTGCTGCTTGTCTCCTCCAGGGGTTACTGTGTGAAACTTTTAAGGCCAGAAGGGAGATTGGGTGAGCAACTTTGGGAACTGTTGACCTGACAGATCAGTGGGTACATAGTCAGAATCTCAGAACTTTTAGCTGAAGAGACACAGAAGTAACAGAAATCAGCTAGAAATCAGATGTCTGGACTGTATAATAAAATAAGTTTCCTGTTTTTCAGGAAATAAGAATAATTATTAATGTCCAGTGTTTCATGGTGTTTTTGATGGGACTCAGGTTGCTAAACTCCCTGCGTTTAGGTCTCTAGCATGAAAAATAGTGACTTCAGTCTGACTGTTTTAGAGTTCTGCTGTTGCTGAGGTTGAATGTATTTCCCAAGCCACGGCACATCAATAACTGGGTGCCACTCTTGTCTTGGTCAGAGGAAGCACTGTAAGGCTGTATACATTTTATTCTGCTGATCTTATTCTCCATTCAGTTCAGTTCAGAATTCTTAGAACTTGTTAGTTTACCTTAGTTAATTAAAAAACTATTAGTTTTAGAACTTAAAAAATAGTTGAATGAAAATAATGGTAATAAGCTTACCACTGAATAGGATTCTAACCTGATGACATTTTTCTTTTCTGCTTTATATGGCTAACTGTTTTCTTTTTCTGAACATGAGTTGCCAGTAAGACTCTGATTTGCATTTAGACAGTTTTCATAAATGCAAATTAACCTAGTTTTACTTCAGTGTTAGTCATAATTAATATGTTACAGGAAGTTGAATATTTCACAGAGTTGCTTCCACAGAACCATGCAGCATGTGGTGTTGGTATTTTTTAATGTTCCTATGTAGTATTTTTCATTGTAATTTGACTTAAATATGTAAACTTAGGTGAGCCTTATATTCTAATCACATCAGTTATGTTAATGATTTATCTGTGATAAAATCAATATGATGCCATTTCCTTCAAGGCATGACCAAGGTTAAAGTAGGCAAAGAAGATTCTTCGTCCACTGAATTTGTAGAGAAAAGAAGAGCAGCTCTAGAAAGGTAATGTGTGTATCTAACTAAAATTTATTTAGGCTCAGAATTACTTGAATATACTGTGTGGGTTCTGTAATTGGAACACTGGTGTTCTGTACTTAAATGAATTCTGGAGACTGTATACAGCTGTCAAATTTTTGTGTAGAAATTGAATAATTCCCATTAATAACAGGAATTATAGCCGTATTCATAGAAATTACTATAGCTAACTTGTTTCAGACTTAAGATTGCAGAGATTCAGTAAGTAAAGCTACCATTATCAGCTTGTGTAGACATTTTGGGTTAAAGGAATTAAGGCACTTACAGCAATATGTTTGTTCCGTAGCAAATCAACTGTTGGGCAGGAAGCGGAGTGAAGAGACCTTCAGTCGCTTGAAAGTAAAATGGGCTTTTGATAATGTGCATTGATGACATTGATGTGACTTGTTGAATTTTGGCATAAGAGATACTGGATCTCTGTCACTCAGCACTGATACACAGCTGATGCTGTTCAAGTATCTTTGTTAGGAAAGGGTCCTATCCCTGGTATACTGCCACGTTAACCTTAACTTGTACTTCATATGGAGTATGGGACAAGGAAAAAAAGTTGAGCAATCTAATGTGTAAAATAGTTTTACTGCAATCCTTACCTTCTTTAGGAAAAAAAGTGAGGATCTGGTGGTCATACCTAGTGGAGGATGGATAAAAATTACACTTGAGATTGAAGCAGAAGTGGAAAAAAAAAAAGGGAAGGAATTGCATTGAATTTTACTTGTGGATTTATGAGTCTTCTAGAACTAAATGGGTTGAAGACTGTAGTGTATCCAGCATATAAGCAGTTTATACCTAGATCATGATCAACTCACTTCTCTAAGATTTCCTATAATTCTAAAATAAATCAGCCAGAATTACCCGTAACAAAAAGCCTGTCCACTGCACTGTACAAAAATGTTTTAACAAGCTCATTTTTTTTCTGGCATAAACTGGTTAAGGGAGTAGGTCTTCACTCAGCTGTTGAAAATAAGAAGTATATTATTTTACCACTGTGCAATACACAGATATGGCTGGCCCCACCTTAAGGACTTTCTGGTATAAATACTGCCCAATGTTTACTATGTTATGTTGTGGTACGGAGTGTATGACACTGCATTGTGTTCAGTCAGGCACATTAAATCTGTTCTGTTACCTGATATTTTAATTTTTAAAATCATAGGTATTTACAACGAACAGTAAAGCACCCAACCTTACTACAGGATCCAGATTTGAGACAATTCTTGGAAAGTTCTGAGGTATTTACATTCTTATGACTTCTCTTACTTGTTTCTAGATATTCACTTTGTATTGAGACCTAATCCCGTAAATAAATACTAAATCCAATTGGACCGTACCCTTTATGGGACAGAATGGCAGAGGCTGCTTAGGTAATGGTGTGCCTCTGGCTCTGGTAAAACTTAGAATGGTAGTGACGAAAAGCTATTTGCTGTATAGTGACTTCTCAAGCGAGTGATTACTGATTGTTAAGTAAGATCTAAAATTAAACTGGCTTGGAAGTGGCTCTCTTGCCTCCAGGAGTTCAGCTTGCGTTGTATTGGTAGGATAATGTGAAGATGGTGGCAGGACTGCTGGCCAGGCTGGGTATTTTGTGAATAAGGACTCCAGTCACCTGCTCTATTAATCTGGTACCTTTCACAATATTTAATATATTGTTAAAGATACATAATATCTCTTTATAAATGTAGTGGTTTCACTCTAAAACTGAACTGTGTTTTGGATAATGTCAGTATCTTAGTTATACTAATAAGTCACAGAGGCCTCCCTACTGACAAAAGCATCAATAGATAACTTAGAGTGGGTTTGTCAATGCTGCTGACAGACAAAACATCACATGAAGGGTAAATGGTCTGACACAGGGGCCACCATGTATAGCATATTCAATCTAGCCTGAATACTAATATCAATTAAATTTAAAGTTTGTTTACTTAACTCTGAGGATTTCTCAGTACCTAAGCAGATAACACGTTCTCTTGATACTTGAGGTTTGTTCATAGCTTTATACTGCAAAGCAAAAAGTCATCAACCTTTTATTATCAGCATGCAGTGCATGTTTTGCATTACAATTAAATGTGTTACAGAATTCTCTTTGTCTAATTTGTTGTAAATCTAAGCTTTTCTGTTCCTGTAGAGGCAGTTTGTTCATTGTAGCATATAGGTGGCCATTTAGGACCATTTGGCTAGTTCATAACAGCTTTGGACAAGTGGTTTGTTTGTTCCATTTAAATGTAAAGATGTAGAAGAAAAGTAAATAGTCTATATTTTTAAGTTTTCCTCTTGAGAATGTAAAAGTAGTAAATTTGAGAAATTAGATTCCACTCTATTGAAACACATAGGAGTAAAGAAAACACTATATCCTTTTCTTTCCCCCTTGTGCCCAGTTAAACCTCCATCCTTTTAACCAGTCTCTTTGCCCTTATTTGTCATTCAATTCCAGCTGCCGAGAGCGGTTAACACCCAGGCTCTGAGTGGAGCAGGAATATTGAGGATGGTGAACAAGGCTGCCGACGCTGTCAACAAAATGACAATCAAGATGAATGAATCGGATGCAGTAAGAGCTGATTTTTCGGCTTGAATAATGAGATGAATTAATGAGCCTCAACAATTGCATTTTAAAGCTGTAGAAGTAGAAAATGGGTTATTAATTTGCTTATTGGCTGGAATTCTTAGCTGTATCAGTTGACCACCCTGGCAGTGCCTGGATAATTTGCTTCTTTAGAACCAGAAATGTTGTTGGTAATCTAATTTGTAAAGCTTGACTCTTTCATCTTTTGTCAGTGGTTTGAAGAAAAACAGCAACAATTTGAGAATCTGGATCAGCAACTTAGGAAGCTTCATGCCAGCGTTGAAGCATTAGTCTGCCACAGAAAAGGTAACTTTACTTTTATGTAACTGCATGAACCTTAGGAAATGGTGATGAAAAAAGAGCTCAGCATGTCAGAACTCTTAACTAAAGTAGTTGCACAACATATTTTAGTGCAAAAATCTTCTAATTGTATCTTTTATTTTAAACCGCTCTAGTACTTTTGTATACCTGTCTTTAATTTTAAATTTAACCGGAGTATCTGTCATTCCTAAAGTCACTATAATGATTTAGAATTTTTTTTTTCCCTTGCACAGTTTCATTACCACACCTACCAAGTGATTCTACTACAGTAGACATCCATAAATTTATCTTTAGGTCTCATGACAAGAGTAATTTCTTTCTGAACAAAAAAGTGGCTGCCATTTAAATATCTTTTGGTTCAGTATTGCTCTGTTAACTGAGTTTAAGTGCTTACACAGGAATTTGTTATTCCTTATTTAGTCTTCATAATGACATACCCTCAAGCTACTGTTAAGGTAAACTTTTCTGGCAGGATAAGTATTCACAGAATATCAGCTTTTTGTTTGCTTATTTTAGATACAAGCAAAGCCTGCAAGTTTATATTGTAAAACCTGTGCTGTTTTTTGTCAAAGATGGATTTCCATCAGCTTATTAAAAAAAAAGACAAAGTAAAAACCAAACCAAACAAAACCCCAAACAAACCACAATTTTGAATTTGTAGCTCGAGGAAGACCGTAAGTGTGCTTTTTGACAATATTGTATTATGTTAAAATAAGGTGTCACGTTTGAGCTCCTCCAAAAGTACGTGAGAAAGTCGTAAGTTACTTTCTCATAATTCTAATCAAGAATTATTCTCTGTAGTAAAAATATCTTTAGTTGCCTATCCTCAAGTCTAAGGAGTATTTAAGAAGTTACGGAAAATGGAGATCTTTATTTACAATTGATTTGACACCTTACAGATTTGAAGAAGTGTTGGTTTGCTTGGGTTTTTTTAAGAGTTGTGTTTAAATTGTAAAGGTTTTAAATATCTGAAGACAGTTTTCTTCTGCAATCACTTCTGGTATTCTGATGGTTCTGCAGGAGCAGCAGAGTTGCAAACTAACCTGAAGTAATTTGGACTAAACATTAGTTCAAAGGTCCTTCATAGAACTAAACTTCGTACAAGATTAGTTACATGGGATTTGGGACAATTGCACCAGTATTTGTTAAGAAATAAGCTCAAAACTTCACTTTCACAGATGCTGATACGTGAGGTTTTCTTGGTTTTTTTTATTTTAAGGCATATCAGAATGTGACAATACACTACAGTATGCACACATGTAAGTTACTTAAAGTCAATAAAACAGTCCAACAGAAATAAATTCCACTCGTGAGAGTGGTGGTTTTGTGAAAGGGTTGGGTTTTTTTTCCACTCTGAACTAAATGGAAAAACTGTGCTGTAAACCTGTTAAAATTGTTCTGAATTTGCTCTGTCGGTGACTTTGCTTTTGTTTTGTGGGTTTGCATTTTCTCTGAAGTAGGCAATTGGATAATACTGAAGTGACTTTTTTTTCATGTCTTTTGCTAGACAAAATAAGCATGACATTGACAGACTTGGCAAAGCATTTACTGATGGAGAGTTTTTTGTGCAGGAGTCCTCCTGCTAAATGTGGTTTCGTTGTGATGTCCTTGTGTATCTTATCGTGATCTTTAGCTTCTTTTTTTCAGTTGGTGAAGTTAAATCTCTGCTCAATTTCAACCCTCTGCTCCGCTGATTTATGCTGCAGAGTAATATAACAAATTAAATTGTGCTGAACATTACTCCTGTGTTTCAGAGCTTTCAGCCAACACTGCTGCCTTTGCTAAAAGTGCTGCCATGTTAGGTAACTCTGAGGACCACACTGCTCTGTCTAGAGCTTTGTCTCAGCTTGCAGAGGTTGAGGAGAAGATAGATCAATTGCATCAAGAACAAGCTTTTGCTGATTTCTATGTGTTCTCAGAACTTCTTGGTGATTACATTCGTCTGATTGCTGCAGTAAAAGTGAGTACTACTAGGAAAAATACCGATTTCATGTTTAAAATCATGTTCCTCAGCTTACAGATTTAGGGTAAATGAATGTGTGCATTTGCTCATGTAACACAATTAAGTTTTTGCCTCATGTTGTTGCTGAGTAAATTGAAGGCGTTCATGAGTTGTTCCAATGATAAAAATATGATCAAATGAATAAAAGTGATCAAAAATGCTAATGGAGTGGTAAGATCTAGAGAAAATGCAAATCTACTTTGAGCAGTGCTGATTGTGTATGGTACTTGGGGAAACTGTACTGTGTCTAAGCATACTGTACATGTTTATTTCACATTACTTACTGTTACAGTAAGCATACATAAATGTTGAAGAACATAATTTGGTATTCTGTATTTGGTAGATAGCCAGTAATATCTTTAAATAAGAAAAAAATGCTATTTGTGGATTTGCATCTCATTGAAGAAAATACTCAATTTAGGTGTAAGCTATGTTGTACAGCGTGATTATGTTTAGACATGAGGACAGGTATCTGTGAATTATGTCCAGAAATACCTTTGAACTTGCCAGGTTGTTGGAAGTATGTTTTTTTCTTTTTATTTTGTTTCTCTTTTTTCTCTTCTTTTTTAAATATGTGTACTTCATTTCTGCTACCTTAGTCCATTGCTAACAAAAACGTGTTGCTGAAAATGCATGTAATCCATATGCCTGAACAGTTTGCTAGCATCTACATTTAGAGAATTGTCTGCACAATAGAGCACTTCATAGCGGTTGTTTTGGTAGTGTTTTAATAGAATGAGGGGCATAAAATGATTTGGAGCACTGAAGTGTCTGCTCTGAAAAGGGTTCTTGAATAGCCTGTTATTTGTGGAAGGTATTGAGCTGTGCAAGCATGATGTCTAGTGAAATACAATACGTGGTAGACACACTAAGGTTTCTTTGAGTATACTACTTGTTCCACCTTTATCCTGGAATTATTTTTTCCTACTGGGAATTAAGATAGCTCTAGCACTTTCAATTGTCTAATAAATTTTTCTGTTCTCTCAGGGCGTGTTTGACCATCGAATGAAATGCTGGCAGAAGTGGCAAGATGCTCAGGTCACTTTACAAAAAAAACGTGAAGCTGAAGCAAAGCTCCAACTTGCCAACAAACCTGATAAATTACAGCAAGCTAAAGATGAGATAAAAGAGGTAATATTATCAAACATTATTTTGGAGGTCAGACTTTATGCATTGGCTCATTCATTCTGCATTAATGCTGCTTTATACCATTTTTGTTTACAAATCATTTACTTGCTGTTTCCTATATTTACTGAAATTGTTAAAAGGAATTTACTTAAAACACTGAATGTGTGCAATTTTTACTTTTAGTAAGATTTTTAAGACAGTTAATACTGTCTCTACAGAATCTGGGAGATGGGAGGGTGGGAACATGGACGAGTTGATGCTTTTTTACTGTTAACAGCTCACTTGAGTAGACAGAGGAACATCTCTTGGTCTCTAAAGCTAAGACGACTTGGGTAAATCCAGCAAAGACAACTGATACAGAACTATTCCCATGTTTTGCTTAAATATGCAGCTTTTCTACCCATATATATGTGCATGTATATATGGTGTAATTTCACTAAAAATAAATCTAACATGTTGAAGTGTCATAATTTATACACTTTTTCTATCATGCTTCACTAAGGAAATTGAAGAGGTAGGACAACTTAATTATTTAATGCTCATGCATTCTAAGTATGCTCTAGTACTCTCCCATTAAATAATGGAAGAATGTTATTGAAGATTTCAAGCTCTTTTACACAGTTGCTTTGTTTGGCTTCCTCATTAGTCACTAACCACATGCTCCTTTGTTCTTTTTGCCCTTTGGTATGTTTCACATACAGTATTGAAATTACTCATTAACTTGATTTTCTTTTCCTTAAAAAAGTCTTTCGTTTACTGAGAAAACCTAATGTTACTCTTGTGTGACCACGTTCTTGTTAATTGCCTCTCCTGATGTCACTCATCCATTAACAATAAATTTCCTGATTACTGGTAGTAGTGGGAAACAGAGATCCTTTCTCAGTCCCAATATTAAAATAACTGGTTGTTTTCTGAAGGTATTATTTTTCCTGCTTTATTAGAGATGGCTTTTAGTAAACCCACAGTTTAAATGTGCCAGTTGAAAGTTCTTACTGCCACTGAAATGTGTTCAGAATTGTTGAATTCTGTAATAGTGGACCCTCTGGCAGAAGAATTGTGAAGTGAAAGCCTGAGCAGCTCAAGCATCATGCATGACTCGGTTGTTTTTTGTGCATAAAGGGACAAAGAACACTCCTAGAAATACCTTCTTGAATGAGAAATTTCTCCTTGTCAGACACTATAAAATGGCAAACTATTATCCAATGACAGTTCACATAGGATGTGGGATTTGGGCATGATGAAACTGAAATGCTGAATACGTTAGGCCTGTAGAAGCTTTCACAGAAATCTCAGGCACCTCTGTTTGATGGGTCGTAGGAAAGCACGGGCAATCTTAATCTACTTTTCCTTACCTATGTTTTATACTATTTCAGTTATGTGATAACTCTTCAGGCTGATCTTCCATGAAGGAGATACTGTTATGACTTACTAAATAGCTTCATAATGTATATCTAAAAGCTCAGTCAGGGGACTGTGAATAAATATAAACCAACAATATAAATATGGAGATGTATATTGGAGCACGGATGATGTTTGTCTCATATCACAGTGGAAACTTGACACCGCACAAATGTTTTTGTGAATAAGTAGCACCACTGGATTGGTAACAGGAAGATGCTACATTGAAGCATGTTGCTTCCCTGCTGCCTTTTTCTGAGGAAGATAAATGTTACTGAATGTATTTGTTCTCTTGACTCAGTTAACGTGTTGAGATGAACAGATACAGTTGCATTTGAAAGCAGTGCTAGCCTGTGTGTGGGGCTCTCCCTTTATCTACACAACTAGCTTAAATTTAACAATGTAATAGGTGTGTAAAAGAAGTTGCAGGGCAATGTAGATGCTGAGGATCCCTTCTTGTCTAGCTGGATGTCTTTTTACAGAAATTGAGGAGAAATAACCTAGTGTCATATATTGTTACATGAATGCCCACTATGGCAAAAACCCCATAAGAAACATCTCTTCCTCGGAATTTTCCTCTAGCGATCTTCTTACCTGCAGTAACTTTTCTACTTCTGCTTTTTATGAAAACAGTTGCCACTGAAAAAGAAGGCTTGTGCTTTGGGAAGCATCCTCAGTAGCTTGTCATTTGAAACAGAAATACGGTAGAGATAATCATATACTTGACAAGAGGCAGAGATGACTCATCTCTTCCGGAAGTAGAAAAATACAGAGGACTAACTTGAGACTCTTCCAGGCTTCATTGGACAGGTTTAGGTTCCTTTGTATGAAGTGTGTAAAGGGAGTAGCAAATAAAGCCTTAGAGATGCATTTTGTTTTCTAAAGAATGTTTTGTAAATGTTATTAAGTATTCGTAACAGCAGTAATAAGCTATTTTTGCATTTTATCTACAGATAGCGTTACCTTAAAGATACCTTTGTTGTAACTGATCTGATGACATCCTGTGACACAAATTTGAAATTGTTATTGTAAGATTTTCTTTTAAATAGGCCAAAAAAATCAAATAGGTCCTTCAGCGACTATATGCTAAAAAAGTTCAGATGCTGGTAGACTGAATGGACAACACAAAATCTTACCTCTGTGTGTCTTTCCTTTGCCAGTGGGAGACGAAAGTTCAGCAAGGGGAAAAAGATTTTGAACAGATCTCCAAAACCATTCGCAAGGAAGTGGGAAGATTTGAGGCATGTATAATTTTGTCCAAGTAAATGACAGTTCTACTGTAGATAATACTGACATTTCAAGTAAAATTTATAAAGAGGTTAATATGCCATAATTTATTTATTAACAGAAGGAACGAGTCAAAGACTTTAAAACTGTTATTGTCGAGTACTTAGAGTCGTTAGTGCAAACACAACAGCAGGTAAGAGAAATTTTAAGTTTTGTTCTAGTTATTATTTAATACATTCCATATTAGGTTAGTCAGAAAAAGATGGGCTTTAAGCACAGCAGTTTCTAAAACATTAAGAGCTACTGGTCTGTACTGTGTTGGTGAATGACATGATGATTGCAGTTTCCCAGCCCTTGCACAACTGTAATTCAGGGAAGCAAGGGAGAAGCTCCGCTATGGATATGGGCAAGCAGAGGGTCTTAGTCATCTTCTCAAACTGCATTAGTACTTTCACTTAGAGATTGGAGTAAATGGTAAATGGTATGTACTTAGACTTACTGAAGAGAGTTGGATTCTTAAATGTTTATTGCTCTTTTTAAAAAGTATAAAATATTATTGAGTACTGGAAAGCATTAAAACAGTTTCCAGTGTCTGAGAAATAGGCCTTGTTATCAGAAAATGTCTGGACGTTTTCTTCTGTTCATTGCAGGAATATAACCCTCCAGCTTTGTTTAATTAAAAAAACCCAAAAAACAGTATCCTTAGAGATAAGGATAAGTGGCTGATCTTTAATAAAAATCTGTATAATTTTATTCTGTAGTATTGTGTTCAACATGTGGCAACATACAGCTATGAGCAGATCTGTGTATTTATTACTTGGGTTTTTTTGTACTATGTAAAAATATGAATGAATAAGTACCCGTGTTCTTACTTTGTCTCACAGAAGCAAGTTTACTGCAAGAGGAGGTAGGTATGTGTTGTGTTTTCCAATATTTAGTACTTAATGAGTGATTTTTCCCTTCTCTTCAAGCTAATAAAATACTGGGAGGCATTCCTACCTGAAGCCAAAGCCATTGCCTAAAAGAAGAATATTCCAAATGACAAGACACTCGGGATGTTTGTCCTGGATAAAACTAAATTCCACAGTGAAATCACTTTAAATCATCTAAATAAACCACTATATATTTTATGAATTAACATGTGGCTTTTTTTATATACCACAGCATTTTATTAACAAGCTGCATGTCCTGACCCTCTTTGAAGTGGACTGTGGCATGATGTTCTGCAATACATTGCTGAATTGAACACTATTGTGTCTTAATACTTGCACTAAAATGTGCACTGCAAGGCCAGAAAGCTGATATTTTTGTTCTTTACGACACAATGTTCTGTAGTATGTTTACCTGATGTTTATGAAACAAATTTAATTGCATTGATTAATGTTCACTTAAACATTCCTGTACAAAATCATGTTTTTGTGATTACAATAATAAAGGGATGTACCTTGTGAAACATTAAACACTCTGGGTTTGTGTCTGTAGATACTTTCTTGTTCTTGAGAGTACAGTTTAGAATAAATTGAGATGCATCCAGGGCAAACCCAACATTTAGTAAAGAGTGCTGGGGAAGGTATTAAAGATCCACAAACAATTATCTGTGGTAAAGTGTTCTGTGTTTTAATTCTGGATCTCTTCACTACAGGTGTTCTTTTCACTTGAAGTTACCACTGCCTTGGCAAAGCCTACCATGTTAGTACTCACAGGGTCAAAAGACTGATGCTTGGGCGACAGATGTAAACTGAAATCTCCTTCAAGTGTTCACAAAGCCTCCGCAGAGTTAAAATCACCTGCATGGTCAAATACTGATGTCCTACTGGACTGATACATTGCATCAATTGTATTCAGTGGTCTCAGGATACAAAAATAAAAAAAAGTCTTGCAGTAATTCTGGTAATAGGTGAGGAAGAAAAATGGGTAATTCAGCTGAGTGCCTGTTAGTTTTAAGAGCTAGCATTCTGTTTGTATTTTCTGGAGTAGAAAATACATTTGAAGGGACTGGTTATACCTTTTGCAAGAAATCAGAGCAGATAAACATTTTTCTGAAATACACAATATTAACATAGGATGTGCTGCCCTGTCATTTTAATGATATAATGAGCTTTTTGATGTATTAGTATTAATGGAAGGTATTAATGCTAACAAATTTCAGGCAAATATTAATTGTAAAAAACAAGAGAAGCTGTTGCTTTCAGTTAATCATAAGACTGCAGGATAAACCCATGAATTTGTATTGTTTGGGGATCAAATATAAAGAAGCACATAGTACCATTTCTGACCAGAATGGAAACCTCAATTCAACTGGAAGGTCATAGTGTATTTCTACAACAAAGTTAGTGTAAACTTAACAGATTAGTGTTTGCTATAGTTTCTCTGCATACCTCTCTTCAGTATTTTTAGCAGTTTTGAAGGAAACTAGAACAGAAAAAAACCCACCAAAATTTATCAAGCCTAAATCAAGCATCTTTTTAAATGGTTAAATGCTAAAGCCTTAAGCTTGTAATACCTTATGCACCAGTGTTTGTTCAGTCATTGATCTTAAAACTGCCTTTTGAAAAGCTCAGGTATGCAGGAGGCTTATGATGAAGAAACTGATCTAGGTGTAACACTCTGTTAAGTGTTACAATGTGCTTAACATTGGCTTGCATACTGCTAATGAAAATTGACCAGCAGTTCAGTATTAAACTTCATGTATATACCACTCAGACTTAAAGTGGTATTTCCAGAATTAAAAGACTCAGTTTGGACATGCAGGGGTCAAAATGGGTAAACATATCCTTTCATGATCTTTTTTGTGTAAATGCTTTGTCCAGCTTTCTTAGCTCTTGATCTCTTTTTCCTTCTATCAGGGTTAGAAATCATTTGGATGATGGATCAGATTTCTTCTCTTTGTGACGGGACAATGAGAGAGAGCTTTCATGTTAGTCTGCTAGCGAGGATTAGTGTGACTGTCCATACCAGACAACTAAAAACAAGAATGAGTTGTGCAAGTTTTTTCTTAAAACCAGAAGCCTTTTGGGGAGCTAAAGGATAATGGCATTTCTGGAGTTCACTGTCACATAGGGTTGGCTGCTAATACAAAAAATTTTAGGGGTTTTTTGCATCACAAGCTTAGCTTGACCAGAAGGTCCAGATCAGCTGTCACATTTGGCTAGCATAAAACTGTTGTTGTTTCAAGAAGCTGTTAATGACTCTGAGATTGGCTCAGTTGCCTAATAATGTCAAGGTTATGGGTTCAATCCCCAGATGGGCAATTCCTTTAAGAGTTGGACTTGATGATCTTTGTGGGTCCCTTTTAACTCAGAATATCCTGTGATCTGGAAGTTTATTTTGCTTATATTCCCCTTCATATTATATGAAGATTGGAGGTTTGGTTACTGTCTTCCTTAGTTCAGTTAACATCCATATTAGCCGATGTTTCTCAACCCAAATGAATGGAGGTATTACTGAACTCTTTCCTCTGTGGAGCTGACTACTAGATATTATACTAAAATTAAGTGGTGTTTGTCATTAAAACAGCAAGTCAATGTGCCACTGAAGAATCACTAGCATGAACAAAAAGTGAATGTTTGCAAAATGATGAACTGCATTTGGAATACTGTATGAAAGACAAGGTGCTACTGAATTTTAGTTTACCTTTTAGGTTAAAATAGAATATGTTTGCAACAAACTCTTCTGTTCATCATGTCCATTGTCCTCTTTAAATTAAATGTGTATATATATATGACATGAAGTGTCTGAAATTGAAGACATTGTTACTTCTTTCTTAAACTGATGTTCAGTGTATAGTAAGTCTCTAATTCTTTTGCCACTGTCCCTTTTAAAAGAGAATATTCTGCTTCCTTATCAATTATTCCTTCTTCTATCTCTCCTAAGTTATTTCCCTCTGAAAGCCTCATATGGGAGGTTGTTTCAGCATCTGTGGAGTCCATGCCCCAGATAATGTCAGTTTCTTTCAAACTGTGGAGACAAGCTGCTGGCTGGTAGATCCTGTGCATTTAAGTGAATAGCCAACATCCACTAAAATTATGTGTACAGTGAAATTATTGTCTTAAGGAAAAACAAATAGGAAAAAAACCCTTTGGGGCTGTATTTTTTTCTCTCTTCACTTTAGAGTAGAACAGGCTGTGTAATAATTTTAATTCGTGGCAAAACATGAGTCCATTACAAGCATGAGGAAAAAAGGGCAGTATTTTAGCAGGTGAGAAGCCGAATTTTCAGGTTGTTCAGAATGTTCCTTGTTACCTGCTAAGACGATTCTTCCTTTTTTATGAATTCTTGTCTTCCATAATTGAATCAATGGTGAACTTGCTAGTAATCTTTTGACTTTACTGCTGAAGACATTCCTTCCCTCGTCCCACCCCAGATCAACGAGGAAATTATTGACAAAGGGAAGTGGTATTAGTATTAAATAATCCAGATTTTTTTTGTCATTAAGAAAGAAGAGTACACAAAGCATCTTAGGCAGAACTATCCTAGCAGGATATTGATATGAAAACTAAAGTAAAAGAAATATGCAAAAAAAATTACATATTTTTGCATTTTTTAAAGTAAAAGAAAATGGGAGGGCGAGAAAAGACTAGAGATAAACCATGTATCTCTGATTGAATTTTGTGAGTTGACTTGAAACCAGTTTTGTAGCAATTGAAAAATTGACAAACTTGGGTTGTGATCTAATTAAGGACTCTTTTTTTGAACTGGCCTCTTGTTTTGATATCTATTTTACTTATCACTTGGATTAGAATTTTTATATGGATTTCTTTGCCTACTTCTATTCTGGAAACTAGCCATTCAGCAAGTCCTTGAGTCATGAGAATTAGTGGAAAGTGATCTTTTAGATTTGTCTATAATTATTCCTTTTCTCTCCTGTGAATCATTCTAACATGATGAACGCTAAATTCCCCTTCCCTGTATGAGGAATTGCAGAGTGACCATTTCGGAAAAAAAGAAACATAGAAGTGGCCAGCAGAGGGGCAGATCGATGGTTCCTAGTTTCTGTAATCATGGAATGTTAGGTAGAATCTGGTGACAGGTAACAGCTACAGCTGGAAGGAGTGTATTATTAATTTATTTCACATTCTGGATCAAGGTAATTTAAGAATATAACTCAAGATACTGATACCTGCAACAACACCCAGCACTGAAGACCAGCACTGACATTTCCTAATGTACTTTTGAGAGCCTGATCAACAGACCAATTTGAAGGTAGTCTATGTGTTACCAGTAGAGTTCAACCATCTTACAGTTTTGCTTTTCAGATTACTAACATGATTTTAATACATGTTATGCCAGTTCAAGTCAAGCTATATTTGA
Organism: Ifrita kowaldi; assembly: GCA_013398055.1. Taxonomy (NCBI): domain Eukaryota; kingdom Metazoa; phylum Chordata; class Aves; order Passeriformes; family Cinclosomatidae; genus Ifrita; species Ifrita kowaldi. The sequence goes on along the minus strand of VZRS01005290.1, from coordinate 310,082 downwards.
AATATATTCTCCTTGCTGTTTGTGGGAAGCATTGAAACATCCGAGCAGTTAGCTTTCAAAGACCAGAATCCTAGATAGTTTTGAACACACTTTGATAGCATTCTGTGAACTAATGTTTCTTAAATTTTTGATCCTCAGTGTATTAGACAGAAAGACAATCCTTGGCCAGCCAGCCATGGGGAGAAATCCTTTTTTTTTTCTTCAGATGTAACTTTAAAGATTAGCCAACTAATGATGATATATTGTGTAAATTAAGTATTTAATATTCTAAAACATATTGATGTATTTGAATTCAGCTCACTGTGTAATCTTCCTTGTTCCTCTTGGCTGATGCACAGTCAAAAGTTCCATTATATTCTATTGAATTTGAAACCAGATTAATGTCTAAAACTTTTCTTTGTTAATAAGTTATATGATATTAAGGAAAAAAGTAGCTTTTTAAAATTATTGCTTATTGGGTTGCAAACAGCCACAAACAGTGCTCCTATGAAATTCTTCTACTGACTTGTCAGCGTAAATGCTTTATGGCACAAGTGGTATCCTAAGAGTTATCCTTCTGTTTTGTATTGGGGGAAGAACAGAAACGACACCTGAAGACTGGATTCTTAACAGAAAGTAACAGTAATGGTAGCATGGTAATTATTAAATACTATGCCCACATTTACTAGAGTGATAAGGCTCTTATTATATGGCTATTCTTTCCTTGGGATCTACCTTTATCAGAGTGTGCTTTGTGGGGGAATGGGATTTCATACACACTTTTCAGTTCACGGCCATGGTGGAGAGCAGACGGGGGCTGGAAACACTGCTCGTCACCACTACCACGGAGCCGTGCTGGCGCTGTCCTGCTGGTTGTCAGCAGTTGAGGATACTGGCTCAGGAGCAATGTTGTGCAGAAACCGATGACGGAGGATTATCTGGCTTTGATTTCAGGTATTTTCTTTTAAATTTTGGGTTGTTACTTCACTTTAGTTTAGCAAAGTAAAACTAGTGTTAGTTTGCTTTAGTCTTCTTGGTTTAAGTCAAATTATGTCTATTTTGTATTGAATCCTTCAAGGTCACAGGTCTTTGCTTAGAGCAAAATATAATTAAATTTATCTTTCGGTAAAATAAAGAGAAATTGAAGGAAAAGGAGCTTGTAATGTTCCACTCTTCCTCCCCAGTGCCATTAATCTAGAAGGAAACAAGTTAGTTTTCAAAAGAAATTTCAAAAAGCTGATAGCATAACCGCAGACATCAGAAAAATTTGTTTTCTGTCCATTTTTGAGGTATGTTTTCATACTTGAATCTACTTATGCAAGATCAAACCCTCTATATTCATGGATTTATCATGGTAGCTAAGATCAGTGAGAGTGTGAGGTTGTCTCAGGTACTGCCTGAGACTCTCCAGACTCACAAGGTGAGTTTTAAGATACAACTGTCTAGTACAGAGGCAGTTTGTTGTCATTTTGCAGTGCTTCTAAATGGTTTGAAACTTGGGAGTTAGCAAATTTGCATGAGGTCAAAGCATTTGCCTGTGCCCACAGGATGGCCTCCTAAATGCATTTGATAGTACATCTTCTGTTTCTGCTGCCATTACTCTTCAAGCCATCAAAACAGCTGCGTATTTTGGAGTGTGAGAAGTACTATTTAATTTCTCCAGTGGCCAGAAATGATCTACACTTCTCTGAAATTGTATAGTTTTCTCTGCTAAATAACAAAGTTAAGAGGTGGCTTCTTGGGAACACACAACACAGGCAACTTTCCTTAGCGCTGCTTTTATTGTTTTCCTCTTAATTTCATGTCTATTCACAACAGGCACATTGAAAGGTGCTGCATTTGTTTGTTGACCAATGTGGTCATGACAGAAGGCTGTGCTGCCATTCTGTGGACCCTTGATAGTCTGGGGAGTTGGGTGGTGAGGAACTGCATGGGGTTCAATAAGGGCAAATGTAGGGTCCTGCACCTGGGGAGGAATAACCCCAAGTACCAGCACAGGTCAGGGGCTGACCTGACCTACTGGAGAGCAGCTCTGTGGAGAAGCACCTGTGAGTCTTCGTGGATCACAAGTTGACCATGAGCTGGCAGTGCCCTTGTGGTGCCAGTGGTGTCCTGGGGTGCATCGGGAAGAGTGTGGCCAGGAGGTGGAGGGAGCTCCAGTGACGCCACATCTGGAATCTTGTGTTCAATTCTAGTTTTGGTACAAGAGAGACAAGGTGCTACTGGAAAGGGTCCAGTGCAGGTCACAAAGATGATGAGGGATCTGGAGCATCCCTTGTGTGAGGGGAGATTGTGGGAGCTGGGCCTGTTAAGTCTTGAGAAGACTGAGAGAGGATCTCAAGAATGCACACAAATATCTCAAAGGCAAGTGCCAAGGGGATGGTGTCAGATTCTTTTCAGTAGTGCTCAGCAATAGTATGAGGAATAATGGCCGTGAACTAAAACACAAGAAATTCCACCTCAGCCTGCGGAAGAACAGTGAGGGTGGCAGAGCACTGGAACAGGCTGCCCAGGAGGGGCCTGGAGTCTTCCTCTCTCCCTCTCTCAAAACCCATCTGGATGTGTTCCTGTGTCAACTGCTCTAGGTGACCCTGCCTTGGCATGGGGTTGGTGGGGATGAGCTCCAGAGGTCTCTTCCACGCCACTCCAGCAATTCTGTGATTCACAGATTTGAGCTGTGGTGTGAATTTAGGACTGGATGAATTCATCCCTTTGGAAGTTATTCTTTTTCCCTCCGTTTTTTCTGTGCTGCGCAGTAGCGCTGCAGCTCTGGCTGTACCAAAAGCCGGCGCTGTCAAACACCGTTTGTTTTAAACCACGTTTTTTTCCAGAGGAAGCGGCTCCCGCCTCAACCCGGCAGCGTGAGGGGACGCGGGGGGCGGGGCCGAGCCCGGGTCCCGCCCCGCCCCGTCACGTGTTTGAGGATCACGTGACCGGCGCGCAAATGGCGGAGGCGCCGCCGCGCTGAGGGGACCCGGCATGGAGGTGTTCATCCCGTCCTTCCGATACGAGGAGAGCGAGCTGGAGCGGGGGTACACGGTGAGGTGCGCCGGGGCGGGGAACGCCCTCGCCTCGGGGCAGCCATGTGGCGGTGGCCAGCGGGGGCTGCACTGGGGCTCCGGGCAGGCATCAGCGTCCCGGGGCCGTCCTGCCCTCCCTGCCCGGGCCAGCCCTGAGCTGCCCAGCGCAGCCCGTCCTTGCCCTGGCAGCCCTGTCCAGCTCTGCCCAGCCTTGCCCTATTCTCCCCATCCCTGCCCTGCTCTCCCCAGCCCTGCCGTGCTCCGCCCTGCCCTGTCCAGCTTTGCCCTGACTAGCCCTGCCCATCTCTGCCCTGTATAGCCATCCCAGCCTTGCCTTTCTTGTCCAGGCCGGCCTTTCCATGCCCACCCTTGCCCTGCCCAGCGCAGACCATCCCTGCCCTGCTCCTCTCGGCACAGGAAGGGTGGTCTCAGCCCGTCAGACACCTACCATCCCACAAGAGCTTTATTCTACGGGGCAGCAGCGACAGCGGCTGGTGCAGCGTGACCAGCAAGGGAGGAGAGGCAGCTGGTCCCTTGCCACTCGGACCTGCTGGGAGAGGCACATGCTGGGTCTGGGTCTGGGCTGCCCAGAACAGAAGCTGGAGTGAGTCCAGTGCAGGACCAAACGCGATGAAGGGACTGGAGTGTCTCTTGCATGTGGAAAGGCTGAGAGATCTGAGACTGCTAATCCTGAAGAAGAGAAGGGTCATCTCTTCAATGTGTACAGATGATCTGAATGGAGAGAATGAGGGGGCCAGACTCTTCGTGTTGGTGCCCAGTGACAGGAGAGGTGGCAGTGGGCAAACATCAGAACGCAGGGAACACCCTTTAAACGTAACACAAGACTGGTTCGTTATCATGAGGGTGGTCAAGTACTGGCATAGGTTGCCCAGAGGACTGTGAAGGCTCCATCCTTGCAGGTTCTCAAAACCTGCCTGAACACTATCCTGGGTAGCCTGCTGTATAGTTGACCCTCCATGAACAGGCAAGTTAGTCTGCACAGTTTTTATAGGTCCTTTTTGTTCCCAGTAGTTTTCTCATCCCACAAAACTGTTGGACTGTAACACTTTCACATGTTGCTGCGTGGAGACAGGTGGACCAAAACCCAAGGTATTTGTCTGAAAGTGGATATTCAAAGCTTGCTTCTTTTATTAAATATATTCATTTAGTAGCTCGGAGCTGTTAAGAAATACCAGAAGAAAAATTGAATCCTGTGGAACTTCTAGAACATTAATCCATGTAGGCACAGTTTCATGAAGCAAGTTCATCTTCCTGCTACTTAATGCTGTATGTATATTATTTGGTCCTCATTACTAGCAAGTGTTTGCAGGCCTTGCAAAAGGTGAACCACTTAGATGTATTAAGGTGGGAGTGTAGCGGCATTAATATTTCTGCCTCTTGGGTGAACTTAGATGTAAGTGACTTCCTACAAGACACCTGTGTTATTTTGGGGACTTGGCTTTACAACATTTCGACTGAGTGTGATTACAATAGCACAGACTGATCCCACCATGTCCTAGTTGAGCAGCTTAGTTGAAATGACAGAGTGATTGCTAAGATGTGCAAATTACACAAATAGGATTTTTCAAAGTAATGTTTATTTTTAGTATTTGCTTTTAGTGAGTTTCTATTTCTTTAAATGTAATTCTGTCTGTGACTCCTGCTATCTAGAGGATTTGGGTTTTTTAAATGTCATAAATGTTAAACTGTGTAAGGTTCAAAGAAATCAGAAATGAAACTATATGTTTCTAGAAGTCTTTCAAGAAAATGATCCTGAGAATGAGCATGTTCCATTGCACCACTGTTGGTTGTTACAGCACTTTTCCTCTTGAGTCATTTAGTGGTGATGAGTCAGTCTTGTGGATCTGAAAGTTGCTGTAGTTCAGTAGATTTTGGTAGTTTTTCCTGCATGATTGTTTTGCCATTTCAGTCAGATGAGGGGATTTTATACTACATCACATACAAAAATGATCATGCTTTATGCTGACCATGGAACTGTACAAGGAATCGTTGCTGAAGTTTGTCTGGATCAGGCATGCTTGTAGGAGAGGATATGGAAAACTGTTCTGATAATAACATTGTGTCTTTCCTTTATGTTTTAAGGAGCTTATGGACTACACATGAGGAAGGCTTATGCCAATGAAATTGTCAATTTGTTATTTTGCTAAATAATTTGCATAAGTATTGTTCCAAACACAGAAATTCCAAGGGGTACACTATATGTCCTCCTTCCAGCAAAACTGAGGTTAATGAAAGCTTACCATTGCTCTGTATTGGCTATGAACTTATGCAGGCAATTCACTTCAAGTTAGTTTTCATCAGCAGCTTTACAGTATTAACACTTAAAACAGTTTGATGAGAAAGGTCAAAAAATACTCCCAATGAACACTACTGACAAACTGGTAACAATGGACAAGAAAAGGCTGAGCTACTTAACTTTTTTTGCTTCAGTCTTCACTTGCAGTCTCTTTTCCCAGACTTCTCAAGTGGATGGACTGCAAGGCAGGGAATATAGAAGTAAGTTGCTTCCCCACTGTAAGAGATGATAAAGTTCATGAAGAACCTGAACATACCTCAGTCTATCGATGCTGATGAGATGCATGCCAGAGTCCTGAGGGAATTGGCTAAGGTAGTTGCCAAGGCACTCTCCATGATATTTGAAAAGTCATGTGAAATCCCAGGTGACTGGGAAAAAGAGTACCCATCTTTAAAGAGTGTAGAAAGGAGGACCTTTGGAACTGCCAACCTGTCAGTCTCACCTCTGTGCCTGGGAAGATCACGGGACAGATCCTCCTGGAAGTTCTGCTAAGGCACGTGGAGGCCAGGGAGGTGATTTGAGACAGCCAGCATGGCTTCACCAAGGGTGAGTCCTGCCTGACCAACCTTGTGTGATGAAGTGACTACATCAGTGGGTAAGGGAAGGGCTACAGATGTCGTTTATCTGGACTTCAGTAGGGCCTTTGACATGGCCCTCACAACATCCTTCTCTCTAAATTGGAGAGATATGGATTCTGTGGGTCAGCTGTTAGATGGACAAGGATTTGGTTGGATGGTCACATCTAGAGGGTTGTGGTCAGTGGCTCGGAGTCCCAGTGGACATCAGTGGCAAGTGGTGCCACCAGGGGTCTGTACTGGGACCAGTGTTTTTTAATACCTTTATTAATGACATAGACAAAAGGATTGAGTGCACCCTCAGCAAATTTGCAGATGACATCAAGCCGAGTGGTGCAGTGGCACTCCTGAAGACAGGATGCCATCCAGAGGGACCTGGACAAGCTCCATAAATGTGTCTGTGGGACCTTCATGAGATTCGAAAAGGCTAAGTGCAGGGTGCTGCACCTGGGTTGGGACAACCCCCGACATCAATCCAGGTGGGGGATGAAGGGATCAAGAGCAGCCCTGCTGGAAGGACCTGGGGATACTGGTGGGTGCAAGGCTGGACATGACCCAGCGCCGTGCACTCACTGCCCAGAAAGCCAAACATGTCCTGGGCTGCATCCAAAGCAGCGTGGGCAGCAGGTGAAGGAAGGGATTCTTCCCCTCTGCTCTGCTCTGGTGAGACCCTACCTGGGAGGGGTCTGCTGCATCCAGCTCTGGAGTCCCTAACACAAGAAAGAGAGGGACTGTTGGATTGAGTCCAGAGAAGGGCCACAAAAAGTGGATCAGAGGGATGGAGCATCTCTGCTTTCCTCTTTCAGTGAGGAAAGGCTAAGAGAGTTTGCATGTCCAACCTGGAGAAGAGAGGGCTCCAAGGCTTCATTTTTGCAGTATATAAATGGGGATTTTCAGAAAGACAGGGACAGGCTTTTTAGTAGGTCTTGTTGCAGTAGAACAAGGAGCAGTTTAAAACTAGAGGAAGTGTAGATTCAGAGTCTAGGGAACACGTTTTATAGTGAGGGTGGTGAAACACACCAGAGAGATTTCAAATGGCCCAGTCCTGGAAACATTCAAGGACAGTTTGGATGGGGCTCTCAGCAACCTGATCTGGATGATATCCCTGCTCATTGCAGAAGGGGTGGATTAGATGACCTTTAAAAGTCCCTTTCAACCCAAACTATTACATGATTCTGTGATCACAGAAGTACCACTTTACACAGGTGATCTCTTTACTGTTGTATTTCCCGCAAGTGCTAACTTGCTCAAAACTAAAATGTTTTGTTGGACTGGAGTAGCTGGAGCAAGGAACTATCAGAGATTATGCAACTAATAGCAGAAAAGGATGATGGAAGCAGATAGAAGATTGCTGACGTGCTGACTGCCCACCAGCCAAGTCACATTCCAGTGGGTTACAGAGGGTGCCTTCTGCACTTTGTCTGCCAGGGCCATTGCAGAGAAGGAGCGCTCACGAAGGATAATTTGACAAGAGTGGCGATGGTCATCCTAGGATCTTTGCTAGAAACAGGGATGATGGTGACCTCCTGCATTAAATGAGAGACTGAAGGGAGAGTTGTTCCTCTCTGTGGTGGCTCTGCATTGCAACCATTACACACTTTCCTGACATGCCTGCATTTCTGGTTCCTTATCTTTAGCAGAACAGAATCCAGTTCCCCTGGATGCAGACTGCTACTGTGTGTTCTTACTTCCTGGAAAGAAAAGACACAAAAGGGATGTTTGTCCTTTTCTTTATGGGAATTAATTTACCAACTGACTGGTTTGTTTTCAGCTTAACCCTATTGTTCGGATTATTTTTTTTTTCTCCGTGGTGTGACTAAACAGCACTTGCAAAGTGGAATGGGCAGAGATCCATCAGTTCTGGGGAGAGGGTGAAAATGACTTGCCATAGAGGGTGGAAACTTCTCTCTAGCTTCAGAGGGAGAACTGCAGTGCAATTAAGAAATAAAAAAGGGAGGGGCAGGGGGGATATGTCTTGACCAGAGAGATAAAATATTGGGGGAAATAAAAGATTAGAAGGAAAAATTAGGGTAAAATCTTATTATGCAATATTTGAGATTGGGTTCTATCAATAAAGTAAATGGGAAACACAGTTCTTTCAAAAGTGTTTGTTTCAGCAGCTCAACTTTACTAAAGCACTATTCCTGTGGTATAAAAATCTTCAAAGGCTTTTTCCCCCCATTCCCACACAAAAAAAAAAACCCCAAACAAAAACCCCAGAGTAAATTTGCACTTGTTCCGGTTCTGTTTGAAGTATACATAAAATGATGAAACACAGAATATGGGAAATGGCAGTTTTCCTGGTGGACAATTAAATCTCATTGTCAGTGTAAATTGATGACACTAGCTTCTAAACTATTGAGCCTGTGCTAATAAATGCAACAGTTGTTCATAATTTGGCAGTGAATGACCTTTAAATGTAGGCGCTTACTAAGGAAGTCCCTAGAGAACAATTCAACTTCGAAATGGCATCCATGTGTTCTTGTTGTCATTTAAATATGCTCCCTTTGTCAATAACAGAATAATAAATACTAGTTAGATTTCTAATGTTGATTCAGATCCCAGGAAACTTACTGAATAAATTAGTGTACATTTGATTTATATTGACCAAAAAAATTTTACAGTGGTATATTGCAGGTCAAGGTGACATACATTTAAATGTGTTGTAGAGCAGAGGGCATACTTGACTGACACAAGTGCTTACTGCATTTTTAATTAACACTTCCAATACTACTCTCCAAATTGCTCCTGGAGTTGCAAATGTAGAAGCAAGATCTGACATGTAAGATCATAACTAATGTGGGTTTTTTCAAAGTCCATAGGCTTTACCTCCATAGAAGCTGCAGTTTAATTACAAGGCTATACTTCTGTTTATGAAAGTATAAAACCACAAAGATCTAAAGTTTGATATAGTTTATGTATTTTAGCATTCTTTGCTGTTCAAATAAATGTACATAGAGTCAAGAAGGGGAGTTTTTAGTTGTTCTTCCATGAAGACCTAGAATAAACCACAATAGCAAATTATAAAGGGGGACTACTTATAAGTTTCGTAATTACAAAGTGTGGAGGGAGTAACTGTGAGTTTATGTAAAAAGATTTCAAAGCATTACTGTTCTAGCCCTTTTGCTTTCACTTTTCTAGACTGTGTAAACTTGGTAGTTTTAAAAAATTCTGAACAGATTTTGAGTGCCTTGAGTATGAAGTCTGCCAGAGTGAAGACCACTTGCTTACCAGTCGAGCTTTTATAAGCTCACCATTTATTAACCTTGTGTCACAAGTACTGTTGAAATCAGTGACACACCAGTTACTCCAAGGAAGTTAAACAGAAGTAATAGATCTATTAGTTCTAATTAGGGGTTTTTACAGTCTTAGTGTCTTCATGGAGGATTTTCAAATATCCTGGTTTCTTGGTAAGGGAGTCAGAGTAGGTCTGTACAGGTGCATTTCTCTCCTACAGGAATGGTGAAGATGATAAAAGATAATTTGACAGATGTCAGTGATTCTGTGATGTCAGAAAAATGCTGTTTTGATCATTGGTTTTTGTGAGTTTGAAGTTCCAATGAAGGTGCATGTGTTAGTGGAGGAAATAGACTTGATAATTTAAGACAGATTGCTGCTACTAAAAATACTTCTTTTTCTTTTTTTTTCAGGGGGTAACTTATGCATTTGTCAGCAGTGACGGTTAAATTTCTTTCCTCCAGTCAATTTTCCTGTTTGACAGACTTTGTCAGTGATATGAAACTGACCACTTGGCATGCAGTGGGAACCTGAAGAGCGTAAAGTAAGACACAAAGAATTTTGCAGTGCACATGATGGCAGCTAAGGCAGAAACTAGGAAGAGGTAAAACCAAAGTGAAGACTGGCTGAATTTGTACGTAGTGATCAGTTAGAGCTGTGGACAGATCAGACAGAGAAATATATCTCTGGTGATCTCCAGTTGCTGTGCAATTGCCTGAAGGCCCCTTGATTCACAGTCATGCAGTCTTATTGGAAAGGGCCGTGTAAGATTTCTCTGAGCAGGAAATACCTTTTGCTTTATTTGCGATGGAAGGGTTGACAGTTGAGTATAGAAGCAGCAGCATGATTACCTCTGTCAATTTTCACCTGAAAGACCAAAAGTTGACACATTCTATCAGTACACTACAACTGCAAATCATCCATTATCCATTCCTCTCCCAGTATCTACTGGTTTGTGGTTTTAATGAGGAATTTACATTTTCAGAACAATTGGGAGTAGCAGGGCATTCAGACTTGCATCACAATAAAGATATGATTGAATTAAATTGTATCTTTGAGAGGTATTGGTGACAAAATTTTGTTAATAATGTGATACTATCAGTGGAATTATTTCATCAGAAGATTAATGCTTAACTGCTCCCGTTGATGATTTCAGATAGCATCAAGTCATGATAATTGTAAAACGTTTCAACAAAGATAGTGTTAAACATATGAACATTCTTCACTAGCCAGGAGTGAGAACACGCCAGGCTTTAAAATGCAACATGAGGGAAGTTGTAATAGATTTCTCCCTTCTTCCTACTGCAATGCAGTTTTAATTGGTCTTTGAATTTTTTAGCGCTTGATGTAATTCTTCCCAGGTTTAATTGATAATTAGTCAGCACTGTTATGGCATCTATTAAGTTATCTTGTCTTTTCAGTATACGATACCTAAGAGGTGCTTCTGTGCAGAGTGCTTGGTGGGATAACTTCAGTGCTGCATTTGGGTACAGGGGAAATACTTGGTTTAGGTATGCACCATGGAAGTGTGCTAATGGAGGCTTTCGAGCTACCACATTCTGCATACTCTTACTATCTGTAGCCATTATTTTTTTGTTTTTACAGGAATTATATGAGGACTTGTTTCAACTTTTCTTTTTCAGTTTTCTATAAGCCTGAAATTTTTGTGGTTTGGGGAAGATTAAAATAGCATTTTGGAGACCATTCTGTAAAAGGATTTTGATGACAAAGCAGAAGTGTCGTCATTCCCTTTCAAAGTGGCACTGTATTTTTAATAGAAAATGAAAGGAGAAGTGTATGTAGTCCATTAATAAACTTATTCTGAGATGTCCTGATGATAAAAGTCTTGCAGCTAGAGCATGAATACCCTCTTCCTGTGAACAGTCTTTTTTAAATTATTATTTCAACCTATATATTGTGTTACAAATTTCACATTTCGTAAACCAGTAAATGTTGTAGGGTTGGGAGGTTTTGTTTTGTTTTTTTGGTTTTTGTTCTTTTTTTTAAATGAAGTATATGGGGCACAACAGTCAGGCTTGCATACTTTCAGGCATTGAAATAAGATGAGACGGAAGGAGCATACCATGAGTAAGGAGCACCATGTCCATGCCAGGTTCAAAACAAAGTATGTTTCTTTTCATTCCTCCTCTGTTGGTGCGGTGAGAGCTCCACCTCCCGTTCAAAAAAACCTTCAGTTCTAAGAGCATATAAATAGGAAATCTGAGAAGACGATTTTGGGAGTTGAATTTGCCCGTAGTGTAGGGTACTTACTACAGTAAGTAATTTATGAGAAACGACAGCTAAACCTCCACTGCAACCTACATCTAATATGTTATTTATTAAGATGTCACAGTGTTTGTGGGTCCCAGTTAAGTCCAGGGCCTCTATGAGACAGTTGTGGAATAATGTACATGCTACACAGTTTCAAAAATCACTCTTGAAAGGGGTTGCCTGCACTTGATGATAGTTGTTTGCCTGATGAGATGCTGTGAAAAGCATTGTATATCCAAAAAGGTATTCTTACTATTTGAGTACTTAATTCTTTAACAGAGTGAAAACAGTATAAAACTTCTATGAAAGTCTTCTCTCCCACTAGGTTATCTTGAAAATGGTCAGATAAGAATTACCAAACTTCATTAATTTATTTTTTATATTTCTTTTCTCTCCTGTAATTGATTCACTTTTAAAAAATGGATCTCCTTTTTATACCAGAGCAGAAGGTATTCAAGTGCTGCAGTATCTTCAGATTGGAAAATAATGAAGTCTAAAGCTTTCCTTATAATCTTTTACAAAAGGGCAAACAAAGTCTTGATGAGGTAGTGAAATAATCAATTGTTCAACAGCAAGCCTGCATTGATTACAATACACTGCTTTTATGGAAAAGGACCATATACACTGAGAAATGTATACTTCAGCTAGCTGCCTTCACTTCTGGTTTTGAACAGGACTCTTTCTTTGTGTATGGATTCCCTTCTCTACTCTTTATTGAGTAATCAGGCTCTTACCAGGAACAGGACTCCCTGATCATGTGTCTTCCTTGCAGTTGAGCTGTGATGGTAATTACAGTCTGACTTTCTTGTTCCTTTAAGATGTGGGGAAAAAAATGGAACTGTGTCTTCAGTTTAAGAACAAATTAATGGACTAGTAAATTTATAGTAATGTTGGGGAATGTAATGAAAATATTAGCTTTGCTTTAAATATGTGAAGAAATAGATATTCAGGAAAAAATTGCAAACCAACATTGGATTTGAAAGTAATGCCTCTATAGAATCAGTAAACCTATTACCGTATTATTTTTCTGATTTGTTCCAAATTCTAAGAAAAATTATCTCCTGTGATGACATACTCCCTATAAAACTTCAAAATGCTTCTATTCTTATAAACAATTTTGAGAACATTTGATAGCTGGTTTCTAATTAGGGATTCATTCTCCCACTAAAGGCCAAAGACCTCCCTTCCGGGTTTATGTTCTAGCAAGGGAGCATAAAAAGTCAGTAATTACTGAAAACATCTGTTTTTGGTGTTGAATAGAAAATGCCAGAGACCTTTCTTTTTGCTGAGTGCTCAGAATGGGGGATGTGATTGTGTGATTGGTAGGAATAGCATCTTTGCACCATTTCCTCTGACACAGTGACTAGAAAGCTCAAGTAGATTCTGAAGTATGGCTGAGTTTGGGGTGGGTGTTTTTGTTGGTTGGTTTGGTTTTTGTTTGTTTGTTATTTGGTTTTTTGGAGGGTTTTCTTTGTGGGTTTTGTTGTTGTTTTTGTTTCCTTTTTTTAAATTTAAAATTTCCTATTCATATTTGTCCTCTCTATCAAAATCTGTTGCTAATTTTGGTTTTATCTTCCCTTGTCAGAAATGTTTCAATATCAGACTTCCAAGTTTTGCCATGAATTCTTATTGCCATTTGGGATGAGGGAAAGTATATTTTTACGTGTGTTTTAAAACAATTCACTAAGAACTTGATGAGAGTGTTATTGAGGATAGTAATTTTCTTCTCTCAAATAAGCCAGTCCTTATGGTGGCCAGAATTAGAGGCAAAGTAGGAAAATATACTTTGTAAAAAGTTCAGCACTTGCAGGTAAGAATTCTTTCAACATTTTATCTTTTGTTACCTACTTGCTACTATATATTTATCTGGAAAATAAGGAGAATATGATGATGAGGACCAGAAACAGTTTTAAGGTTCTTGGTAGAATAATTTTTTCTCTACATGCATTTAGTCTTCATATTTGAATATTTTCTTTCCTGGTTTGTATCGAATTTCAGCTTAAAAAACCTCTAAACATAGTTTTAAGGGTGAAAAAACCTGGTACCATCTGGTTTGTAGTATGAACTCCAAAGAGTGATTTTTTTGCCTAACCAGTCGGAGAAAGAAGGAAATTTCTTCTGATGTAAATTGTTCTGTAAACTAAGAAAAGATGAGTAGAAGTTAGTTGCTTAAACCGTGAAAGTCACTGCATTTTGCTTTTTTTTCCCCCTTGCCTCTTTTTTTTTTTTTTTTTTTTTTTGTTTTTGGTTAAGTGTGAATGTTATCATTACTCTCTCTGAGTGCAGTGGCCAGAATAATACCACTAACATGAAACTTTCCTAATTGACTAAGTGTTTAAATAATACTTTTTGTGAACTGATACAGAAGGTGTTAGTTTTGAAGTGTGTTTGGTGTCTAGGAAAGAACTGCTAACATACTGCACATTCAAAACTATTTTTGCTACTAAATTGTCAAAAATTGCTGATTTGAAAGGGGGTAAAAACCTGCTTAAAGTAATCACAGATACAGCTGTTATCTGTTATGGGCTAAGAACTTAATGCCCTATTGCTCAAATGAGTTTTTACAATAACGAGATAGCTATATCACACTCCTAAGTGAAAAGCTCATGAACTTGCCTGCATGGTTATTTCCAGCCTCCATTCTTCTAACAAGCTCCCAAAGTTGTTGTTGCTTATAAAAGTGGAAAACGGACCTGATAAAAATGTTTAGTCTGCGGAGCTGTGTTTTATTTATCATATCACAAAAGAACAATGTTTTGTTGCATCATGGTCAAAATAGAAGCGACCTTGCTTGTTCATGAGTGCTCAAAGCCTGGAGATAAGAGGCAAAGTAATAGAGTACAATAGAAAGAGTGTAGTGTAATTATTTGTGGCTTGTCAAGTGAAGCCCTTTCAGGCCCCAAGTGATTCAAATCTGGGAACTCTGCACAATTCTGTACACTAACCATAACCAGCATCAGAGAAATCTCACCCGGCTTCTCCGACAGTACTGAAATTGCATCAGTTTGTCATGCACTGAGCATGCCAGCTTTGCACAATATCATTTGCTTGCAAATGGGCCTGGCCCCAACGCCCTGAGACACATTCTTTGGTATCTGACTCTTGGCCTGTGATTTGTCATGTCTCTAGTGCTATCGGCGTAAAGTAATTTTAATAGATTCTGATGGTTTGCTTGTGGAAGGTAAAGAATGCACTACAGATTGTGTCAGGTAGCTTTCTATGGCATGTAGTTTGGTGGAAGCCCTCATGATGGTGATAGCCAAACAAAGAGTATGGAGAAATGAGAACCCTATTTTGAATGGTATTTGACACTGCCCTTCTCAACACCCTGCTGTGGGCATCCTTGCAAACTCAGCAGGTCCAAGAAATTAGCAGCTCAACAAAGCAGTGTTATTTGTGCTTCAGAGTTGTTTATGGAGGAGAGATACAGCAGAAAAACAGTGGCCTTTTTGTCCCTGTTCAAAAAGCGTGTAAGATGTGTAAAAATGTTAATTAGTTTCCAAGAAGTAAACTGGATATATATTTGTCTTGGTGTTCACCTTTCTATTATTTGTTTGAAGTATTAGTACTCTCTAAATAAAAATCCCTGGGTTTTTTAGCAGGTATGTTATTTAATACTGTAAAAAAAAAATTAAAAGGCCTGTGCAATTTATACTAACATGTATCTTTTATAAAATTACATAAATATGGCCTAGAAGATAGATTCCTGAAGAATTTCTTCATAGATTTTAATTGGCATATTTATTTGACAATTATTTGATTACTAAATATTTGTTTGAATTGTTTTCTTACACTATGAAGTAAGTATGTGGCATTTTTTTTACTCTTCTTTTGACACCGCTGAGATGAGATTATTTTGCCATTGACAACTCTGATCTTTGCATCATTTTTTTCAGCTGACTTCCTTAATTGATTACTACTTTGTTGTTGGAGCCTGCAGCATAGCTCTCCAGAATTCTGCTGACACCAATCGATTAATGTGAAGGTGTTAGTTAGTGATTTCATCTAAGAAACATTCAAAACCATGTCAGTAATCTGTTCTTAAAAACTGCCAGATCGTTGAATTTTGTTATTTTGAACGTGTTAGTTTGGGTTAACAAGGATTTCTCTGGAGAGCCAAAAACATTAAAAAAACCGACACCTTGAAGTGACTATTGTGGGAAGAACAGATTTTATTCAGTCATACATTAATATAGTATACATGCACATGCCTTAATATTTAAAAGACTGTTTCAAAATATGTTCTTATTAATATTTAAGGTATCTCTCAGGAATTTATAAAAATGCTTCAGCACAAACTATTTCTTTTTATGTTTACCTGGGGAATTTTTGACAGCAGTGTAACTCTAAGCACCCCGCTAGCAAGTCTCTGCAAGTCTGCCACTTTTTTCATGCTGTAGCTTCCACATTTGCTCAGCAGCTTTGCATAGCTAAGCAACTTTTTAAAACGAGCCTGCATTTTTTCCTTTTTTGTTCTAAATATGGTCAGAAAAATAGCGTTGTTTTATACAATTTCTCAAGAGTAATTCTGTGTTATGACCAGAACTCACTGTTCAATGTTGCACAAAAGAAGAAAGATGTAAAGTTTCTTTTTAAGCTTGATGTTAACTTTTGAAAGCATGTTTTGCTTTCATTTCTTGGTGGGGTTTTTTGTAGGATGACTTCTTAAAATGACATAGATTTTTGCAGTGTGCTAGCCTTTGTGTATTCTACTTGGGCATCAGTAAAACATCTCTGCCTGATTTCCTAGGGGTGATTGTGGGGAGTACAAGTTAGTTAAATCCAGTGAGCATGCTATCAGTGAGCATACCTGTTATCAGAGGTTTTTGTTTGTACAGAAGGCAACCTAAATCAGTTGCCACTACACCAACATCAAAACCAACAAAGTGCTGTGGTCAGTGTAATATCCATATATTCAGGTGGGGCAGAACGCAGATGAGCATGCACACACGCATGTTTGTGGGTGCAGATACACAGAAGCACATGCATGTGTCAGTGTCAGGAGGATTTATTGGGTTCTATTGCTGAAGGTTCTGTTTGAGTTCCAGTATGACTCGATATTTTAGTGATGTGGATGATGGAATAAGAATGTCCTTATTTAAATTTGCCATCGACACCAACATCGACATTTGCCATCGACCGTGAACATGCTGGAGAGCAAGAGTAGAGTTTAAAATAATTTTGATAAATTGGAAAGTTTACTTAAGAAAGGAAAAAAGGGTGCTAACTGAATAGGAACTGGTGCCAAGTGTTGTATTTATCAAAAAATAATCAGTTACATGGAGTAACATCCAAAAGATTAGGCAACAGATATTCCTGAAAGGATCTGGGGGTTATCGTGCATCACAAGATGGCCGTGTCACAAGGCAAATGCATGTTGGGGCTTCAAAAGATGAATGTAATAAAAAGGTCAATGATGTGGAGTGTATACTAAGTGTGGAGTACTGTGTCCAGTTTTAGGTACTGCATTTTAAGAAACATGTGAGTGTATGAGAAAAAGTGTAGACAAAAGAAGGCAATGTAGGAACACATACAACAAGTTACATTGCTTTCTGGATCTCTGATCAATGTGAAGGAGGAAATACAGCAGGAGCTCTTTAGATCAAAACCAAACAGTGAGTAGGAACTGCATGACAATCCCCAGCAACAAAAAACTGTTGAAAAAAGGGGGGCAGTTGGTCTGTGGGTCGGCAATGTTGTGGTCTTGTGCTGTGCGGTTATCCGTCCTATCCACCAGAAGTACGGGGCTAATTATGAAATGGTGCTGAATAGTAAAGATACTGCAGCACCAGAACAATCTTCAGGAGCAGGGTGTGAAACTTTGTCTGGAGGAGGCTTGGAAGTTTCTGTGAAGAGTAAGAAGTAGAGTTGGTCCTGCCTGGAGACAGCAGGAAGAGCTAGATAACTTTCAGAAACACAGAGCCAGAATAGACCTCAAGCTCCTTTTTTGTGAGCCCCCGTTGACACCTGGCTGTCATCCTTTGCATTATTTCAAAAATTTTGTTTATCCATCCCCTAATCTATTATCTCTTATAAATTCTGTGGCTTTCTAAAACTTTTTAAGAGTCCAAACAGAGTAGTTCTTTCTCTTCTCCTGGGAAATGTTGAGACGTCTCATAATGGAACAGTTGCTGAAACAATCATGAACTTCTCCATCTCTGTTTCTTCATGCAAGAGAAAAAACATAATTTGTTGGTTTGCCTAACAAATGACGTTATTTGTTAGTTTACCTAAAAAAAGGTAAGCCTTTTTCAAGGTCTGCCTGGAAGGTAAATATTCTAGTTTTTTCTCCAGTTTTAGATACAGCTAGTATTATTCAGTAAAGCATTTGTGTTTGGTATGTATCCTGTTTGGTGCTTCAGAATTGGACTGCATGTATGTGGTTCCATAACTTTAAATGTACATAGCAATGAAGGGAGGTGGAGAACATCAGAGCCGACATCTCCCTCTATAAGCTAGTCAAGAAATTGCAAAAATTCAGTGCTGCTCTTACTTCAGTCAGTATGCCTCTCCCTGTGAATAATGTTTGCCTCAAATCAAATCCAAGTGTTTAAATTGCTAGATGTGTGGCTTTGTAAGAGGTGACTAGATTGGTGGCTTAGCTATGAAGCAGAAGGCAGTGCAGGGACAGGAGGGTTAGGACTCCCATCAGAGGTCTGAGTCTCTAATCCCAGTCCTGCTCACAGGTACATTTCACCTCAATCCTGTCTCATCTGAAGGGTCATGAAGATAGACTGTACAAGTTAGAAGGCTCTTCAAGTTCGCTAAATGACAGATATAACGAAAGACAGAACAATTGGTGCCATTTACTCCGAAGTATTTTCAGGAGCTGATAAAAAAAATGTATTTTTAAATTTTTGAGGGATTTGTAGGGCAACAATTTTTTGCCAAGTTATATACCTTATCTACAGAACTTGCTGTAGGTATCACCCAGTCTTGCATTTGGTTAATGAATTAGGTACATATTTTTAATTTTGTGGGAAGAGTTGCTGCTTTGTCAGTGTGTGTTCAAACATCAGCATTATCTCCATTTCCTGATGTTTATTGCATGTTCACTGGTAATGCAGACCTTGTCTCTGCCCTGGTGCAGGGCATTATGTGATGACTCTCAGTAGTAAGTTCTTGTTTGCTTGTTCCATGTGCTTTCTATTAGGCACGGATATGATCCATTCCATGATGCGTTCATGTGCCTTGCCAGAAGTCGAAGACAGAGCAATGCCAAAGAACTCTGCCAGTTGCCATTCTAGTCCTCTCTTGCTACTCTTAGCCAGGGATGTACGAAGATGGTTTAGCTTCACCTAATTCTTGATGTATGTAATCCATTTATTGCTCATGTTTAGACGTAGCTTTTTACCCTTCACACCATGGAAATCATTAAAAAATCTTCTGCAGTTTCAGCAAGAATAATATGTTAAAACAGAAGGCTCGATGGAAAATACTGGATGCACAGCAGTATGGTGATGTGCCACTGTCCTGAACACTAAATAGCAACCTCTCATATTTCACTGCTGTCTTTCATGTTAGTGGGAGGTTTGATGCTAAGTGATTTGAATATCCCTAGTATGCAAGAATCGTAGTTACTGACAAGAAGTATGATTACAGTGAATATTTTTTGCTCCTCATAGCTCAAATAGGCTATTTCTATACTTCTCAAGGTATCAGGGTGAGGTTATGCTGGGCAGCACGGTAAGTAGGCAACACGAGTCAACATTTACTTAGTCCCCAGTAATAAACCCATTTTTACCTCCTGCATTACAACAGTTTTTAATTTCTTGTTTGTAGACAGTAAAACATGATTCCATTTACAAATCGTGAGCAGACTTGTGGAAGAGCATTGAGAACTAATTTATCATTCCCCAGGGAATGCGGGTTTGTAGCCAGGTAAGCTATCTTATGGCTGGCATATATTGACTGTCAGCCTTTCAGAGGCCCCAGCGCTGGATAATGCAAGCACTGGAGACACAAGGTTTAACTTTGATTACTGAGTAACCTCCTTCTGGGTTTTTTTAACCCGAGAGCTCTGTGCATGCATGGACTGCTTAGCTGCTAGTGGAGAGCAGATGAGACAGGGTGCCATGGGAGCATACTCAGAAAAGGAACTGAGGAGGGAAATCTCCAAGTCAGCCAAATTTGTTCTTGGACCCATGCAGTCAAACCATAGCTTTGCACTGCTGGACTGAGATCAGGGGTTTGAAACTAAAACAGGTAAAAAGCTGTCGTTTGATCAGATAGCGTTCTGTCGTAGTAGTATGTCTGGTACTGAAGCTGGCTTGGCAATAGCTTTGGCATTACACTAGTTTCTGCTGCCACAGAGAGGGAATCGAGGTTCCCAATAGACTTAGGGCCCTTTTCTGGTATAGACAGCTTGGAAATATAAAATGCGTTCTTACATAGAATCCTGAAGTAGTTTGGATTGGAAAGATTGGATTTAAAAGTCATCTAATCCAGCCCTTTACCATGGGCAGGGACATCTTTCACAAGATCACATTGCTGATTAGATTCAGCCTGACCTTTGACACTTCCAGTGGTGGCATATCCACAGCTTCTCTGGGCAACCTGTTCCAGTGTCTCACCACCCTCATAATAAAAAAAAATCTTCCTTGTTTCCAATCTAAGCTGGCATTGCTGCTTGTCCTGTCACTACAAATCTTGGTAAAAATTGGTCTGTCCATCTTCCCTGTAAGCTCCCATTATATATTGAAAGGCCACAAAATTATCTCTCTGGAGCCTTCTCGTCTTGGGCTGAACGACCACAACTCTTTCCTTTCACAACTCTTCACAGCAGGGATGTTTCAGCTCTCTTGTCAGTTCTGTGGCCCTTCTGTGGACTTGCTCGAAAAGATCCATGTCTTCCATGTCACTGGGGACCCAAGCACTTCAGGAGGAATCTTGCCAGAGCAGAGAGAGAGAATGTCCCCCTTCTCCCTGCTAGCCACACTGCTTTTGATGCTGCCCAGAATCAATTGGCTTTCTGGGCTGTGAGCACACATTGCTGGGTCATGCCCAGCTTTTCACTCACCAATAGCCCAAATCCTTTTCTGCTGGGCTGCTCTCAACCCATTCATACTCCAGCCTGTATTGATACTGTGGGTTAACCAAACCCGTGTTTGCTCTTGGCCTTGTTGAAATTTCATAAAGTTCGTATGGGCTCACTTGTCAGGCCTGTCAAGGTCCCTCTGGATGACATCCCTTCTTGTCAGCGAAAACGAACTGTGCCACTCAGCTTGGTGTTTGGTTCAGCTTTGTGTTTAGAGGGCACTTACAAGACCCGGGATCAAACATGAGCAAGACGAACCACAGCAATGATAGAACACTTGCTCAGTGAATACTGCAAAGATCTTGAGGAATAAGGTTTTAATTAGCAGTTGAGGCAAACCCAGTGGGATTGATTAAATTGTACATGGACAGGAATATTTCTTGAATTCTGTGACTTTGGAGTTCTTGACTTTTAACTTTAAGGGTTTTGTTGTATTTCTTTTGATGGAATAATGTCTAAATTTATACTTTTACAGTGGATGTTGTAGTACTCAGTATTTCAGTGAAAACAATAGAAAAGTTCACTGTGTAGTTTGGGGAAAAATAGCTGAGTTACAGGCTTCTTAAATGTTTTATAGCATGTCACTGTTGGTTTCTTTTTTCTTTTTCTTATTCTCCTTTGTGTAACATTGTAAATATTTAAATATGGCTCCCAAAAATAAAATCTAAAATGCTGAACTCCTGTTGAAGGCGCTAGGGATTTGGTGTACTAAGTTAGAACTGGTTGAATGCATTTTAAAAATAACTTGTTCCTGTAATTATTTGCTTCAACAGCTTGACTAGTGGTCAGAAGTAAGAGCCAGAGTGCAGGTCAGCCTGCTGGTGGCCACTGAAACACTTGGAGGTCCCGGTTTTGCCTCTGGACCTGGGGGCTAACTCAGCTGCTCCTGAGGAGCCTGTTTTGTAAGCTCCCAGTATGAGCACCTATTGAGCAACATTGGACTGACTTGGTTTAGATGCAATGGAAACCTGCAGTCACTACATATTCCTTTTTAATTAGCAGAAACTTTGAAGCAGAGAAATTGCTTACGCTTTCTAAGCAAAGGTTTTCTTCAGAAGTGGGAATCAGCACTGCTTTCTCTTACTAGATTCTTGGGATTACTCCTAGCTGAAGTGAAGTCAGAAGCAAATATTTGTTTGTTCCATCTCCTGCACTTTATGTTGTAATCCTGTGCTTGTTACTAAAAAGTCCAATGGTCAAAGAAATGTATTTAGAATTCACACTTAGCTGAATTTTCCTGTTTTCTAGTTCTTGATTCTAGCTGGGTTCTGATAAGTATGTGTATGTGTGCCTAATAGATATATTTATAAAAATAAGAGAACATTCAACACTTCAAATAAACAGCCATACCGTCCTTTTATTTTCCTTTTAATGTGCTCATATTACTGCTAAGATCTTTAATAGATACTCTTGTGGCATTAAAATAATAAAATAGTGTTTTAGGTGATAAATGGTGTGTGTTACAGAGCACTATTGATTACCTCGCTTATTAGTTGTACATTAAAGCAGACAGTATTTAGTCAAATAATTAGATGCTCTTGTGACTTGATTTTTATGTATAAAATAAAAGAGTAGCAACCAAAATCTGAATCATGGGGCTTGTTGTAATTCCCATTCATATTCAATTGTGAATGTACAGGCAGTATACATTTTTCTCATTTAGAAACATCTGAAAAAACTAAAGTTTATTTCTTCCAGGTGTTTTTTAAGTTGCTTTTTTTTCTTTAATTGAAATTCTTCATAATAATATGGTTTCCAGCTATAGATACTGGTATATAGGTAGTGTTCTTTACAAGCCATCTACTTGATAATTTTGGGTGTTTATAATAACAAGAGGAATTAAAGTTTAAAAGGCCACAGGAAGCACTGGAGTGTTTTTGCCTCTACTAAGTTATTAGTATTAGTCATTCTGTAGCTGAATAAGGTATGCATGCTCAGCCTGAGGGTTGTCCTTGTAAGTTAGCTCAGGTTCAGTCCTTGGAGTGATGGCTCTTGTCAGTTTGTATCTTTGCTGGGGTGCCTAACAGACCAGTAGGGGTCACTCTATGCATTGAATTTGGAAAACGTGTAGATAATTTTAATTACTCTTTTTAATTGTGTGTGCTTACACACTTGAGAAGAAGAAACCCTAGAGAAGAGTTCTACTCATTCTTTATTAAATAAGTGGTTTTTCTTTGAGTTGGGAGTATCTGTACAAAGCATGCATGATAGTTAACCTTTTATAAGCTAACTATGAAGCATGGCTATATTGCAGACTGTATATCTAATGATACAGTTTCAGAAGAGTCTTTGAGAGAGTCTTCGCAGTTTGTGGAAAGACAGTGTGTGCTGAAAAGAAGATTATTCTGGTTGGGGTTACTGTATTTCCATGCCATAACTCAATAAAAGAGGCTGGAAAGTCTGGTGAGGCAGGTCAGTGTGCCACATAAATGCTTCAATAATGTATTCTTCCATTTCTCTCAAAGTCCGACTTTAGGGCCATTTTAAAAAACCTAGCAGAAGGCTATCAAGCATGTGTGCATCTGTTAAATGAAATAGATGAGTGAAGATATCTTGGTCTTCTAAGTCAGGCAGTTAATTGTGCAACTAGTTGATGATCAATGCAGTCGCGTCAAACCAATATATAAGATCCATCTGTTCCCAGTTTTTCTGTAGTGGCAGTGTTGTGAAATATATCTTTCCCTCCTGCTCTCTTCTAAAATCTATATCTTAGGATTTAAAATATTTTCTCTATAACATTGAAGAAGGATGAATGCATCCTAATGCTTGTGAACAGACGTAATTTTTTCTTAAATGGGGCATTCATCCAGTTTTAAAGACTGAGATTTGTAGTTTGTTATATTTTCTTTACTAAGATTTCTTAATGAGGGATGCTTTGCACATAATTTGATGGGGCTAGCTATGCTATTTATATTCTTATCCTTTCCATGATGTCCTCTTCCACACTTACTGCAGTAGCTTATGCATGTGTGTTTTTCTGTGCCACAGCTGTGTGCAGGAGCTCAGGCTTTATTTCAAGAGTTGGGTGCCACAGAGAATCTTCAATGTAAGTGGTTCGTGGAGAAAGCCCAGTTTTCCAGCAAAAATCACCCCAGTCTGGTGGCTTAGCTGAGATCCAGGACCTGAGAGTGTAGTTTCCAACTCAGGCAGGTCACAGTGGTCTGGTAGTTTGCTTCAGAAAAGCATGGATACCCATGTGGAGTCAGGTGAAACAGAGATAGAGGGTATTTGTAATGCTCATGATCGTTACTTCAGAGGCTGTCTGAAAGGATAAAGTGATTAATTTCAGTAATATTGGCACAAGAGCAGATGGGAGCAGAAAAAGTAATAGCGAGGTAGTAAGGACTAGCATTTGCTTGTTTTTCTGTGCCTGATGAGATTTGCTTAATTTGATTGATGAGAGTATCTGAAAACTTGTGCTGATCACTTTTGCATACATTGCACTTTGACAAGAAAACAAAAGATTGTCTCATGTGTGTGTCTGTCTCCCTTTTTTTCAATGAAGTGGTTGAAATTCTATTTATGTTGGTAATTTTTTATTATAGTAAAGAGTATCTTTGTTTCT
Organism: Ifrita kowaldi; assembly: GCA_013398055.1. Classification (NCBI taxonomy): domain Eukaryota; kingdom Metazoa; phylum Chordata; class Aves; order Passeriformes; family Cinclosomatidae; genus Ifrita; species Ifrita kowaldi. Next base: position 286,081 of record VZRS01005290.1, on the reverse strand, counting down.
TCTTTTCCTTAACTGTTGTCTCTTTACTTAGAAGCGTGTAGCAGGGAAGAAAGGGAATGGTGAAGAAATGAGTGATAAGAAGAGTAATCAATCTTTTCCTTGTATTCTTAGTTCATAAAGTTGATACTTTGTTTCTTTAAGTAGTCCAAAAATTGGTACCGTACAAGCAGAGAAATGTCTTTAAATGATTATGCTGCATTTTTAATTGGAATAGAATACCAAATTTTGTAATCCTGTAACATAAAAACTATTAGCATCTTTTCAGCACATATTACTTGAATTCACAAAATTAATTCAACTTTAGTGTGATTTTTTTTTTTAGTGAGACTACTTGTTTTTCCTTCTTGTAATATTTTTTCTCTGCACTTCCAGTGAAGTCGTTATGGCTTAAATAAATCATAGCTTTTCTTTATTCTCTCTTCCCCCACGTATACTGGTTGTTCTGGTCATCTAAGCCAAACGTATTTTAATGGCTTTATATGTAGCCCTTATTTCTTCAAAATTGATCTGGAAAAGAAAAGCTTGCTCTCCTTTTCACAGCATCAGAGAATGTTAATGGCTGGAAGGGACCACTGGAGGTAACTTTGTCCAAGCTCAAGTTCAAGGAGGGTCCCATAAGGTACATTACTCAAGATTGTGTCCAGATGTCTTTTGAATATCCTGCAGTGAGGGTGACTCCAAAACCTCTCTGGGCAATTTTTCCAGTGCTCGGTCACTCATACAGTGAAGTTCTTCCACATGTTCAGGTGGAACTTCCAGTGCATCAATTTTTGCCCACTGCCTCATTCTGTTGCTTGGCACTATCAAGCAGAGCCTGGTCCAACCTCTTGGCACCTTCCCTTCAGATACTCATAGACATTGATGAGGTCCCCTTGTAGCCATCTCTTCTCAAGGCTAATCAGGTCCAGCTCCCTCAGCCTTCCTCATAAGAGATTCCGTAACAGCCTTTGTCCCGTAACAACGTTTGAAGCCCTCTGTTGGCCCTACCCCAGGAATTTCATGTCTCTCCTGTGCTGAGGATTCCAAAGGTGGTGGTGGGGATCAAACATGGTTCCTTTTAGCCCAGTGTACCATAATGTGGCTGCTTGTCTAACTCCAGATCCTCACCAAAATTAATTTCAAATTAATTTCAAATACATTATTATCTTTATTGTGTTTATGATAGCTTTAGAAGAGTAAGCGTGTGAGTATTTCTACCTCTTCAGCTGATGCAAAATTCTGCAGTAGCTTTACAGTATTGTTGCTAGCATGATAGCACAGATATTATTAACTTCAGTTATGTAATGCTAATACTTACCACAGCACATTACTTAACATGACCCACAGATGTTTTATTCTAATGATTAATGATAAATGAGTAGTGATAATTGGGAGATTATAGACTTTGGGGGTTTTTTGAGTTGGGTTTTTTTTTTTAAGGAAGTGTTTGATTACAGCAAATGGTTGTTGTACCAGTGATCACTTGCATTAATTTTTGCACGTTTTTCTTCAAAAAGGCTATCTATTTGGAGTCAGAATGAAATAAGTCTTTGAGAGTTCAGGGGTTTGATATGAATTAGGAATATGACAATTCTCAACATATTAAACTATATTTTCACGCAGCAACCTGTTGCATGAGATAACGGAAAGAAACCAACCAAACCATTCCTTTGCTTCTTTGTCCATAGAGAAAAGATGGACTCTCTTCAAAATATATCCAAAAAATGTTTTAGAGAATGTTGGGAAAATCACCAGATTTGTATGTTCAAACCAGATAAAGGGAACATGTTCTAAGAACTGAGAAGATAAAAATATTTTATCACTTTATTGACTGAAACAGTATTTCTATGGTTTATTTTAAACATGTGTTTCCTTTTTTGTCTATGTACTGCTTTTCTGCAGGTACGTTATAAATTTTGGTTCTGTTTAGGCTTTTCTTAAATCACAGATGTATCAATTTACCTTTTTTAAACTCAATCTCATTTTCAAGGATACTTGTACTTAACATAAAAGCTTAAAACTTAACTTTAAAAAAAGTGAAAAATAGTACAAAAAGAATTTTTAAGAAGATAAAGATTTCAAATGCCCTAGCAGTAATGTAAGTGAGAATTGGTCAGTCAAGCCACCTAAACAGGGTAAAAAGACATGTTACATCATACAGTTGTAAATGTCATTCTGGTTTTGGAAGTTACTTCTTGTACACTGAACTTTGTACAGATCAAAAATTGATAATTTTGTCAAGGAGCAGAGTAAGAAGACTGATCCTGGAGGAGGCATCAAAAAGTGACACTGCTGCAGTTATCACAGATCCTAAATGTGGAATCCTTTTGAGTGGTGTGCCTGCAGTGCAAAGATGAATCCCTGCTTAAAGGAGCCCTCCTAAGTGATATTTTTCAATGGAAAGATGTAGTTATATGGTTGATGCAGGTTGCAGTGTTTCATGCTTTGGAATTCAAAATTACAGAGAGAACTGTAAATTACTGCAAAATAGTAAATAAGGTAATATTTGTGACTGTATGCCTTTGTTTTCCTTAGTCTTTTAGGATTCCTTTTAGAAATGTTGGGTTCTTAGTGCATTGTGAACCTTTTGTAAGACAACAGTCTATGGCATTAAAATCTATACTTATTCACTAACAAAGAAAGATGCCTCTAATGCATAATGAATCCAAGTATTAGTTTTTTTCTTTTGACTTTGACTTTAACTCCATTGAGTTTAACTAAGAAAACAGAAAAGTCATTGCTTCAGCTAAGTGTGCCTGTCCAGGAAGAAGTGATGATACTGCTACAGGCATGCTTTGAGCAATGGCTTGGGCATTTACCCAGTTCATATATCCCTGTCATAAAGAGTCAGTTTCTGTTCTTTTGAAGTGATGTAGGCTTTCTGTGAATTATTCACAGGGAAGAAAAGGTCTTCTGTGTCATCTAAACCAGAAACAAATGCTTGTGATGTATGTTTTGTGTAATGAAATCAAGGAATATTAAAATAGTGCCCTAAATAAGAGCAAGTCATTTGGATTATTGCGTGGTACAGTTAGAATCTGCCATAGAGCAATGATAGCTGAATCTAAAAGAAATTAATTAATAACATTATCAGATGTAAAGTTTTTTTGCAGTATCTAAAGACTGAAAGAGTGAAGTGTGTTCTTCATAATTCACGTTCAAATTCTGCATATCCTCTATACATCTATGTCAGCAGCCTGTTATACAGTCTCTGTCTCCATTTCTCTTAGCTCCTGTTCTAACAGGGTGGAAATGTATGGCTATGTATTTTTCCTGAGAGAACTGACTCAAAGGTGTTAGTGCAATTTGGGAATTACTAATATTGAATCGTCTTTCCTTAATTTTCAGGGTGACTTCATTGAATGAAGATAGATGTTTCTTGTGTTTTAGATAGATACTTTACATTTCAAATAAAACAAATAGTTTTAGATCCAGGGTTAAATTAAAAGTAGGTTCACTTAGGGTTTTTTGTTTTTTCATAATTGGTTAGGAATTGCTGCCATCATCAGTATCAGTGTCGAGGCTTTCAGCCCAGATATTTACGCACATCAGACAACTGAGATGAAGAGAATTTCCTGTTTTCTGTATAAGCACAAAGTACAAGAACCAGACTTGGAAGGAACAAGATGTAATTTGTCTTCAACTTCTTGTCTAGCAATATTCTTCTATTCTTCTCGATAATTTTGTGTTCTTATGAGTAAAATCTTATGTAGTAAAAGATTTTACAGAAGAATGCAGAACACTTCTTTGTTTTCTTTGTTTAAAAAAACCTCAGGGCTAAAATAAGTTTCTTAAATATACCTAAAATAGTATCCTATCTATACTTGTCCATTGTCTGGGGTACTTCCTCTTTCCTTCCCACTAACTTCAAGAAGATTGCAGACAGTTTGCTTTTTAGACATTTGGCATCATATGCATTGAATGTGTGACTGTTTCTTTATCTTCCATTTTCCCCTTAGATCTGTACATATTAAAAATGCATGGGTTTGTGTACGTGCAAACAAATGCTGACAGCTGACCACAGCATCTGAGATGACACAGTTTCTTTTAGATGCAGACAGAGCTAGCTGTGTAAAATGTTGAAGATGTATTCGAAAGCTGTTTGCTATGAATGAGTTCTTGGTTTCATTTTTGTGAATCATTGTAAATGTTGGCTTCTGGGCTGAAATTTCCCATCATAAATAATTAGTACACATTTAAATTCTTAAGGTTCAATGTGATAATTCATCTGCTTCTGAGAAGAAAAAAAAAGAGACAAAAAAACCCCCAAAAAATTAGGAAATTGTTTTGCCAGAATTCATAAAATAAATTCAGTCTTGTGTTGTCAGTTGTGCTGCCTTTTTTCCCCCCTTCATTGGAGTAGGAATTGGAAAGTTTTATTAGAGTGGGAAAAGTGATTGCACTGTACCTGTAGCTTGATTCAGTCTTAGCCAGATGACCTTTGAAAATTTCAGTTTACTCCAAATTTTTTGAGTCTGAAAGCAAAATTCTTCTAGATTTTTTGCAGAAAGTGCATTACAAGAACACCAAGAAAAGAACAAGACACTTCTAACCGTTACTGTTTTTGTCTGAAAGAAGTTTTGGTGATAACAACTGAACTGAAAATTAGCAAGACTGCTATCACCTTTTTCCTTTGTTGTTAGTAAGTTTGTCCAGATTAGTCCATGTTGTTTCTACTGTGAAATAGCAGATGTATTCTGCTTGTTTAAGACATTATTTCTATACATTTCTTCGTTATTTTTAAAGCTTGGATTTCTCTAGTTGTGTGGAATTTAGATTTAGTCAACCTCTGGTTTCATGCTGCTTGCCTAAATCAAGGTATAGGACGTATACGCCTTCTCTGAGAACTGACACTTTTATCTCTTTCCCCTTGAAATGGAAAGAATTTTCTGTGTCTGAGGTGGTGAATAGTTTTGTATTGAATTGGAAGACTGTATTCATTTATAAGCAGTTAGCCTGAGTGCAAGGCTTAGCTTAGAAAGGTTGAGCATCACTTATGCATTGTGAAGAGCAACTTTTGGACCATCAGCAACTTTTCTCCTTCTGGATTTTTTCTTGGAAACAAAAAACTACTGCTGCTGTTTTCTGTAAGATATGAAATGGAAAGCAAGTTCTTCTGATGTCTGTGCTGTACCCCTAGAAGTTTCATGATTTCAAGCCCTTCAGGTACTACTTGTAACATACTGGCTTTTTTTGAATCACTACAGTTTATTTAGTGCTAACATTGTCCTGAATTTTCCAGTTAGACTGCTAATGCAAACATAGATCCTGTAAGAAATGGTTGTATACTGTAATTATACCCTGACAGGTTACTCTGTGGAAAATGAGTTTTCTGTTCAAGATAACAGAAGAAGAAAGTAATGAAAATAAGAAAATTAATATTTTTAGCTGCAGGACATTTTGTATGGAGAGCCTTTGCCCATGAACTCCTGAGCATTTAAATCAATACAGTTTGAAAGACTCTCATACAAGTTGATATAATAACCTCTGAAATACTAATGATGAGTTATCACTTCCACTGGGAAACTGTGCTGGTCCCAAGCATAAAAGTGGTCATTTAAAATGTCTTTACTAAGCAGCACAGAATTCTGCAGAACTAAATCTCAAGTAGATCTGGCTCCCTAAATGGTAATTCCATCTTTTTTTAAAAGGTCAGCTCAATTAGATTTTGGCAAGATTGAGTCTTCAGTGTCTCTTATTATATTCATCAGGACACATTGGCTGGTAGTTTGCAAGTGTTCATGAGCAAACCAGGTTAGTAATACATTGGTACCAGTACAAATAGATTGTCCTCATCACCTCATAGACAAAACACTCTTGAGAACTGTGCAATGCTTTAAACACTAGTGGCATGATATAATGAAGTTGTATTCCATTAAGCACTTGTATACAAGGGAGCAAAATGTCATCACCTGAGTGTGGCTGCATTTCTGTGATACAACCTCATCTGTTCCGTCAACTAGTTTTGCTCTGATCAATAAGCAGTTTTCTGTGGCCTTTCACTACTGTCAGATGTCATTGAATGATGTAAATACACATCAGAAACTAGAAACTTGACAGCTCACCTAGACTAAACAGAGAAGTGTGGGAGGGGGTGTACTGCTGGGATAGACAGAAATGACAGCTGATGTCTGCTGTGTATAAATGATTTGATATTGCTACAGACAAGATTTTTCATTTTCCATAAGCATGCAACAAAACGATTCTGGCTTGTACAAGTCAAATCATTCAAAAAGACTGAAGAGAATAAGAAGGATTTTTATAGTGCAGGACAGCCCTGAACAGAATGGCCCACTTACAAGTTACCTTTATTTTTATTCTTACCTTTTGGTAGTAAATCTTGGGTCCTACTTGATGTTAAAATGAGGGAAGAATAAATAAACATTAAAAATGTTCTCCTAGGCAGCATACAATGAGTAAAATATCTGTTCATGGTAGCATGCTCTTTCAAAGCATTAGAGAACTCACTTCAATATTTCACTAGAGAATCAACAAAAAAGAGGTATTTTGGTTGCTTATGTTGTTTTTCAGTTGCGAAGAAGCTTAGAAATACTTTTTAAAGTGTCAGTAGGGGACTAACTATGAAAACAGTTTTATTCCATAGTGGGGAATTGTAGCTGAAAGTGCAGGGTTTTTTCTAGTTTGAAGTCTTTTTTATACACTTCATGATTCCAATGAAGATCAACTGCCAGGAGTTAGGATGAAGAAAAGCGAGTTTAGTACTATTCAGTGTTTCATTTATAATTGCTGTATTATGAGTCTTACACTGTGGAACATACTTGCTCCTATTTTATCATAAGAAATTTACACTGTGAGCTCCAGAACACAGTTTTCTGTGAAGAGAAGAAGTTTCTGTAATAGATGGTTGGGGGTAGATAACCATTTAAGCTGTTTGAACAGGTGCGTGGTACTTGGCTGTTTGTCTTGAGGGTTGGTTTAATCCTTTCCATGCAGTATATGTATATCCTGCCATATATATATATGTCTTTACTATATTTGCTGCCATGTAAGAAACAAAATATGGAAGTCATGGTTTTGAAGAGAAACTACATACATTAGTAAAATGAAATCTATTTCTAAAAAAATCTGTGTTTTGTAACTTAATACTTGCTGATATGTTAACAGAGCCATCTGAACTCTAGCCTACTTGTAACAGCAATGTTGCTGATACCAGGTTGCACTCTACCTTGCTCTCCTGGCCACTGGCAAAACTGCTGAGAAGGTGGGAGCGTTATCTCTGTGCGATGGTGTGTACGTGTGCATACAGGAATGTAACAGAGTTCACGGTCTGCACCTCTGCTCCACTCCAGTGAGACCCCACCTGCAGTGCTGCATCCTGATCTGGGGTCCCCAGCACAGGAAGGACACCAGAGTGTTGGAGTAAATCCAGAGGAATAACACAAAGATGATTAGAGGGATGGAGCACTGTTTCTATGAGGAAAGCCTGAGAGAATTGGACATTGTTCATCAGGAGATGGACATCAGGAGAGAAGAGAAGTTCCTGGAGTGACTGTATAGGGACATTTCAGTACATAAGGGGAGTTACAAGAAAGCTGAAGAGGGACTTCTAAGAAGGGTGTGTAGTGATAAAACAAGGGACAACTAAATTAAACTGAAAAAGAGTAGATTTAAATTAGACAAAATAAAGAAATTCTTTATTGTAAGTGTGGTAAGGTTCTGGAACAGGTTGTCCAGAGAAGCTGTGAATGCCCCGTCCCTGGAAGTGTTCAAGGCCAGGTTGAATGGGGCCCTGAGCAACCTGGTGTAGTGGAAGGTGTTCCTGCCCGTGGCAGGGGAGGTAGAACTACATGATCTTTATGCTGCCTTTCAACCCAAACCCTTCTGTGATTCTTTGGTATCTTTGCTGCCTTAATGATGTGTAGCGGGTTGAATTTGCAAACCGGGCAGAAACACTAAAAAAAAAGTGTAGTGGTTTTGGCCTGGAACACGGATTACCTACTGATTTTTCTGTGTGAGATAAAAAATTAAAAGAAACAGAAACAAAGCAGGCACAAACTTTAAAC
>VZRS01005290.1:177067-277927 GCA_013398055.1 Ifrita kowaldi | reverse complement strand
AAAAGTGTTCTTGTTCAGGCTTTATAATAAAGAAAGCCTCGCTCTTTTTGTGCTGCTGGCTGCATGCTGTTTTCTTCAGTTCAACACGAAGTGTCCGGGCTGCAAACAGAAGGCTCTGCTGGCTCTCGCTGGCTCCGCCATCTCCGCCCTGAGCAGAGAGAGGGACCCACCGGTCCCAGGAAAGCCACGCTGAATGAGTTTAGCCGTAAGGCAGTTCATAGCTGGCTCCAGCTGCCTGCAGCTCTAAGATAGTTCTTCTTACTGGTGACCCAAAATTCGTGCTGCGGCGTTGAGAAAAAGGGGAGAAAGAAAGAGCCAGGGGCCCCGGCCCGGCCGGGCCCAGAGCCTCCCCCTCCCGACCTTCCCGCAGGCCAGCCGAAACGAAAGAGGGAGTCCCGCCCCTTCCATTGTGGTTTAAATAGGTAAATTGCGAGAAGCGTCATTAGTCAAAAAAACTGTCCATCAACTCAGGGTCAACCCACAACATGATGTTGTCACGCTTTAGTCATGTCATTATTGTCCACTACACTGAAGGATAATTTGTATGAAGAAAAGCCCATGCTTCTGCTGGATCGGGTTTTGGGCGTGTGCCATGAGGTCAGTGCTTAATGTATTGGCAACTGTGTCTTCACCAGTCACTGGCCATACTGTTCATATATACCAGGATGTCTCAGCTAAGAGGCCTGGATCCAGAGCAGGTGTCACGATTCCCATTGACTTCTGGAGTTCTCAGTTTGGGCTCTCAGGTTTCCATCACCTTTGTCTCTAAGGGGTTTTCTGCAGGGCTTTCAAACAATAGTTGTCCTCATCTGCAACACTTAGAACAGGTTTCTTGAGACTGGCATGAAACCTGGTTAAGAATAGTCAAGCATAAGCACTCTAAATTACATGCATTCCCTGTTTTCTTGGACATCAGATCATACCTTTACATTTCTTTATATTGTCAATTATTAGGTCCTTTGTGTTCTATAGAGAGAATGACCAGGTGCTCACCTGACATTATAACTTTGTAATGAGCTCAATGGAATGTAAAGTAAGTGATGCTAAGTCATCAATTGTTAGCATATTTCAATTAATTTACGGTGTATTATGAACTGTTGTTGTGAAGGGGAGTCTGCTGGACAGCTCTGTGTAGGCTGATGTTTATTTTAAATAAGAAAATGATTTTGAGTTTATTTCTAATTTACCTCATGGAGTCACTCAGAACCAGTATTGTGGTCTGGTAAATAAAAAATGTTGTCACTTCTTCTGTTACAAAAAATAACCAAATGATATTAGTGTGCATACAATAATCGTAACAAAAAGAGTGGTGTCAAAGTGTTGCTGTTAAGCAGGACTTTGGTAACTGAATTCATTGTGACCAGAATATTACCCACTTTTTTGTTGGGGAGAAGGGGAGGTGATTGACTTGTGGGGTGGAGCAGGTCATTACACAGCAGGAAGATATTCTATATGCAGTCTTGTATGTCTGGACACAAATCTTGAGAATTATTTGAATTTTCTGGAAGCTAGCAAGAGGGCTCTGCTTCGACTTAGTGCCTGACTGTGCTTTAGGATACTTTATAGGTTTAGACCAGTCTAATGTAATTGTCTACTTTTTCCTTTTTTCTTTTTTCAAAATGAGCTTTATTTTATTTTGACTACTTAGTTCCTCATTCTGGCAAGTGAGATTAGGTATCTCATAGCCCAGTACAACCTCCAAATACTGTAACCTCCAGAACACATTGAAAATCCCCCCCAAAAGAGGGTCAAATGCCACTTTCCATTGTTAGCAATCCCATTCTGGATCTGATATTTATAAGATTCTTTCTAGAGCTATTTCTGCAGTAGATTTGAAATACACTTGCAATTCTAATACCTAGAATTACATAGAATACATACAATACGGCCCAGTGATAAAAAGACTAAAACTTGTTTGTGGTAACAGATGATTGTGTGGTTGCCCCAAACATGTAGCGATTTTCCATACTGTTCTTTTTCTGTCTGGGTTGTATTGTACATAATAAAGTAAATAAAAATAGCCTGGTTTGTTTTGGTTTGGCTTTTTTTTTTTTTTTAATTTACAGATTTTGCAGTGTTTCTGTCGCTTCAACTTCTTGTTCCTTATTAAGACTTCAGAGATACAAACCAGTAGCTCAGTAATTGCTTTCTTGAATCTGCCTTTAATAATTACATTTAGTAAAGCTGTATCGAAAATTAGAAAGGCAGAGACTAATGGAAAACTAGATTTTTCACTGAATTAGAAAGCAAGACAATCCATATATTGACAACATTTCAAGTTGAAACAGATCAGGAAAACTGTTTTGGACTGTCTGTGCAAAGAGGCAAACACAGGCCTGATGTGCTGTGGCATCTGCATTTTATACAGGCAGAGAAACTATAAGAGATTTCATGTAAATAGGTGTCTTGAGAGGGGACAGTAGAAATCCGATTTGGAAGCAAGTCACCTGAGGTTTTTTTTAAGACAGAGAACCTTTTTCGTCACATTAACAAAGGTGTAGAAAGTGCTAACTTTTCACTGATTAAAATACCTTAAAGGCAAGGTGGGAAAAGAAGAAACATACTTTAATTTCTTACTTTGGACTGGACTGTAATCTGTGGAAGAGTATTTCTTGAGGCTGGTATCACAGCACTGTGAGTCAGCTTGTATGAAGGGGGTAGAAGAGAGGAGGTATTGTGTCATTGTTTAGTCAGTAGTGAGACTTTCCACCACAAATTTGCAGCATTTGAATTCCGATTTTAAGGACAAGGGAAAGTATGAAAACTCTTTTCAGGCTTCTATTTCTGATACATTAATATTTTAAGTGCCTCTTGTTAGAAGCAGGCAGGGGATTGATTGATTGATGTATTAAGCACAATGTGTTCATTAATTACTAGATGGATTATGTTACCTCAAAATTTAAAAAATACCCCAAAACCTAAACAGCTTTTAAATGTGTATAGATCTGGCATTGTGAATAGATCATTTCACAGTTGTGTATTGTTAGCTGGATGTAAAAGCCTGTGCTTACAAGATTTGTATTTTCCTGGTTTCTTTTACTGTTCTGTCTCTCACATGCCTTCCTTTTTCATTTAGTAACTGAGCTGGTTTTTCTTGATCAAGATCATTTGGGTATCTTTGGGTCCTTTGTAGCATTTGGAGATTGGTCTTTGCTTCTTTACTAAGCAGACGCTGGGCCTAAAAAAAGGTTATTTTGACATCTTTAGCATTTTTGGTGACCCTTGTTTTTAACCAACAGTACAATTCCTCTTACATGCTGCACATTTAATAATAGTTTGCTTTAGCAGCATAATGCTTTCTTCTGCTACATTTTAGGATGCATACAGAGATTTGGGCACATTTTGCATGAGTCTGTGGGATTTGCATTGGTGTAGATTAGTGGAGCATAGATCTTGGGATTTTTATTGCACTGTGGATCAGTTTCGATAAACATGGGAAAAGAGAGTTTTGGTTATATACTGTTTATTTGTTGGATATTAAATTCTTTTTACTGCAAAATGTTGCTGAACTTTCAATTTTTAGTATGTTTCGTTGAACATAGGTTGATGGTTTGCAGGTTTCTGAACATAGAAAAGGCTTCTCCAGCTAGAAACTTCACCTTAAATCCTAATCACATAGCATAGGATTAAATAGTAACTTTCAGTGTGCTATATACATGTATTTAATCAGTGTGTAATTTTAAGTTCATTAATAGTAAATATTGATAATCTGATAAACTTCCTCACTAATGCAGCAACTTTTACAACACATGGAAAGCTCTGGTTATTGCTTGTGTTACAGGCAGTGATAACAGCGATGAAGACTCTGTTAAATCACCAACAATATGAGACATTTCACTTTTGTTCGTAGGGTCCTGGGTCGCTGGAGTTTCTGTAAGAACAAACCAGCATTCTTTGTAATTTGGGAGGAGTTTGTCAATTGCAAATAAATAGCTGTTCTGATAGTAACTTTTGGGCCTAAGGAGTTTTTTTTCTGTGCCTGGTGGGAAAGATGAAAGACTCTTAAAAAGAGAAATAGCATGAAACTAATGGGAATATCTATCATCTTCCATCCCATCCACCTTCTTCAAAATATTGCAACAGGATCTTCAGAGAAACTTTGCAAGCCTGAAGAGAAAATTGCTGCTTGATAACAAAAAAACCCAAAAAACTGTAAAATTTGTGACAGTCATGAATATATAAATGGGCCTTCTAAGTGTCTTCCAAAAAATGAACATAGGAAAATAAGCAATTTTTTTCATCTTTTTACTTTTCCTCCTGCCTTGGAAGGAACTTTGATAGGATCATAAGATCATTTAGATTGGCAGGCGCCCATGGAGGTCCAGGCACACCCCCCACCACCACCCCTGCTCCACACAGGGCCAGTGTAGATCAGATTCCACAGGGTCATGTCCTATCATGTTTTGGCTTTCTCCACTACTTCTCTGGGCCCCAGCTCCAGTGTTTATCTAATATACACTTTCCAATGGAACTATTAAGTAAGCCAGATTTGGCACTAGGTCTGGTGATAGTCTTATTTTTTTAGAAAAATTGAGTGATCTTTGCATGCAGTAATTTTTCATTGGTTCTTTAAAAAGAACAGATAGAAGATTTGATAGAAAATGTTGTTTTCAGTGGAAAGGAAGATATGGGAATAGAATTATAATAGAATATCATAATATAATTAAAAGATGTAGGATTAGGGCTTGGACTTTTAACTTCAGGCCTCTGAATTGTGCTCAATCTGGATGCTCTAAGTAGGTTTTTCTGGGAAAAAACATGAAATAAGTTGGTCAGCATTGCAGAAGCACTTGGATTTTAGATCTAAAGTTTTCAAAGCAACCGTAAAGTTACTGTTTGCCATACTTTTCTGTATGTGTGGTTTTCCTGCCTTTTTAAATGTTTTTTTTTTAGTTCTTACATGGAAGGATCCCCTAAGGACCTTGTCATTCGCTCATTTGTTGCCACCACACTGTCAGTCATGCATGCTGAGCTAAGTGGACACTCAGTGGGGAAAAGGAGTGTGTGACTGCTGCAAGTAGGTATGTACAACAGTTGGATTGCGTTGTGTGAAAAGCTTAAATGGCACTCTGAGCATTTAAATTCACAACCATTGTTTCTTAACAGTTTCCCCCTTTTTTTTTCTTTTACCCCTGAGGAGGTAACTAGGAATTAAGGGGAGGGAATATATCATTTATGTAGGTACTGCCCCAGAAATATGACTGGTGGATATGGAACTTTGAGGTTCCTAATACAGACCTCTTGACTAAGAGATGCTTGAGTTTTTGTCATACAGCTGCCCCACCAGCTGTGGAGGGAAGGAGAGGGGTACCATGTGTTAACAGTGGGTTTTCACAGCAAGCAAATGCAGTGACATACATTTCTGATTCATACACAGTGGAATTGTGCATTTCCTTTAAGAATACAGGAGCAGGAGTATTTCAGACTACAAGCCCCTTCTCCTACTCTTCCTTGGCCACCTTATTTTAATGGTAACACGGTATGGTCTTTTCAGGTGTTGTTTCCCTGTACCATAGCGTAGGTTCCTGTCCAGCATCTCTTAGACAAAACTTGAAAATGCCCTCCAATTGTTTTTCTGCTCCCTAATATTGTAGCTGCTCCTGAATAGATAAGTGTTCTGTAGGCCTGTAATTTTTCCTAACTTTGTGGAGATGCCATGAGCTTTCAATCAGTTCAGACATGCTGTGAAAATAACAGCACCAGCAGTGACTATCCTGTTGGAAAACCTACATTATGAACATACTCTGTGCAAAGTTTTGTTAGGAGTTAGGCAATTTTCCAGAAGTTTATGACTTGGCCAAATTTGCCTCCCAGATGTCTTCCTGGTCTTCTTGTCCACATCTTGGAGAAATTTGAGCGAAATAGTTTGGGTTTTGCTTTGGATTGGGGATTGGGTTTTGGGTTTTTGACTGGGTTTTTTGGCATGGGTAATGTAAAATGTATTTTTCTCTAAGTATGTGTTTGGACAGTCTCAGCTGTAACTTTCTAAAAATATTTTCTGTCTGAATCATGTACCTGATACAGAAAATCTAAGCCCAAAAATTAAATGTTGGCAAAACTATAAGTAACTGAGAACAGTCTTGTAATGGAAAATATTAGATTAATTCTAATTGCTCCTGGCTCTGCCATTGACTTCTATAGTGCATTTTATTAAATTACTTCCATCTCAGGTCCTCTTCAAATGTTATTGAGATGGTAGAAAAAAATAACAGCAGTTTGTCTGAGCTGCAGCATGAAACAGGAGGGTGAGGAATTAGTTGATGCAAGATGAACATCCCTTTTCATTACCCCTTTAGATTCCTTACCCATGAAAAACGTGTGGGTGAAAGGAAAGGTGAGTAGGGACAGAGGCTGTACAGAAAGATGAGCAATTTCTTGCTGAGGAGTTGGAGATGATTACTTCTCAGTCACATGTAGGATAGACTAGGTTGCCCTTTTTCTGCCCTGTAAATAGAAAAGTAACACTTTCTGTAAATATGTAGAAGAATCAACTTTTGCTGCAACTAAGAACTTAAAGTAAACTAGGCATTTGCATTCCTTCTGCAGGGAGTCACTGCAGTTTCATAATAATAGAGTCTTTCAAAAAATATTTGACCAAGTTATTTATGGCAGCATTTTGTGTGAATAAACAGAAGTTTTTCTATTCAGTACAAAAAGTGAGAACCAGGAAAATGGCAAGATTCAAAGAGGTTTGTATAGGGGAGTAAGGTTTTCACTAAGCTCATAATAAAGCAAGAAGAAAATTTGAAGTCTCAGAATGAGGAGAGGACTGATACCTGTGACAGTATTGTGTTGTACCTGTAAGACTTCTCAGTGGTATCTGTTGTGTTTTCTTCATAGTATTTTTGTCCAACTGAATTTAGAGTGTTAAGTCTGTATGTGTTTAAATAAGGAACTTGGTTAGTATCTGCTGATGATGAACATCAAGTTTTCTGGTACAATAAATGAAGATTTCTTTCACATCCAAGAACCCAGGACATGAAATGTGACTGAAATTTCAGCTAAAACGAATTTGTGGATTATGTTTCTTCATAATGCTGAGTTTAGGAAGATACTAGCTTTTGTTATTGAAGTGCTCAAATTAGTTTTTTGGTAGTCTGTGCTTGGCTGTGTCTTTTATTTTTTTCTTCACTGAGGGAAAGGCAGTCATGGAGTTTTAGACCAGAGAATAGTACTGTTTGATGCTTTGAGTTAAAATTTGAGGAGGCTGCCGCATTGTATTATCAGTTCAAGCAACAGACAGCAGTTAAAACATTTAGCACAGTTTTCAATCATCCACATCCTGTTGCTTTGTTTGCCATATGCATGCTTTTGTTTCCACATTTCCTGCATCAGACTCAATTTCTAACTTATTTAAAATCTCTCAGAATTGTGATGGATACCTAAAACTTTATCTGTCTGAATACCTGTGCAGGTATGTAATTAGTTGATACTTCCCTCTCCATCTTCCAAGTGACTGAGAGACCAGTTGCAAAATAACATAATATTTACTGAATCAATTTTCATGTCTTTGAAATGATAAATATATGACTTAACAACCAGTGTTCTGGGATAGGTTATTCAATCTTGTATCACGAAGTTGCTAATAGGATACTTTTATTGTGTATATGATACTAGATATTGGTTTGTATTAGTATTTCTACTGCCTTTGAAGCTATAAAATCTGTTGACATGATTGTACTGGAAGTAGTTTCCATAAATGGTTTAGATGTTGCCTTTTCTCAGACATGGTTGTTTGAGTCAAATTCTGTGCTTCCTCAGCTCTTCCACTAATGTGGATATAGTTCTCTGCCTGAAGTGTCTGTGATTTACCTACTTGCTGTGTTTTCTATTGTAAGGAAAGCAAGTTAGGAAATATTTGTTTCTCTTCCCAGTGTTATTCCTTTATGTCCAAGTCAAATCCAAACCCTGCTGCGAACTTCATGCTCATCTGCTCCCTTTTGTGGGATGCCTGCACCTTGCTGAGTGCAGTTCCCATAGGCATACCTGGAACAGAGCCAGGCTGGCCCTCTTGTCACTGAGCTTTGTCCAAACTTTATGATGAGTTCTGCTGCCTGTGCTGCCCACGCTGCTGCAACTGTTAATGCTGTCACCAGTCCCTGAGCCAGTTTAAATCTGGCTCAGGAATATTTGCATTCACTGTGGCCAACAAGCCAACTATATAAATACTCTGTTAGTCACAGCATGTAAATTCAGAAGCTGAAAAACTTGAATCTCAATTGGGCACAATATTTTATTATTTTTGAGCATTATTTGTGGTAGCTGTTTTGCATTTTCTTCAGTAGTTGTGCAGAGTTTGTCACTTCCCTTCTCTCCACCTTCCATGCACATGAAGAAGCATTTGATTTTTTGCAGCTGGATACATCGATAACCACATCCTGGTAACCTGTTTCAGGTCTTGTTTCAGTCACAGCAGGCCTAGTCCAGTAAGAAAACTGCTTGTATCTATTTGAGCTTATTTCTTTGTCCAGCTTTGAATTACCATTCCAAAGAGATTGACCTAGCAAGGGAAACCTTTGGTGACCAGGATGGCATTCTTTGATAAATTGATGCAGTCACTCATCTTTCCAGGAACCAGTGCTGATGTTTGAAGTAGTGTTGTCAGTTGTGGTAAGAGTAACACAGATGGCAGGCAATCACAGAGGTAATGAGGTGACCAATGCCAATTTAGTGAAAATTTGGATGATTTAACTCGTTGAAAGAAGTGCCTGAAGGTGTTACATGGATCCTGACTGCTCATTTTCTTATTGGCAGAATAACATTTGAATCCTCCATTTTGGGGCTGAAGATAGGGTCATCACAGTATTTAAACGTAATATATGAAGGATCTTTGCTAAATTGTACAAACACTTAGTAAAACAACCTCCTTTGACTACTGCTCTTAAAAATTTATTTGGATGAACTACTTACATGATGAAGAGGAGCAGAGACCTCTCAGATGGATTACTGCAGAGACCCTAATAAGAAATGATGCAAAGTGGATATATTTATTTTTTTATTTAATTACTATGATGAATGTGGAGCTGATTTTAATAGCTTGTGTATATGGTATCTTGGCTAAATCCTGCTTTATTTTGTATTCATATGTGTTTTGTTAGTCACCAGCAGAGAAAAAGACTAAATTCATGTACTGTGGTAGATATACCATGGAAAATGAGACAGTAGAAAGCTGGTTTCTTTGAAATGCTTATTACCCTGCTACCTGTATGTCTTTTTATGTGTTCTTTGACACCATTTACGTTTTTGTGTGTAAACAAAATATCCGTGCTTTGGAGGTGTTAGGTCACCCAGATGTTCTCTGGACAGCAAATTCAAGTACAAACAGAGTAACACAGACTGAAAGCTTCTAGGAAAAACCTAATGTTGGGTCTAACCTCTCACAAAAAGGAGCTTCTTGCTGCTAGTTGTCTGCAATATGAGGGGAGTCATTGTGGTTAGGAATTGCATCCTGCGTTGGGAAGTGAGAGGACTCGTTACAGACCCTCCAGATAAAATAACAAAGGACTTTGTGACGAAATAGAAGATTCCTTATATTTTATCCAACTTAGATTTAATCTGTTTCCTGTAAATATACGGCTTGCATCTGGTGGTGTTTTTTTTTGGTTTTTTGTTTTGTTTTTTTTTTTTTGCAGCATTCAGGTATTCTATCCCCATTTACTGTTTGTATTGGAAAGCTAATCTTTTCCACAAAAAGGCTCATAATTTTTCTATTAGTAGAACATTTATGATAAGAGGCATTGAGATGATCCAGATGAGCAAATAGAGTGGATTAGGCTAATTTTATTTTTCATCTGTTTAACTATAGGCTTTAGCATAGGTTATAAACTTTTTCCTTTTTCAGTAAAAGATCAACACATTTTCCCCTAAGTTTGACTGTAAGGAAGTTAGCCACATAGGTAACCACAGTGACAATGAGGTTTTAAAAGGGTGTCATCTATGTAACAGTCGTCCTCTGCAGGGCCAGTAAAGAAAAATATCAAAAACAAGTCAGATTTTGTAGCATCTTGGTTTGGTTACAAATTAGATTTCCATAGCCAGTGTATCATTGGCAAGGGAGAGGTTTTTTAGTTTGGAAAGCCAAGTAAGTTATTTTTCAGGAAATGACAGAGAGGTTCCTATGGGATTTTATGAACCATGTGTTTGGAAAAGATTGGTTTAAAGAGAGTTGAAAAAATCAGAAAACTACTTACTCTTACATGTCAGCTACTCTTTCATTCAACAGTGACAGCTCCGTAGAAGCCTCCCTCGAGCTTCCCATGTTATAAGAATTACAAAACTGCCTGACTGGGTTGCAGTATAAATTGTTTTAATATCTCTTCCTCTAAACCCTAAGAAATATGACATACACTTCTAAAAGGCCATCTCCAGGAAGAATATCCCTGAATCCTGTAAACATCTTTTGTGCATTATTCCTATTAACATTGCCATTTTATGACTGGGGGAACCTCATTCTGCAAAAGTGTGTAGGGGAAGTGTAAGGAAATAATCCTTAACTATTTTGTATTGTTGGTGGAAAATACGAACTGCACTCTGGAAGGTACTCAGGCTAGTCTGACTTAGATAGATACTGGTACCAGTAAAACTAGTAACTGTTAGGGAGGAGAAAACTCTTTCAGTAAACAAGTGGCTGAAGGTTATATAAATTAGTAAGGAGGCATTTGAATTAGGAGTCACATTTATAAGAACAAGTGATTGTTTTTACATACATATCTTTTTATTTAGTTTTCTTTTTAGCAATGGGAGCCCGAGTTAGATTGCAGTAACATGAGATTTAACAGAAGGAGTCAGTGAAACAACAGACTTGTCCTCTTATGTCACAGTAGAAAATCTATTTTTATATGTTAAAAACAGTAAGGCCGCTTTACCAGGCCAGAATGGGTCAGGTAACTGCTTTACGCATGCTGGTGTTGTTGGGAATACTCTCTGGAAATCCTATGTGAACATTTCACTTCTCTGTCATGGTTTTTCTCCCTCACAAATTCTGGACAAAGCAGTGTCATAATTGTATAATATCAAGCTTTCATTTCCATAGTCAGTAAAACTGTATACGTTTTTCCTTGTGCTGTAACTTAATGCTGTACATTGTACTTGGGACTAATTGAAACAGTCTGATTTCATATAGCAGACGTGACAGTGCTTGGGGTGAGGAAAGGGACTCTTTGAGGGTTTAACCCAGCTTTTGAGCTGACTTTAGGTGAGATAAGCAAGTCTTGTAATTTATAATGCAGTGGATCTGGATCTCTTTGGGGCCCCTCAGTAGAAGTGAAATGTATGTTGGGCAGAGCTGTATCACTGGAGGGTGAGGTGCAGGCACAAGGAGCCCCTGCCCCAGGCAAGCAGGGAGGTGGAAGAAGCTGCCAGGACCGGTGCCCAAACATCTGTGCCAGCTGAGTTGCCCCAGTGCAGCTCTGGCTTCCTGCCTGCTCCCATAGCCATCAGGAAAAAGTTCAAGTATGTGTGACAATGATACCAGGAAGGATGGATGACTCTTAGCTCTGTCTCTTTTCATACTCCCTCCCAACACTCAATTCCTCAAGCATTCGCTTCTTTTCTCTGCGTCTTGTCGACACTCTCATCTCTTCTTTGGGGCCCCAAGCAAAACCAAATGGAGCAAACTGGTCTCTTCAGGGCTATACTGCTTCCTTCTTTACTGTGCCCCAACTCGTTCCCAGTTCTGCAGCAGAAAGGGGGCCCTTTCCTTATGGGCAGACTGTAGGAGCTCATGTAGAAGCAATTTCTAAAGAGAGGAGTCAAAAGATGTGGCTATAAGCAACCCACCCAAGGAATAGAAGGTCTTAAGTCTCAGTAACTAGAAATGATGGCGATAACCAAAGTAAACACTGGGTGCTAGGCAAAGTAGAACTAAAACTGGGAGGAATATGGTTGGAGAGCAAAAAAGGAGATTTCTCTTGCCTCATGCCTCTGTGACCCATGTCCGCTTCTGTGTCCTTGAGCTGCCCTGTGCCCACTGCAGAACTGAGTTTTGCTGCCCTGCTTTCCAAAAGATGAAGTCAGAATAAGTTAATGTGTTTTCATTTGAGGGATAGTGAGATTCAGTTTTATCAAGGCTGCTCTGAAGTTTGAGTTGGCTCTGAATACTGTCCTCGTCTCCGCCTCTGCTGTGGAGGGCATTCAGAAGCATGGAGCATTGCCATGAGGCACTGACACTCCTAAGATGCCGAATTTCTGTTGCAGCTATGTGCAGCTCTGATTACTACCACCACCTACATGCTCCTACTGTTCGTGTAGAATATTGTTTGCCCCTGAAACAATAGGATGGAAAGAGGCTTAAAGTTATCTTTTTATCTCTACTATTTTCTGCGGTCTTCTTCTAGTCGTAGTTGTAGCACAACTGAGATAGAAAATTTGCCTTTGTCTGAGCAATAATGAAACACTAAACACGTGGAAATCCTATTAGTGTTTCATGGACCGTAGCTGTCATTTCATTTGCTCTGGCATTCCTTCCATATGGCCATGGCAAAGGTTTAAGGTTGAGTTTTCTTGACACTTTGAATGCATTAACTGTTCCTCAGACAAAGGTCTGTCAAGTATATTGAAGTATCTGAAGGGATGTATTTATTTCTGTAAGTAATATATTAAATAGTATTAGGGTCACTAAGCTTGGTCTTGAGAGATAAAAACATGACACTAGAATTTTGTGGGATTTTCTTGCCTGGTGAATGTTAGACAAATGTATCTGGTTTTTGTAAATTTGTCTTTTTCTGCTTCTGTTTTTTGTATCTCCTTATTCTAAATGAGACTGCCCCAAGTCTCTTTTTCAACTGTAGTTTTTCGAAAGTCTCGCAATTCACTTTTCCGTGTATAAATATGCACAATATGATAGTATTAACTTACAATAATTATAAACTGTGTAGCTAACATAATTTCTGTGAGTGTTTTGACAGTCATCTATGTATTTCTTACAAAACAGAAAACCAAGCTGAGATGTTACTATACTTGTTAGTTTTCATCCCTACTCATGGTCATGTTTGTCATTCTTGTCTGCATTTTTTTGTTAAATTGATCATTGTAAGATTTTTCGAGACTAAGTTACTGGAGATGCATATTTTTGCATCAAATTATCAGATAAAAGATGTCTTTTTCTATCCAATGTGCACATGTGACATAGGTAAGAACTGAAGGGGGGCAGTGTCAGTGGTGCATGGTGCCTTCATGATATGCACTTGTGGGCACCATGGGTGGTTCTTGTACATCTTAGTAGTTCCTGGTTTTTTCCATTTGTGCTTTCTGTCCTCAAAATTCACAGTGATACCAGTTTCATTCACAGTACCAGTTTTTTGCCCATATGTAATCCAGTTTAGTTGCTACATAGTACTGTCCAGTTTCTGCAGCAAGAAGAGAAATGTATGTGTTCTTGAAAATACTGAAAAAGGACCATTCGATTAGAGGTTTGGTAATGATCAGAAAAGATAAATTCAGAAAAATGGCAAAATTAGGCATTGATGCTAACAATAAGAAAAGAAGAAAATAGTTTCCAGCATCTGAATATAATCCGTGTAATTGGAACAAAGTGAAGAGGAAAAAAAATCATGTGGAAATCTGTTTTGTACTCGGACCTGAAAGTTTTTACTATTTTATTAACAAAGACCTTAGGAATTCTTCTTCTGAAGTTTTCATCACAAGTTTGATGGTTATGAATTGCAGTGAAAGATCTGCAATTCTGCTAGTTTGAAAGATTGGCATTATTCATACTGATATCCAGTTCAGAGATTTTTGCCCGATACGTCATTTATGTGGGCTAAAGTCTGTTGGAAGAATGCTTTTAATGGATAATGATCTTCTAGCTATGTGCAGACATCACTGATAACTATTGTGGCAGCTACCAAGAGCAGTGAGATGTTTCTAGTTTCAAAGTACTCTTAGAGTTTTCTAATTGGTGTCTTCAAATCTATGGTCCCTTGTGTCCTAGTCTGGGTGAACTGCAAATGGTTCAATGCAGTGTACTTTCTGGCATTTCAATGACTATGGGAAAAGTATTTTGTTTGTCTTATTCAGAGATTAATTCCCGCATTTTTCATTTAACTATCTGTCACTTATGAAAAGTCATATATCTTTTCAGAGTTATCTGTTCAAAAAACATGAACATTTTTACAAGAAAAGTAATTTCCTAGCACTGTTGCATTTTTCCCCCATAGTTCTTCCGTCTTTATTTTGGCACTTTCATCTATGATCACCAGTTTCCTTACATTGTTTTTCTGCCAGGGCCTGCAATTGCTCAGTTAAATTTGCACAAGATTTGCCTGTAGCTATTTTGTATCCATGAAGAGATCCTATCTCTGTCTCCCAACTTAATGTATCTTTTTACCTTTCACACAAAACCATGTCGTTTTATTAAACAGTGGCACAGAAACTAATTTATATGCTTTTAATTTGCTCTTGTGAATTCTGATCTGGTAAATAGTGAGAAGGCAAACCTGGAATTTATGCAGTCTAAATAAAGTCATTAAATAATACAAAGTCCATAAACACAATTGTTTTATTTCAGTTACTTGCATTTCTGCTTTACAAGTTACTCTGTAAATCAGTTTAGTATTTAGATTTAAATAAAGCAAAAACATTTCTGAGTTGTCCTCTTATTTACCACAAATTGCTTTATATTTCTGAAGTATAGGTGCCACAGATTAGAAACATTATTTGCACAGTTTTGTTTTCAAACAGTAATATTCAACTTCAATCATAGCAGAGATGACGTTGCTTTTGTAAGTTTTAGGTGTCTCGTAAAGCTGGATCTGAGGCCTCTGGGTAGTAAGGGGCAAAGTTAAAGCCTCTAACCTGGTGCAAGGAGTTGAGGGTGTAAGGGTGGCAGCATCTCTATCTTAAAATAACATTACTTTGCATGTGAAGCTGTGCTTCTTTCTTCTTGCATCTTCTGCAGATGTAACTGTCAAATATGTTGTTCAATGTCATGACATTAGCAAAAAATATGAAACTGTAATTAAAACAGGGGAAAGAATAAATGCAGCATACTTTTTGGTGTTCTGAAACCATTTATGTAGTTCCTTAACCAGTGATGAAACACAGAAAAAAATAGATACATGCTTTGCAAAGAAGGTCCACATAGGGATGTATATTTCCTTTCACATATTCCAACTCTTCTCCTTTATGAAAAGATGGGTTTTCAGATTTCTGAGGGACAGATATTTCTCTGAAGACGGACATATGAATAAAATCAAAATGGGACTGCACATGCCAACCTGTGATTTACAAGAAAGTTACCTCACAAGGGAGTGCTTATAGCTGTGGCAGGAGTCCTTTAGACTTCTCCAAATTGCTTGGCAAACCCTATAGCCAATAGAAGTGCTAAACTTAAAGTAGTGAGTGGCTCTTAGCTGACCGAGGTGTAAGTGGGTGTTATGAGTTCCTTCTAATTCCTGGATTTTTAGTATAAAGTAAATTCAAAACTGTTGCAACACCTTAGCTAGACACCCATGGTCACTTTTCACTTTACTTTCATGTTTTGTTATCTGTTCTTTCTAACAAGCTGTCCTTAAAACTCCTTCATTCCTGCGCAATCCAAAACAAATTGTTCCTTGCAGAACTATTTCTTTCATATAGTGTGTAGAATATGAAATGTAAATAATATTTTCCTCTCATTTAACTAGTATGTTAAGTTTTAACTGAAGAAAAATGTCTACACTGATTCTCCTTTGCATGTGATTCTCTTTACAACTCTGAATTTATTAACTGTTCCTCAGGGTGCCTTGGAGTTTTTTCATGTGTATGTAGCCACTGGCTGTTCTTCCAAAGTAGTTGAAATAGATAGGAGGGGGGGAAAAAAATCAGTGCACCCAAATAAGGTTGTCTGCTTGTACTATTAGGACACAGACATATTCCTATTTGAAGACACAGAATGTAGCACAAGTTATTACAGCGATGCAAACAAATTTTGGTAATGTAAATATTGGTGTGAAATGACTGTAGTCCTATCCATACTGCATTCAAACAAAGGTAAAAGCATTTCAGTCTGGATTAAATAAAATGCTGTCTGTTTTTAATGTTTGACTAGTCAGTGAAAACCATAGCATTCTGACCTGTTTGAAAGGCAGGTTCTAGTGGACAATAGAAAGTGTTTATCCAGTACAGTATCTCAGTGTTTGCTCTGATCAATGCTAGCTGGGCATGTTGTGACAGAAAAGCCTTTTTTCTGCATTCGGGCATAAACACTGTTTGCAAATTTATTTCAAAGAACATTTTATTTGGCTAAGTTTTGGGTCTTGATGTGATCATCTGTGCTGAACATTGTTTCTCATTGTCCTGAAAAGAATTATTTCCAGCATTTTCTGAGCAAAACAGAAAACAAAGAACTCCTAGATAGAACAGGCACCTTTTCTGTATTATTTCTCTGCTGATTTTGTCTTCATTTAATAGACCATATTTTCTTGAGTACCTCAAAATATTTCTCATCACTTGCCCTCAAAACTGACCTGTGGACCTGAGAATCAAGAAAATGTCATGTTAGTGACTACTAATTAGTGGATCCAGAGAGCTGCTTCTCCTGGCCTTTCAACCTTCCATGGGCAGCAACAAAAGCTGTCATATGTATCATACGAAGAAAACAAGCATTTGCCATGTTTGTGTTTTGTTCTGTTTTTTCCTAGCGCGTACGTAGCACAAGTTCAATTGAGACTAGAGATGAATTTGTAGGTTAGGAGGAAATTAACCTACAATGTGGTGCTTGCATTTATTTCTCCCTTTCCATGCATACTGTAATGCATATATTATCCAGCTGTTACTGAACATGTGTGAATGTATTAGTGCACTGTATTGTAAGAAGAGAAAAAGAATTAAACTCTTATTTCTTTTCTCCCTGTTTTTTTTTCTCTTCCTACCATTCTTTTTTATTTATTTTAATTACTTCAAAGTATGTTACGTCTTTATGATGTTTTAGTATCAGAAGAATGTAAATATAGATATTTAATATAGGTAATTTAATGCTTAGTTTTTAATGTAAAGCAGATAGCCCAGGCTTAAACTGTCTTTTTTTATGTTTGCTGAACAAACTTGTTAACGGAAGATTCAGCCATATTTACCACTATTCACTGTGGTACTTCTGCAGCTCATGAGGCACCTTGGGTTTTTTGGGACTACTTACTAGAATGACTGTGGTAAAATGTGCAGTCACACCCGTATCACTGAACGGTTTGTGCAAGTAACATTACCCTCTTTTTTATTATTTATAATTTTCAGGTCTTTAAAATAGAAGTGCTGATGAGTGGAAGGAAACATTTTGTGGAGAAGAGGTACAGTGAATTCCATGCACTTCATAAAAAGGTACTGATCTTTTTCTTTACAAGCTGTAGGTTTGTTTTCTCACTGTGATGTTTTCCTCTCTCTTGTAATTGTTACTATACATGGTTTATCTTAAATACATGTTGTGATTCATGCCTCTAGAAATTAATTTCTACCTAACAGTTTCTTCTCTGTTTTGTAGTTTTGATTTCTCACATGTTACTAAGTCTGTTTTTCTTTTGATTATTGTTTACATGCTGTGTGGCTAAAATGCTATCTGTAGTATGTTTTTGTCTTCTTGTAAAGTCACAAAATAAGTCACATTCCAACCACAAATAAATGCAGTGGGGTTTTTTATTCCAATTGGGCAAATAATTTGTTAGTTCTATAAATTGTATTGCTGACCTGCCATGTAAAGCTGAGGAAACAACTTTAGTACATGAGGAAACTCAATATGAAAATGACTGAGTAAACCATCTCAATTAATGTAATATAAAATATCTGCTAAGTTTAGCAGATGTCTACTGAATCATCTTAGTAACATATAGAAGGGAACTCGGTACTTTCAAGGCTGGTTATCCACTAATACTTCTTTAAATTGGTCTGACCAATGTTAAGGAAAAGGTATGATTTCTTCTCTCCAAACTGAACTGAATGCTCCTGTGCAGTTGGGCAGCTGAAAGGCAAGCTTTACATTTTTTTCTTCTGTATGGATGCCAAGTATTGTGAAGGAGAGTTCTGGAGAAACACTGGAGCCCGTTACCAGCAGTGGGGCTGTAATGAAGAGCTTGAGTCTTAGGATCTGGGTCAACTAAACGTCTCTTGGTTTGTAGGTCTGAGTGGCAGTGGAGTGTGGGCACAATCAACTATTTTGACTGATGCTGCTTGCCTTCGTTATGGAAAAGCTTCCTCTGCAAACAACAGAGATCAGCATGGGTATTTACAGCTCTTGCCAGTGCCATGTCAGAAGAGTATATTCCCACCAGTATGTTTGCTGGTGGTCCTGAATTAGCTCAGGAAAGAAGCATTTACCTGGTGCTACAGAGGATGATTTTCCCAGCCTTCTCAGGTGTACAGGTTTAAGCAAACTTGTCTGAGCAAAAGGCAACTATTGACCCATCTGTGTGTTGACCATCAAAAGTCCGAAGACAAGAATATTTTCCTTTACTGCACCGTAATTAAGATGTGCTAGTGCTTCTTGCCTATTTGCTTCTTGCCTATTTGCTTCTTGCCTATTTGCTTCTTGCCTATTTGCTTCTTGCCTATTTGCTTCTTGCCTATTTGCTTCTTGCCTATTTGCTTCTTGCCTATTTGCTTCTTGCCTATTTGCTTCTTGCCTATTTGCTTCTTGCCTATTTGCTTCTTGCCTCAGTAGTGGTATCATCTACCACTTATTAATACTCATTTCCTTTTTTATTGTTTTAATACAGATATGTCTCAGATATTGTCTCACTTGTGTTCACATTGAATATGAAACTAAATAAGCAACAGTGTCAGAAACAGTAAAATAACTCATTCACCCACCACTAAGCCTTGCAATGTATGAGTGCTTTATTTTACAGATGAGAATAATTCTGCAATTGAAAGTAAAGCAGATGAATGGAGTTTATACAGTGAAATAGGCTAGGAAACATTAAGAGGGAAAGAACAGGATTTATGTCCTTAAAATGCACCCTATCCAAGTAGGCAGTCTCCTATTGTTAGAATAGTATAGTATTGTATAATGCAATGTAATACAGAATTAGAATTAGAAATATAATTGAATACTTTCAATTGGAAAAAGACATAAAGCAATTATACCATCCAACTGCCTAAGCAATGCAGGGATGATGAGAAGTTACAGTATTATATTAAGGACATTATTCAAATGTCCCAAACAGGCTTGGCACATCAACCATCTCTTATGGAAGCCTGTTTTAGTGCTTGATCACCCTCTTGGTAAAGAGATGTTTCCTGATGTTCACTCTGAACCTCGCCTGGCACAGCTTTGAGCCATTCCCACATGTCCTGTCAGTGGATCCCAGGGAGAAATGCTCAGCACCTCCTGCTGCACTTCCCCTCCTCAGGAAGCAATGAGGTTACCCCTCATCATCCTTTTCTCCAAACTAAGCAAACTCAGTGTCCTCAGCCCCTTGGCACCTATCTGCTGGGCACCTGCAGGTGGATCCTTTGCAAGCAGAGAAGAAATGCCAACACCAAGGGTGGATCTGGAAGAGGGAGAAGAAAACCTGTGGTTGTGGGCAGAAGCCTTTCCTGGGCTGCTGCTCACCATCTGGGCAGCTGCCTCATGTGTGGCTGTCCCTTTGCAGGGCCAGGACTTTGTACTTCCCCTCCTTGGGGCTCCTGCTGTGGCAGGGTGTGACTCTGGGGTGATGTAGAGAGCAGCACCAAATTGTGACTCCAGGCAAGAGGAGAGATCTGGACGCCACCATAGCAAGGCTGCACCAGGCAGTGCAGGCTAGTAGGAGAGCAGAGCTCAGGGATGTGGGGCAGAAGGTACAGAGAAGAAGAGGCCAGGCCTGAGGTGATGAGCAGCGGGTCAGGGGCTGGCTCTGGAGACCCCCGCTTGGAAACACCTGTCCCAGAACCAGCTGCAGAGATGCAGGTGTAGAGCTGGGCAGTACTTGCCTTTAGGGGAACAATGAAACAGTACCTGGCACAAGTAGAAGGACCCATCAGCATTAACATTCCATCTTACCCAGCAAAAAAGCAAAAAAGGCTGAGGATAGAATCTACACTGTTAGTGACACTGCGACTTTTCCTGTAGCTTTTGTGCATTTATTTTATTTGGATAGTTGGGGCTAGGATCTTTTGAGGGCTGGCACATGCCACAACTGATGGCCCAGTCCTCCTTTAGCCATGTTCCAAGGCACTTTCCAACATCACTGATTTGGTGCTGGGCTCTTGTTTGCTGGAGGAGCCTTGGGGGTCTCTTTCCCTTCTCTTCAGGAGTTGCTGTGACGCTTCAGGGGAGCATTTACTGTGCCATCTGCAAGTGGTGGCCCTGGTCAGAGCCTTACCTGACTCCACCTGGGGCGCTTCTTGCTCTGTAGGAATAGCAATGGGAGCAGAGGGGTGGCTGCTAGGATCCCCAGCAGCAGCAGTGGAAGAGGTGGCCTTTCTGCTGCTGTGTTGCACAGCGAGTCATGCATGCTGTTGCATGAATGTCACTGTGCAGTTTTGGAGGAACATCCCCAGCATCCAGCCCAGCAGCTCTGTATCCGTCCTGTGTTTGATTGGGACAGTTGTGATAGTGTCTTCCACCATGGCTCTTCCAACACTATTGCCAAACATCTCCATCTCCTGATGGATCCAGGATTGCAGTGTTGGAGGAGAATTGCATGGTTCTGGAAGTGGTTCAACGAGCTTGGAGGCTGGGTGCCACCCACAGGACACTGAGCACTCCTCTTGAAGCCCACCTTTGCAGTGCTCCAGCATGCAATGGAGGTCGTGGGCAGCTGGATGTCCCAGAGCCACTCCTACCTGGTGGATGACTCATGTCATAGAGGTGTGGTGACATGCTCCACAGAGTCGTCATCCAGCTGCAACGATTATAAGACTGACACTATCCCCCAAGCAGACGGGATACTCGGCCTTGTCCATCACAGGATGGACAGGTAGCAGAACTGGTGGAGGCTCCGCATCACATAACTGGCCTTCTGTCCAGACAGATGGGACAGCAGGTCTAACTTCACTGTAATTTCTGGAGTTGCACAATTACTCCACATAAAAGCTACAAATGACTGCAATCTCATTCTCAGATTTGTCTTCTTGTACACCGCGTTCACTGCAACAACTCCTTTTGCAGAGATTTCTTCTTAGAACACCAGAAAAACCATAAATGATGCCCCCGTTCTCTTTCTGCAGAAATAGCAGCAAAATAAACAAACTTAAAAAACAGATATTCTAACCTTTGCACCCTGTTTCAATTTGTTTCATTTTCTCATTCACTTGCTGTCTGTTTATATTACTCTGAGAATGGATAGAGACTTTTTCTTACTTCTTCCCTGCACAGATGTAGAACATAGAGCATATTTTGTCAGCAATACACCTTTTTATTAAATCTTACTTTCAGAAGTTGTAAAATTTTGGTTAGTATTGCTGAACAGCTTGTGCTCTGAACCTTAGTGCTTTCAGTGCTATAGAAGTCCTAAAGAAAGCATTTGCATCAGTTTGCTATCAGCATGCCAATGCGGTATTTATCTTTTGTTCCTTTCTTCCCCTTTAATTTAAAATGTACATTTCATTCTAAATTGCTGTGAGTACATGGCAGCTGGAAAGGTCTCTTTAGACTTGCTGCATATTCAAGGTGCCCTTAATGTTGGAGATGTCTGTAGTGAGTCGGAGAAACAAAGCTTCTGTAGAGAGCAACTATGGTAGAAAATGGATGTGGAGACTGATGAGGATATCATGCCTTTTGCTGGAGAACAGCATGCCTCACTGGCATTGTGTGGAGGAAGGAGGACTCTGTTGCTCACAGAAGACAGTATTCATTCATAAGAATGCCAATCAATGTTTTGATTGTACTTTTTAAACAAAGCTGTTTCCAAGAACATGTCTGAATTTCCCTCCTTCTTGGGTTCAATCTTTCATAGATTCCAGTAAAAGAGTAAAGCTCCACTTCCTGTGCAATCTGGCTGAAGTGGAAAAGGTTTAAAATATTTTCAAGACTGTCATGTTATACCAGGAGTACAAAATATTCTTTTGACAGAAACCACCCACAGCTGTTGGCTTCTATGAAATAGTTTGCATAGGCCATTGTGCTTTGCCCTGATTATGAACAACAAACCTTGCCGGTCAGGCTATGCACCATTCAGATTATGGTATTATGTGTAAGTCTGAACAAAAGTGTTATTATACTCATGTGGAAAGGTATTTTAGCAAGAATTAAATTATTTCTAGGTGTATAACATAGCTAAAAATACAATAATCTGTTCATATTTATTCCCAAATATCTTTTTATACTTCCTTTCATATGCATTATTAAATATTGGGAGTTCTTTTTAAGTACAAGAATGCTAGAAGATGACAGTGTTAAAACTACTGCAGTGAAATTTGCAAAAATCTGGAGTTTGACACATCTTGTTTTGCAAGTTGTCTATGATTAGAATAACTAGTGTATGCTCTAGATCATATTGTCTTTTCACAGTTGGACAAATAACTCTTTACTTGATAATGTGAGCCATCTTTAAGTCTTTCAGGAAATAGAGGCCACAGTATGTCAATAGGCATTAGGTCAGTGTTACAGACAGGAAGGTATTATAGGCAATAGTAGTCCTCAGATAAATGTGTTTGTGTCGGGACAAGTCTGAAGCAATACAGCTAATGCATATGTGGCTTTGCTTAATATTCCTTGACATTGTTATAATTATTTGTAGCAATATATATGACTGGATTACTGTAAGCACAAGAAAGTGGCCTTTGTACAAAGATATCTATTCAAAGATATCCTTTGTATATCTGTGTAATATTGGCTTTATAGTTAAAACCAGTATCTATGCCTGCACATTAAGTAATTGGGTTTTGGATGTTTTATATGTAACAGGGCCACAGAGCACAAAAGGATTGTTAATCAGCTGAGTTACCAGCCACAGAGTATTTATCTTGTAAGCAGTAGGTCTTGGTGGATGCTTGTATAGTTTCAGATTTGTCTGAACTCATCTGGAGCATTCTCCTCGTTTGTTGCTCACCTGTAGGTGCTGTCATAGTTCGCAACAGCAGTGACCGTAGTTTCTTCAACATGCCCAATCAATTTAGAGGGAAAAACGGGGGCTTACATTCTCTCTTTTAGATCAGTCAGTAAACGTACCTAGGTTTGGAGTTTTATTTTGGAGTGTTGTTTTTCTCACTTCACATTTAATTGTAATTTAGCACTGTTAAGATATAAGGAAGTTGCAAAATATTTCCAGAGCAATTGAGGTTTCCCGGCTGCAGCTTCCATACTTGTGATTGCAGAGACGTTGATATGTTGCCACTGCTTTTTCCTATAGTGACATCTCAGCAAGCTCAAAGATGAAATGTAAATTCTCAGTCTCCCATGGGTATACATGTCAAAGTCAATTTTGAGTTTCTTTCCTTGCATTCTTTGCCTCAGATTTACTCAGAGGCAATATCCAACAGAAAGAATGCCACCTTCTATTAAAATGCAGTAGAATCTATTTCAGTTATTATTTTTGCTCTGTAGTTTTGAGGAAAACATTAATATTTTTTGGTTTTGAAAAAATTTGTTGCTCCAGCAAGAGGATTTTTAGTGTTGTCAGGTTGTATGTTTGTGTCTATCTATATAAAGTCATAAGTATGCATATATATAAAATATATATGTATGTATATCTATCTATCTATCTATCTATCTATATATATATATGTATCTATAGATACATGTATAAGCTTTCCTGTGGGAATCTTTAGAGGAATAGTTATGGAGCTCTCTTCAAAATATGTTCAGTGACAATCTTGCTATTTCTCTGTGTAAGGTATTAACCACAGACTGTCAGTCTGTTGGTAAGATTTGCGAGCATGGATTGCCAACTCTCCAGAGAAATGGTTAGCACTCCTCCCTGTACTTCTTACACCTGTTCATAGTTGCCTAAATCTGGAGTTGGAAGCCGTCATGGTGTATTCACTGCACTTAGCAAGGTAATTTCTTGCTAAGTTATGTCGTGGTGATCCTGTATCGTCCCAGGCAGAATGGGAAACTCCAGTTCCAAGTATTCTCATGTAGTGGTTGCCATTTTATTTTCAGGCTGTTAGTCGCAAAAAATTGTTAGTAGGGCTCCTCTTTACTGTCCAGGGCAACTGGATGGGAAGATTTTTAACTGCACCCTGTAGATACGACATCTGCTATTATTTCAGCTTGATGATTGTAAGGAACTTCATTTCCATGCTGTTGTCCTTAATGCATAGGTTTTTTTATATCTCTAACAGAAACTTGTTTATTTTAAAGAGACATTATTGTACTTTGTTTCAATCTATGTTTCCTTTTTTTTTTTTCTTTTGCAGCTCAAGAAGTTCATAAGAACTCCAGAGATCCCTTCAAAGCACGTGAGAAACTGGGTCCCCAAGGTCCTGGAGCAGCGACGACAAGGGTTGGAGTTGTACTTGCAGGTGAGTCTCCTTGCAGCCTTGCTGAAAGTAAAAGCGGCATCTGTTTTCAGAGCATTAGAAAATATGAAGTGTGATGTTTTACTGATAGGCAATTTTAGAGGTGGGAAATGATCTGGACACTTACCAGCAGTGGTGATTTCTGTTCACTTAGTAGGACTAGCAGCTAGAAAACCTGACTGTTTTGCATTTTTTTCCTGGTTTTTCCAAAGGCTGCTGATTGACTTCAGTGAACCTTTGTTTTCCTCTGCCTAAAATGGGGAAAATAATGTTATTCTTTCCAAAGTTGTTCTGATTGTACCAATCAAAAGTGTTGCAGGAAAAATGTAAGGAGGCTTTATTTAGCTCACCTCTATTTAGACTGACTAGGCAAGCATCAGCTCATCAAATTCATATCCCTCTGCTGTACATGAATTGTTCCTCCAGCTGAAATAGGCACCTGTCATCTCATACTAATCTCAGTTGATTTGGATATTTGCATTTTAAGTCTTAGATTCTACCTAGATGGGTCATGATTTTGATAAAGACAATAAAAGGAGTCTTCAGGAATGATGCAGTTGTATAGGCATCTAAATATATCAGGAGTAAATCCCATTCATTTTTAATAAATGGAATTTCTATTGTCTCCATGATTGCTTTAAAAAATGCCCTGCGGTGTAGGTTCACAGCTGTTTCTCTGGTGGCAAAGCCAGATGAAGGTGTTACTCTAAACATGTTCCCAGTTCACTGCACTTTTAGCTGCACTAATGCAAGTGCTGTTTTACTGAAGGGGGTCATAGAAATAATGTGTCAAAATGTAATTGTTTTGGGAGGAAGGCAAGAATAACAGTCTTCTATTTTTACTCACATCAGCCACGTGCAGTGAATTTTTTTTTTTTTCTGATTTCTATACAACTTTCTTTTGGACATAATCACTACCAAGGCACATGTACTAATTTGTCTTAAGCAGTTGATTTCGTTAAAAGGATAGAGATGATTTGGTTATCGCTTTTTAATTGCTGATAAACTGTAAAAGAACATCTCCCCCTACTGGAAGAGTTGGTCAACTCTTGTTCTTTTGCAGTCTTGCACATTTAGTTAGCTGTTCCCCTCTTCTGTCACTGTTGGCTGTCAAAGGAACATGCAATGGTTTAGGTTGGAAGGGACTGCTGGGCATCATCTGTTTAAACCATGACAAGCCTCTAAATTATATCCATACTAATGTGCATACTAATTTAAACAGGAAGAAAAGTCATTAATACTTTTGTCAAAGTAATTAATTTCTGTTTCTGCTAATAGAAAGCAGAATTAATCAACAGTGAAATTTTAACTTTTAAGATAATTAGAGCCTGATTCTAGACAATGAGAAGTTCATATAAAGGCATTTCGGTTATCAGATGTTTTTCAGTAGTGCCAAGCATTTACCAAAACACAGTGTAGGAATGTACTACAATTTCAGAAGACTTGAGCAGTTTTTTATTTAAGACCATGTATGTAAAACATTACAAACATATTTCCAGGTGGTACTACTGACAGTTAATCTGCAGGAGCTGTTTGGCTACTACTGTCACTAATTAGTGGTGGTGCTTGTAGCCAACCATTTCTGCAGCAGATAAAGTTTTATGAAGTCATGCCAGTCATTATTTGTTTTGTATAAAACCAGCCAGAATCTCAGGCCAACACTGAGCAATTACGTAGATGTTAGGTTCAGTGAATTTGTTTTAGCATGCCATGCAGATGGCCGTCAAATACAGACCTGTACCTGACCTGGTCTAGTCATGTTGGGTTCTTAATATATTTTAACTAAGTAGTCTTCTATAATTAAATGCAGATAAAAATATTGACATGAAATGAGAGTAGTAGAGTCAGTCTCTATTAAGTAGTAAAGAAAGCAAGATATTTCCCTGTCTAAGACAGAAAGTGCTGCAGTTGCCAGCACCTTGTTACTTCTTTGTGACCTTTTCATGATGAAACCGCCCTTTTAAATCCTTTCAGCACAGGTTGTTTGTTTCTTGGAGTGGATGGACAGGAGCTCAGAAACATTTCATTGTATCTTTTTGAAGAGTAGCAAAAATTATGAATAAATGAAGTATTATTAAATTGTGAGCTACAAGGAGTAATTTTTTTTAATGTATCAGTAGCCACTGTCAGCTAATAGTCACCAGATTGTTATTTTACTTCTGTTTTTGAAAGGTTGGGTCAGGACTTTTTCTTGTTATAATAGACCAATTTTCGTGGAATTTTGAAAGAATTATTTATCTTATACTATTTTAAGTAAGACTTACATATTTTACAAGTTTGACTGGAATTTGCAACTTCTGTTTTTAATACTGTGAAACAATTGACTAGAAGCACTAATATGCTTAGTAATTCAACTGCATGTATAATAATATTTACAGACTCTTTGTGAATACTGAGAACAATCAACTGACTGACAAGAGGGAAGAGGGATTATGTTTAATTTATTAATGAGGAAACAGATGCAAAAATAAGCGAATGACAGATTGTGGCCCCAAACATTCAAGCAAATTAGTATGAAGAAATAAGCTATTGCTCCTCTGCTGATCATGGTAAATGTCTCTTTGCATGATCTTAATCTACAGCACAAAGAACTTAGGCCGAGCTGGTTTAGTCTTTGCGAAATAAGAAAATCACAGAATAAGCTGAATTGGAAGGGACCTGCAAGGATCATCGAGTCCAACTCCTGGCCCTGCATAGGACACCCCCAAAATCACACCATGTGCCCGAGAGCATCATCCAAATGTATCTTGAGCTCTGTCAGGCTGGTGCTGTGCCCACTTCCCTGGGGAGCCTGTTCAGTACCCAACCACCCGCTGGGTGAAGAACTTTTCCTGATATCCAGCCTAAACCTTCCCTGATACAACTTCAGACCATTCCCCCAGGTCCCGTCACTGGTCACCACAGAGAAGAAATTAGTGCCTGCCCCTCCGCTTCCCCTCACAAGGATGTTGAAGATCACAATGAGGTCTCCCTTTGGTCTCCTCTAAATCTCAAAATGCCTATTACTGCCAGTAGAAGAGCACTAAACCAGCTTTTATGACCTTGTGGTGGCCATCAGCTGGGTAACTTTATAGTTACTTATTGTATATCTGAGCTTGTAGCTTGCAGTAGAGCAGAGATGAGAATCCAGGTGGCTTTGATTTAAAATTTGTAAAATGAATCACTGGGTTACACTATTGCTGACAAAAATCTCTCTTGATAGTAGTTTTAGACTGCAGCAAGATTTGAACTTAGATAATATTTATTTATGGTTAGAAATGTCTTCTCTTGATGAGCTTCCTGAGGAGTTTGGTGTTGAAGAAAGGTAGAAGATAAGAATTTTAAGCAGCTAGTTGTATAAGGCGCCTATAATTTGAGAAGGGCTGCCAAAAGGACCTGCAGTGAAAAGTGACTCCTCATAGCAGTGAGCATGGATAAATGTATTTGCTTGAAAGTACCAGAAGGTGAAGGTAAGTGTGGAAAATGGTGGAGCAGGCTGATAACCAGCATTGTAGCTTCTGGAGGGTGTTTGTTTGGTTTGGGTTTTTTTCATCCACTGTCCAGTCTTGGACTGACTGTTACCACAAAGCAATACAGAAGTTAGTTTGTATGTGTATTTAAAGGAGATACAAATCACTTGAAAAGCTCCCTCTGCCATAGTTGTTTCAGTTCAATAAGTAATTTTGTAGATGGACCAAGTGAACAGGTAGTTGTGGTTTTATTTTGGATATTGAAGACATTGTTGGGATTCCTAAGGGTGGCACTGGAGGGACCTTATCTAGTTGGCTATCAAAGCAGCTGCAGCTGTGTTGGATCAGATCAGTATTTGTTACAAATACATTTGATATGATGTACTATTGTAGGAGCAGTTTTTACAGAGCTTATTTCCTGTGAATTGGTAATGGGGAAGAATTTGATCTAGCCACCTGCTCATTTGGAGTTAGGTCATATCCTTGTCCCAGTAAGCTGACACTGGGTGTTATTGCCATCCAGTCTGTCTGCCCCAGGGACTTGCCCTT
This sequence comes from Ifrita kowaldi, assembly GCA_013398055.1. NCBI lineage: Eukaryota > Metazoa > Chordata > Aves > Passeriformes > Cinclosomatidae > Ifrita > Ifrita kowaldi. The sequence continues at coordinate 249,578 of VZRS01005290.1, read as the reverse complement.
TGACAGGTCTGCCTTTTAAAGTTCAATGGAATAGATATTTTCTAACCCCCTTGGGCTGAAGAAATCTCATCATTTGCTGATATCATCAGTCCAACAAGATAACAAGCATCGTTAACAGAATTCACTGTGAAGTGGCACCCATACCCAATCATGAGACTTTGTAGCTGCTGCTAGTCTTCACTGAAATGATTTGCTTATAGGGAAAGATTTTGAAGGAGGCCCATATTTTTGGTTAGTTTCAGGATACTAACTCATTTCATGTGGTCTGGGTGACCTGAAGAAATTCTTCTTGTGACTGGCAAGGCTCTAATATAAAACAGAGAGCTGTAGACCTTCTGAAGTGCTCTGTATATATGTATGGTCTCTATGTACATACATCTCTAACCAGAGTTAATATGTTGAGCTAATATTTCTCTCTTGGCTGAGGTCAAGAAAACATACTTGCCTTTTATTTATTCTTTAACTTTTTACAAAGAGAACAGTCCTGATTCCTGGAGATAAGATTGGTTAAAGTGCTCCTTGGCTGTGAGACGTGAAGACTTGATGAACTTCAACATTCCAGCAGTTTCAGGAATCCAAATCTTAAAAATGAATTATGGCGTTTATGAAACTGGACTAGAGATTTGTTTTCCATTTAAGGAAATAATCTGGAGATCTGAGAAGCACTTTGACCTATATTTCAGTATTCTTCAAAATGCAATTCTCTTTAAAAATATTTTAACTACCAATCCTTCCTGAAAAAGATAAGTAAAACCATATCTTCTATGATTTTGCTTTTAAGAAATTAAAATCCAATCCTATACTCTTTAGCTGCCTTAGTTTCCAGCAGGGTGGAGTTAGGAAAACAGTGGCTATAATAATGAATAATGTGTTGTTGCTTTATGAGTAAGCTCTTCAGAAATATAAAGAGGAAAAGCACACGTTATTATATTGCATTTTTTTACTCTTTTGGGGGAAACAGTTCAACAGCAACTGCAAAAAAATGAAGACAAATGAGCTATTTCTGTAGTTAGTGACTGCAGAGGAAAAACTATCATACAGAAAATTTGACTCAAGGTGTCATTTCTTCATGGGCCACTATGATTTTCTTTAATTACTTTAATAAACATTGATACAAAATTCCTTGTGGTAAAGTTTAAATAAATAAATAACCTTTCCTGACTGGACAGTGGTTATGAACAAACTTTTGTACTGTTTTCTTTTAAATTGATCTAGTTTTGTGATGTTACTTCATAGAAGTTTTAGATTCAGCTAAAAAGTACTGAAAGGTTCTTTTTGTTGATTTGAAAGCTCTGTTGCAGAGCATTTCAGACCTAATACAGCATTGCATATTGCAACTGGGGATAAGAATTGTGCATTCCTTGAGCTTCAGTCATTGCCCCTTTTCACTATCATTCTGGGGGTTGTGTTAATGTGATTTCTCAGGGTTTTTTATCTAATTGTGAAGAAAAAGAGCTTTCTATCACCTCATGGGAAGTTTCATTAGTTCTTCACTGCTTAACTAATTCAATTTCTGTTGACATCTTGCTATTTTAACAAGAAGAAATGCGAACTCAGCCATTTATAACCTTGTCTGTTGTGAAGAAGACTGGGAAGATCTCTGCTCTAAGATGAGGCATCTAGGCTCCTGATCCTGGTATGCAAGTACTCCACATAGTGTGTTTGCTAGCACTTTGCCTTTCAATAGCCAAATACTCCTGTTCTGTAACTGCAGCTGAAATCCTGCTTCAGTACTCTCTTGCCTGGAGTAGGATCAGAAAAGAAAATAAATTTATTTGAGGAAAAGAAATCCTTGGTGATATACATGGTTTTTCACTGTTTTCTCTTCTCTCTGTAAAAATTGTCTCATGGTAGTACATGAAAGTTATCTGACCTCTCTTAAGCAGAGCAAAAACTAGGACTTCATATAAAGACAGGAAGATTTTGATTGTGGCTTAAGCTGATACAGCTCTCTGGGGTCAGAAGTATTTTGCGCTAAGTGTAGCAGGTTTTGATGTTACATATGTAATGTCTGTAGAGGTGAACTGGTGCTGTTGGAGCTGTTTAGAATTATTGAGATCTCTGTGTGTGATACGTGCACTTTTATGAGACATTTGATTGCTTTTGCCCAATAAAAATGAACCAAATTTATTACTATTTAATTCTGGAAATGCAGTGGCAAAATGAACTTAGAGCTATTCAATGGTCATTCAACTATTTAAATTTTATTTCTGTGCAGTTCACATTCATCACATTTATCCATTCTGTCAATGTTAATATTCATTACAACTGGTCTTCCTTTATATTCTCAAAAATCCATTCTGTATCATGCATTTAATTGTTCCCATATACCTGTGTACCTTTGCCAAAGGTGTTGTGAACACGAAATTTTGAGTTAGTTCAATTGGAAGACTGGAAAGGTGGATGAAAGGACAGCATATATCAAGCATAGAAGGCCCTCTAGTTGGAAATAACTTTTGAAGCTGATGGAGTTTTGAAGAAAAATGTCTTATATGTTAGTCTTGCTCATTTATACTCTTCCTTGGTATCCATTTCTAACCATTTTGGGATATAAGATACAGTGTTAAATGGATCTTTAGTCTGAAGCAATGACCTTTCTTATATAATCCGTACAGTAATTAGAGACATGCTTGTCGTTCAGCTTGTTATTGGATTTGTTTAAACATCAATGTGTTTTCAAGAATTGAGCCCTGTATGTATCATGAACACTATCTTAAAAGAAAAAGGAGTTAATTGTGTGGTTGAGAAGACATGTTTGAATTATTGAGATGTATCTATAGAGAGAAGTATGCAGGTCATGTGACTGTGCAAAGCCACTTGTAAAGGCTAGTGCCTTTTCAGACCAAATGCTTTACACATGGGAGGTAATTGCTTATATACTTAAAGCTGAATTCAGAGGTTGAAATTTTAAGCTATAAAAGTTTTGTGCAAAATGTGGGCTTATTTTTTTTCTTCTCCACCTTCTTCTGTGTGTCCCTGACCTGTGGGGTTTTTTCCCACTAGGCTTCTGTTTAACCATTCCCCATGTCTGAGAGCAGGAGCTGGAAAGAAATCACTTTGACTTCCTTCTGTCATTCCTTAGGCACAACAAAGGTTTCTGCAGAGGCAGTCCTTCCCTTTGTCCTATGTACACATTCACTGTTACGATCTATTTCTAACTAATTTAAGATCAAATTGGCTTATTTGCAGAAAAAAAATTCCCATCAAGTCCAGAACAGATGCTTATCTTCCTGATTGCTGTTTCTGGAAACCAGTTTTGTTTTAAATGCGGGTGAATATGCTGAGAGGAAAGGGTCTAGCATTACAAAGTGGCAAAAATAAGTTAGATTCAATGAAATAAGATTTAACTGATGTTTTGCTGGAAAGTCTGTTGAATCATCTACATCTATTAATCACATTGAAAATTCTCTCCATTATCCAAAATTATTCAGTCTCTTCCTTCTCTAAGTCCATTTAGTGTGCAGTGATCAAGGCTGAACAGCTCCTGTAAGGAGTTCTAAAAGCAATGGTATGATAAGTATAAAAAGACAAAATGTTCTTTGTCCTCATTAAAGATTGTGAGCGGAGTGTTAAATAATATTAATGGCTGGGCTTGTCAGTACTTAACAGTACTTTCCTAGTACAAGTGATTTTATTGATCGATACAGTCTCAATGTAACAGGGCAGATTATTCTACTGATTTTATCGAAACCTTAACTAAGTTTGTTAGTGTACCACATATCCTTAAATAGATCTAGATGATGATGTAGATTAAGAAAAGCAGACCACCATCCATCTTTTTTTGATCGGTTAATAACTTAAATCCATCATTGCTGTGACTGGCTTTTTTAAGATTCTGTTGTGCATACGTGTTTCTTTGGTGGTAAAGATACATAGCTGGGTTTAGATGGCTGTGGATTTTAAAGAAGTGTGCCTGACACATGCAGGATTGCATATTTGTTAAGGGGAAGCAGAAAGCCAAAGAAAACAGGGAAGCAAAATAATTCTGTAGATAATTTAAAGGAGAGCCATTTATTAAAACTGTCTGCAGAGATTTATGAAGAATTATTCAAAGCATTTTTCAAGCATGCTCAGAAAATTACCTGGTTTGTGTTTTAGGAGTTAAATTTTTGCTTTTCAACTGTTGTGATTTATGATTAATATTTCTTTTCCTTCATCTTCAATAATCTGTTTGGTTTTGCTGTATGGAATTCTGCTGCATGAACTCTCTAATTTTACTTTTACATGTTAGAGGTGATCAAAATAAATTTTACTTAGTTAAGCACAGAATTTACGTAACTAGTTGTGACATGTTTAGAAACCATGTCTAAGTGCTTGTTCTCTTTTCATTATACTGTGTATCATAATGATATTGTATTACACACTTTTGTCCAAGCTAAGGCGAACATCAAATTGTACTAATCGTGCATTTCCATACAGTGAGAAATGGTCTCTGGCATGATTGCATATGCTCAGAATAACTGAAAAACATTTCAAGAGGAGAGAGAAAGAAATTAAGTTCTCTGTCTAAGTCAGAGTCTGTGAAAGCAGAACGAGGGATATTAAAACTCAAGCGCTGGCACACTGCTGTAGTCTGCTGATAGCTGTTCTAACAGCTATGATTCCTTCTAAAGCCATATAAAGTATGAGATACTTAATTGATTTAGCCATGATGAAGGAAAATGTGAACACCTTCTTTATCCTAAATGCATCTCCACATCTGATGTGTAGACAATAAATTTTGGTTTTCCTTAATAGATATTTAATAGATTTCCTTGAGCTCTTTGGGAAAGATGGAGGGGAGTCAAAAAATTTTTGTCCATTGTAGTAAAGTAGGAAGGAGGGAGGGAGCAGTAATTCCTGCAGTCCTATTATCACCACCTGAAGTTTGGTAGAAAGACTCAGGTTTCCCCCATTTTTTAATCAATCCGGAGTATTTTAAACACATTTTCAATTCCTATTCTGCGCTGTTTTACATAAGGTAATTCTTATATTTTGGTATACAAATGACTATTGCTTTTTTAAATTGGACTTTCAAAGCAAGTTGAATCTTAAGGGCTTTTTCTTCAAGATTAGTCTGTAGAGTTAATGAATTGCTAATAAAGGGATAAACTTATTTTCTACTGAAGGAGTATTTTATTATTGCGTGTGTAGTGTAACACACTATGTTTTGTTAAGGTTATTCAGTAGTATACAGCTCTAAATTAGAACGTAGTTTAGACCTAGATTGCACTGACTTTATGCAATGGGGTAGTATTCTTCTGCATACACTCTTTGTATGGGTGAAGATCCGCCATTAACATTCTTTACAAGTTTATAAATTGCACGTAAGGGCAGGGGAAAAATGTTCATGAAGAAGTGAATAATTCTATCTTTACAGCAGGATTTGGATCTGCGCATAAGGCACAGGCTGTGTTTGGAGGCCAGAGGAAGAAAACAAAATACGGAATATATGCTGAATAACCAAACTATTTATTATGTGCTTTGGATGAAGAACTCTTTCTGGGGCAAAAAATAGTGTAGGACCATGCTACATATGTAAGCAATGTTAAATATATCCTTATACATAGGGAAGCTGAATTAAAGCTTGATTCTAGCATGCCATAATAACTTTATTGTCTAACATTGTTTGTATCATTTAGCACAGACCATTCTGAAAAAAAACCCCAAACAAACAAAAACCAACAAGCTGTGGCTAATCACAGGGGGTTACCAGAAAGATACTGAAATAAATAAGCAGTAATTCTTGACCTGCTGCTTTCAATGTTGAAAGGAAGGAGCGGAGGAAGAGAAAAATTCTTTGCAAGAAGGAGTGCTAAGCAAAACATGAGAGCTAGTGTATCAGTAGCTGAGAGAGGTGAGCAGAGGAAGAGACGAGTAGTCTTCCTCAGGTAGGTTGTAGAAGGATGGTCAGTGAGCCTTCTGCTTTGGTTCTGCAGTAAATTGAATGCTCCTGCATTAGACATAATTCCCGTGTGTGTGTGTATGCTGCCTTTTCTTGGCATTTATGCAGTCTTACATGACTCCTTTCTGAAAGATGTTGAAAGATTTCATAGTGAACTAAGGGGGGAAGGTCCTGTGGTCATGGGTAGCTTAGGAGGATAACAAATGCTTGTTATCTTCTCTAACGTTGTCTATCTCTACTCACATCACTATTGATTGTCTTTTTTTTTTTTTTACCTGCTTGTTGTCTCTGTTGTCCAAATATAATATAGATTTAGTTAAGTGTAAAAAAGCTCATTTTACACTAAACCCATTCACTGCAGAATTTTTTGACTGAGATAGGCTTGGATTTCTGTGCAGGTACATTTGCAAACAAATACACATTACTGAATGATGCCTAAATTTATAACTCTGATACGGATTTTTCCTGTTGACTTTGAAAAGGTTAAAATAAGAAACTTCCAGGGTTACTTATGATAAACACTGTGTATTATATAGAAGAAAGTTTTCAAGAAGTATTGATGTAAAAATTGAGGCTCATGGTGCAGTTTCTTCTTTTTAATTTCTCATAATTATCACTGTCTTTATCTAATATACTTTTTCTTCTGTAGATGAAAAAAGTTTGCAGAAACAAAGCGTGAAGCAGAAGTAGAACCTTTAATTTCATTAGGCATGTTGTAACTGGCGAAGATTAATGTATATATCTCTTGCTAATTCTTTTCAATTACTCAGTTCATATAAATTCCCAAACCTTGTTAATTATGCTGAAGTCAGGTGGTAATTTTTAACAGTGTTTCCCCAGCAAGGGAATTTTCCTGGTCTAACCTTGCCCCCCTGTAGAAACTCTCAGCAGATTAGGCATTCTGACTCTAGTCCATTCGTTTTCAGCTCAAACCTAATTGCTGCCGACTGCCTGCCACAGGTACCCTGGTTATTGTACATTTAAGGGATGCAGGTTCTTCTGAGAACAAATAAGGAAAGATTAATTGTTTGTTTTGTTTCATCCCAAGAGAAATGTGGGAGCTTAATCAAGAAAAATAATTTCTTCTGTTGATTTGGCTTATTTGTGGAAAGGGATAATTGTATAGAAGCAGGCATAGAGCTATGCATTTTGAAAGAAATTTTGCCATTTACCTACTTGGGAGGCAAAGATACAGCAAAATGAATGTAATACAGCATTGGAATTGATGGGGATGGTTCACATTTCTCATAGTAAGTAATTTGGCTGCTAGGCTTTTATTTGAACCAATGTTGCTAGGTGGTGTTGTCATTTGTTTTGTCTGCTTCTTTGGATATCTAATCAAGGAGACAGTAGTAGGGGGAAAAACGCTTTTCCAAATTGTCCTTAATTGCTAGAGCACGAAGTGAGCTAAGCACTCAGGTATTTCCAATTAAAGAACTTGTTTCCAGCAAGCACCATTAAATCTATCTTTCTCAATCTGATAAATAAGCTATCAAAGTGTGGAACAGATTAATTGAGAGCAATTAGTTCAAAGCTCAGTATAGCAGTTAGAGTGAACCAACATTATCAATGAATGCAAATTTTACGTAAAGCAGTAAGAAACACTGATGTAACAAAACAGTGTTGAGAGTAGCCACTAAGCACAAAGGAAAATTTTATTTGTGATATAGAAATAAAAGACATGGGAAATTACAGATCCTGCAATTCAGAACCATAACAAGATTCATTCCAATTGCATCTAAAGCATAAGAAAACCCTGCATATACTACAACACTTGTGTTTGTAGACACAGTAATCTCCAAGTGTGCATTGCTAATGTTAATAATCACTAACCCCTGTGTTTGGTAGAGACTTAGCCTAAACACTGTATTTTGATTCCCCTTTAGTACAGGTATGTGTTCTGATATATGCAGACCTTTTGGATGGGTGTTCCTTTCTTCCAGGTGCCTGTGCATGCCGAATTGCATTGATCCACGTGGTGTAAACATCATTCTGCATGTGGGTGCTCTGGATATTTCTCTTAATGACAAAACATAGAAAAAGCACCTGGATGCTCTCCTTAAGTGCCAGCCTTTTGCCTTTTGACAGTGCACACATCATCATGAGGAGAAAGCCTCTCTGTCACCTTAGATATTGAAATAAACTTAGAGGCTCTGAGTATTAGTATGTTCAAAAAAGGTATTACATGTTTGTTCACTTGTTGATAAGTGTTGTGTATATTCTGCTTTGGAATAATGTACTGCTGCTCTATGAGTTGGCATAATTCACATAAATTGACAGCACAAATATATCAGCTGCCAACTTTTAAAACTGCTCTCTTAGAGTGTCACTTTGTGTGGTGCATCTCTGGCCTTTACAGCAGCAATGTGGCTGGAGTCTGCTTTTGCAGAATTACAGTTCTAAAATGGTTGGATAAAAACCTTATTTCTTATGCTGTTGCAACCCACTGGGTACGTCTATTCTAGGAAAATGAAAAGGTCAGTGATAACTTTCCCAATAAAACCTTCTGAGAAAATGTCATTCCAGTTATGTGTATCTGACTGGGGGAGTTCATAATCCATTTTTTGAGCTTTGTATTTTTTTATTTCTGGAATATCATCATCATTAGAGAAATTCAGCATTCATAACCATAATAGTATTGTGTCATATCAGCTCATGAACTGATGGTAAGAGACATGCTTTAACAAACATAGGAGTAAAATCACAGTTGTATTCTGAGTAACTATGGTTTTCTGAGCAGCTTCCCTGTAATGTTGGCTTCTGAAAAATATTTAGAATATCTCCAAGAAATCATGAGGAAATTAGACAAGTGAAACCTCTCCTAGTTTCTTCAGATGTCAAGGCATCCCGATCTTCAAGTGTGCTTTTCAGTGTGGGGTCCAGCTCTCACACATAGTTCAGCGGGAAAGGTTCCTAATGTAACACACATAAAAAAAAGCCACTCATAAAGCCACAGGAGATTATGAAGGAACAAAGAACATGCACAGGATTCAGACTCTACAGTCTTGCAAACAGCAGCATTTAAGCAGCCGTCTCCACATTATCCCATCAGATGTTTCTCTGTGTATTTGGACTCAGTCAAGGTCATGTAGTGATATGTGCTAATAGTTTTGAACAGCAGCAGTTGTATAACTTCACAATTAAGAAGCAATTTGTGTTTCTGTAATGATATTGTGTTTAAATGCCATGCAGTAGTGCTTACCTGCTTTACAGGGGGATTTTTTTATAATTAATCAAATTCAGGTGAATTTAATTATGTGACCTGAATTAGTTATCCAGCTTTAAGTGCTGGAATTACAAGGACATGTACTTCAAGAGTAAGTTACCACAAGATATTGGGGTCTTTTTGTGGTATTGGAAATAAAGATTAGTGAGTTTTATTACGAAGTTGCCCTGTAACGATGTTGGGGGCTCTTGATAACTGTGGTTCAATGTAGATGCTCAGGAACTGTATTATTAATGTAAAAGTACAGACAACATGACCACAGTTCAGTGAAGAAGTCCAGCAGCCAGGCTTGACACATCAACCCACATTTTAAGTGGCAAAAAAAAATCCCCAGAAGAATCCAAATTTCTCTAGTTTGTAAATTATTTTTGCCCAGTTTTACAAAGCAGTGATGTTCACTAAGGACATCAGAGAGAAGTCTATCATCAGACAAGACTGATGGATTTGTTACTGTGTGTATGGAGACATGAAAATTATTTTCCCTGTAGTATATTTACCAGTTATAACCACCATATTATCCTTTTTATATCTATAGCAGATTCTTTCAACTTCAGATTCTTTCAGTGCTCCATCTTCCAACCTTTTCTTGTTTTGTTTTCTTCTCCTGAAATTTAGTTTTGTCCCTTTGACTGGTTTATTCGATCTACATATCTTTCGTAGTATTGTTTTCTGATGATCATGTGTTGAAGGTCATCTCTGTGGCCAGTCAACAGACAATGCAAGGTTTTTTGTAGATTTCAGTTCTACTATAAATCCTTTCTGAACCCTTACGCTACATCCACACCTGATGGCATACTCACTTTTATTTGCTCATTGTGGAGTCTAGAGTCTGATTAAGCTCTCTGTACCACTGTATATAGTACTGTTCTGCCTTTTCATTGAAGCACCAAGAAATGTGACTTAAATAACTCTTTTACCTAGCTTCAGATGCTAAAGCTTTCTTATAAGGTAAACCAGACCCTTTGGAAAAAGAATAACCACTGGGAAGAAGAGGTGCAACGCAGCGTTTTTATGAATTCTTCTTGTGTGGGAAACATGGAGACCAAATATTTGTGCCAAAGTGAATAATGGAAATAAGGAAGGCTGCTGTCTAAAAGGCCAGAATATGTGATTCATTAATCTGTGATACTCAATTTCAACCTCATTTGTGGAGTTTACTGAGCATAATTAAGTAGTTCTCTGGTTGCTGAGTGAGGAACATCAAGTAATTGCTAAGTGTGAATATAACATCAAAAATATGGGATTTATAGAGAACATCTTGGCATTCTTGCAGCATTCTAATGTTATGATATTTTTTAACAGAAATATAGATAGCGCTTCTGGTTCTGTTAGCAGGCTAAATTGCAGTATTTTTTCTCCGTTTTGGAGAACTAATCCCTCTTTCAATAACAAGAATGTGGAGAGTTTTTAGCCAAATCAGAACATTGTCCACAGGATTGCTATGGTGTGACAAATGCAGCCTTCCGGCTGATGCTGCTTGTCTGCCAGAAAAGGTGTTTACCTTTTAAGCATTCACTGACCAAGTTAGGATGGTCTCTTTTCACAAGTAATTGCATCATTCCTCACCTTTATCAAGGACTCCCTTGCTGGTGAGTTTTGGGAGGGACAAGTGTCAAGAAATAGAACCATAATGAAGTACCTGCAATTGAGCAAGGATTACATTGCTCTGTTAATTCTGTAAAAACTTGTCAGTTTGCCACCCAAATAAATGCCTAGACTGCGTAAAACATGGAGCAGAGTGACCTCTAGAAGAAAAATCAATGGCAATTCATATTTCATATGTCTATAATTGCTTGTGAGAGCATGGCAGCAGTTTGTTTATAGAGCAGCTTGTTCTACCAGGGATTGTTTCCTGACTTTTTCTTCTTTCCAGTGGTGATGCCTCTCATGGACTGTGAATCACAGCTAGACACAGCAGTAGACAAGTTTTATTGGTGGTGACTTTTTATTATTGTTTTCACATTACTGTCTTCAGAATTGCTGCAATGTGTTCTGTTTCAACCAGTGCACTAATCTATAGTTACATGTAAATCGTGTTCACAGCTGTTTCCTTGAAAGACTCATGAATCTGTTTTTTGTCTTCTTTTTAGTAGGCAAGGCTTTATCCTCCATGAAGTTATCCATTTGCTACTATTTTAGCCATCAAACTGGTTCCATTGTATGGCCATCATTTTTAGGCAATTTGTCAGAGAAGCAAGGCATTCTCACAGTCTGCTAATTTAAAGACAGAATTTTGAAGACATCTTTTTTCTTCCCCCTGCTTTGCTTTGGGTTTTTTTTGTTTTGGTTTTGTTTATTTTTTTGGGGGTTTTTTTGGTTTGTTGGGGGTTTTTTTTGAGAAGCTCTTGTAAGATTTGTATCCCCACTGAGGACCGAGATGTCATAGGGATAGAGAAAATGCCGCTCACTTTATGGATTACTGTTAGGTCAACAAAACTTTGGCAGCATTGATTAACTTGACAGTGAGTACAGCAGTACATTTATCACTTATGGCTGTGCTGTAGAAAATCTAATAAGAGGCAAACAATTCCCTTTAGAGCAGTAACAGGTTCACTGTGGCTAACGGTGCATGCACTGGAAATTTCTGACTTTAAATTATACCCTTGCTGCTAGTTGGGTCATTGACTCCAAGCTACTGCACTTTCACTACTATGTTCTGTATTATTAATTTGATCAAAATTGTTTTGGCTTCTACAAAAGTGTTCAAGCCATATATTGAAGTTCATATAAACTCATAAGCATTTTTGAAGAAGGAATGCAGGAGGATCATGATCGAAGCTACATTATATAGAACGGGCAGTTGCCTGTCACTATTACAAATGTTTGGGGTCTTACAAGGTTATAAAAGAAAAATTTTTAACTGTTGCTTACAAACCTGCCTCTAATTCATGGATTTAAATAAATCCCAACCCCAAATCTGTCTTATATTCAATAAGTTTCATTGATTGGTCAGAAGGACTTTCTCCATATATGCAAGTATGTTCTTTTTTAATTGCCACTAATTACCTTAAAAATTCTATATAAGTTGATTTACAGATATGTTTTTCCAGGTGTCTTCTTCTTGCAATAATTATGAGAACTGAGCTGCTAAGAAGATATTTTTTTGCCTTTGCTGCGTAGAAGCGCTGCCGCTTGACTACAAGTTAGTGTTTGGCTATAATCTTAGAGTGAAATTGTTTTTTTTTCAGTATTTCTTGGTTTCACTTTAATAAAACATTTCTCAAAGTCTATGACCAGTGCACTGGAAAATGTCTTTGCATTGCAAATATTAAGAAAAAAATCAAGTTTTGGGGAGTTTTGGTTTTTTTTAAAAATTTTTTACTGATGAGTTCTCTTAAATGGAAGCCCTATATAAGATATTATCCTGCAGAAGAATATCAAGCTTTTGTGCAGTTCAAATAACCAAAAGAATGTAAAGGCCACATACCCAAGTAATTGCATTTCTAGAAACATGCAGGAAAGAAGACTGAAGAAAATTTGGTATTAAGTGCAGATCAGAATATAGAATGTACAGCTTAACTTGTAACTTTGTGATGTGATTTGCAAAATTGTTATTCAAATGAGAGAGTAGTAGTTTTAATTTTTTTTGTAAGTATTAGGATATATGGTACACTAGAGTAGAGATCATTTGCCGGTAGCAATTGTTAGTTTAAGTATTTTATGTTATTTTAGGAAACTGTTTAAATTGGAGGTTTTGTTCTGCAGTATCTGTAAAAATGATGTTTTCTTTGTTGGGAGAGAAGTATTCTACTTGAATCAATTGTCAGGAGGCTTAATGTAATAAGGCAGTTTGTGGTCTGACTAAAAGAAACACTGTGCAAAAGAAATTCCCATAGCAGTTTGTTTTTAACAGAAAAAACTGAGTTCACCTGAACCATAAATACATTGAAAACTGAGGCTTAATAAGGTAGAGCAGCTTCAGAAGGAAGAGGGATTGTTGTCCAAAGTATGTCTTGTAATGACTACAGTTTAACCAAAAATCTGTGTTAATGATAGTGAAGCTCTATCAACAGCGTAACAGCAGATTCTTTGCAAGAAATGATCAGGCAAGTTGACATTAGTAATCTTTGCATAGTTAGCGGAAAAATACAATTAAAATAGTGGCTCTCCTTTCCTTTTCCAGGATAGAAGTTGCGTTTCTCACTCTCTTATTGCATTTTATAGGTAACAAGACACATTTCCACACTTTCTCCTGGGTTCATACAATAAAGGAGTTACCCTACTGGCTGCCTTACTGAACAGAGACCTGGTATTGATTACCTATCACACTGGCATCAGAACTACTCTTAGGATTCAATTTTTTTGTTGTTTTGCATATTTTATTGATCAAAAGTGGTAAATGAGCATCAAGCGTGCAAGAAGACGATGAATTGTTTACTTGCATAAAATAACCTTTCAATAAGGGAAGATGCATTGCTCACACTTTTGGTGCTGTTCTGCTGCCCGAAGCAGATGGCATTCAGCTGCTATTGATTTGCTCCTATAGTTACAGAGCAGCATGTAACAAGGCATGCTCATTTCTCTGAAAGAGAGGTGAGGTTTTTTGCCAGGGTGGCAGGAGTGAAAAAGGAAGGATGGGGGGTTTTGAGGATTGTTTCGGTGTTGTAGGTTTTTTGCAAGAAAAAATGAGAAAAATGTTAAAGCCTTGTGCGAACAAAAAGCAGGATTTCTGTGTTTGCAGAGGAAGGGAGTTACTTTGTCCAGTTCTAGCACTTCTGGTGACAGTAATTCCTGATGCAGATTGAATCCATGCGCGAACATACCTAGGATTTTAAAAATAGGCAGAATGTAGCATCATGAGCTCCACACCACAAGTCTTAACTGCTACTTTTTTTATTTATTCATGTTTTGTCCTACTTGTGTAAAGACTGTTGTTTCATTAACAAGACAAAATCATACTGCAATACACTGGGCTTGGTTCTACAAACAGTTAATTTCACTGAAGAATACAGAATTTAATAATCTTTTGCTGGACCTCTCCTGTAATGGAGGATACACATACATGACAAAGTCAGCTTTCTCTGAAAATTTATGTGGAAGGACATTTAATGCAGAATTTTGGCATGAACAAGATCTCTAATTCTTTGGCAGATTTTAACAAAATGCAGATATGTGATAGAAGAGAGTGTCAACAAGTAGAGTATAGGCATGTTTCAAGGCAACACATTTTAGTTAATTTGTAGTCTTATTCCTGAAAGAGTAGCTCAGTGGGTGCTACTGAGGAGCACGGTACAGTCGTTGATCAATCTGTTTTAACATAGAAATAACCCATCTGTGAAGATCCACAAGTGTTGTAGTATGAGAGTTAAATTCAGACTCTTGGTGACAAAACTGAACCATTTAAATGTTTTGACAACACATATTAAAGCCTTTCTTGCCCACCTGATTGTTTTGCAGTTACTTACTGCTGGAAATGCTTACTGTTGCTTTTGGACAGTCTTGAGAATCTTCCTGTTCCTGTGTTATTTAGGAAAATAAAATTAAATAATTTGTCCCATTATGACTGCTCTACTGTCCTCCATGTCATTTATATTGTGTTTCTTTTTAATGAAAATAATGACTGAGTTATGACCCCTGGGAAAACAGTGTCACAGCATAGTTAGTAGTTAGTTATTTATCAAGACTTTAATTTAAACATGCATATTAGTATCTGTTAAAAAATGTCCTACTTCATCTATTCAAATTTCTCTTCTCTGACATTGATTTCAACTTGTTTGTGTAATTTATGAAATGCTGTCTAAGCTTTTTTAATATCCATATGGTTGTGTGTCACTACCTCTTCACCATTTGTTGTGCTGCTTCTATAGCATAAGCAGGCAGGAAGACATTGTCTGAATCTTTGACTTTAACCTGTTGGTTCCAATACAGAGTAGATATTTCTTATGAGTGTTTTTCAAAGCAAACCTTTGTGATTTTTTCAGAAAACAGATGCTTTTTAATCAATGGTTAATGCTGTGAGCACAGCACCTATCACATTGTTCTGAGTTGATCTGGTCTTGCTCTCTTGTGGGGCTAAGGAAATGTTTTAAACATAAGAATGTTTACAAACAGAAGTTAATATAATAGAACATGGATAAGTGCATGTTTTAAAACAGGATTTTCTCTTGCTACAAGAAAGCTTTTTGCTTTCACAAATTTGAACCAATACATTCATATTCTTGTTCTATACATGTGGTGTCTATCTGTACTGCTATGACTGAATCCAGTTTTCTTTATTTTCTCAATTTCTGAGTTTGTCAGTGGTCAAAACATACTTTGTGCTTCTTTGCCATTGTATAAGCAACCACCTCCTCAAGTACAGAATCAAGATATCAAAGCAAATTGTTAGTGTATTAACTATTCGGGGAAAAAAAAACAGCCAAAAAAACCAGTCCCACATACAGATTTTTACTTTTCTTTTGATGATAAAGGTAAGTAAATGTCTTGCAAACACAACATGTATTTTGTTGTTAAGCTGATTAAAATTTAAGTAAGCTTCAGAGTTTTTAAAATAAAGCTTGCCAATTTCCTTGCAGCTACACTTCCAACACTACAAAATAGCTTATAGTATTTATTCAACGTTGTATTTTGTCCTGAAAGGGCTACCAACACTCAAAACTAACAAACAAAACCCAAAAAACCACCACCATATAAATCTAAATATATTTCGTCAGCTATGTTACCCCTGCTTTACCTCTGCAAAAATGACACAATTGAGTTCATTAACCCCAGGTGCAGTGAATTCCCTGGGCTTTCTACATTCTCTTGTTTGGGCTTCAGAGTGGGTACCTGCTGCTTAGTCTAATTAGTTTCAAAGGGAATGTAGAATCATTTCTCAAGAGTTTACTCTGACCCAAAACATCTGACAAGAAATGTCAGAGAGACAAAATAAGAAGTTATTGTAGAGTTGAATAGCATTTTTGTTACAGTATCTTGTGGAAACAGTGCAGATGAGGAAATCATGCTCAGATGACTTCTAAATTTTTGATCTGACATTTGCATGAAATTGTCATTCTTGTGGAAAGCAAGACTTATTTTCATAGATAAGTTACTCAGACCTTATCAAACATCTGTCTCTTGCCTTGTTCTCAGCAAAGCCAGCAAAATGAGTTAGAGCTGTGGGAGACTTCTTATGAAGCTAAAAAGAAGGGAAAATGCTATTACAGCCATCAGCAACTCACTCCCCCAATCACTAATGGTCATTCTAAAGTCCATCATTGTTTTGTTACATTTTTTCCAATAGGCATCACTCGGAGCTGTGTTCTCCTAACCTCTCTTGTAACAACTTATTTATGTTTGCAAGCATCTTGTAGCAATTTATTTATCTTTGCTGAGTTTGCTTTAAGGCCTTTGATGGGGCCAGGGGGGAGGTTTGTCAAAAGCCTTTTGGAAATGAAACTAGGTTCTATCCTTTTAGGGCTTGCAGTAAGTATTGAAACAGAGCCTCTTTCCTCTGTTGTAATATCTGGTCAGGAACCATCTAACCAAAGTCTCTCTGTTTCAACCACAGCAGTTCTGTGATATGTTTCCATTCAGATGTCTTCATCCTTGTTCCAAATAATTCTACTCCTTATTGTGGGGTAATTTCCCTGGTACGGGCATATCACTTTATTAATAGTTATTAATATTAGTTCTCTCATGGTACTCCATTGTCATTATTATTATTATTGTTGTTGTTGTTGTCATCATCATCATCATTATAATTATTATTGCAATTTTTTTAGTTGTCTGGTTCTAAAGCAGCTATAAACAATATATTATACACCATTGTTAATCCAGAAAATGAATAAGTTGAGTTCTCTTTGAAGGAATACTGTGCTCCTGCTGACTTGTTACTGTAACAATCAAGTAATTTCTGTGTGTTTTATGACCTCAACAAGAGAAACGCGTGATGAGGATTCAAACAAAAAAAGGAAAATGGAAGTATATGCTGAGTATTCTGATTTCAAATCTTGACAGTGATGAATGCTGATGGCTTCACAATGGCTGCTCATGTCGTGGATGGATATACTCTTTGCTGGACAGCCAGGCCCAGAGAGTGGAGGTGAATGGAGTTACATGCAGCTCGTGGCCAGTCACAAGTGCTGTTCTCCAGGGCTCAGTGTTGGGAACAGCCCTGTTTAAAATCTTTATCCGTGGTCTGGATGAGGGGGTCGAGTGCACCCTCTGTCAGTTTGCAGATGACACTAAGTTGGGCAGGAGTGTTGATCTGCTGAGGGCTGGAGGGCTCTGCAGAGGGATCTGGACAGGCTGGATTGATGGGCTGAAGCCAATTGGATGAGGGTCAGTAAGGCAAAGAGCTGTGTCCTGCCCTTGAGTCATAACAGCCCCCTGCACCGCTACAGGCTGTGGGCAGAGTGGCTGGGCAGCAGGAAAGCTGCCAGGCAGAGAAGGACGTGGAGGTGCTGGTTGACAGCAGCTGAACACGAGTCAGCTGTGCCCAGGTGGCCAGAAAGGCCAAGGGCATCCTGGCCTGTATCAGCAACAGTGTGGCCAGCAGGACTGCGACAGTGATTGTCCCCCACTGTAATCGGAACTGGTGAGGCCACACCTCAAATCCTGGGTTCAGATCTGGGCCCCTCAGTTCAGAAAGAACATTGAGGTGCTGGAGCATGTCCAGGGAAGGGCAATGGAGCTGGGGAAGGGTCTGGAGCACAAGTCCTGTGGGGAGCAGCTGAGGGAGCTGGGTACGTTTAGCCTGGACAAAATGATTCTCAGGGGGGATCTTATCTCTCTCTACAACTACATGAAAGAAGGTTGAGGCAGAGTGGGGTTTGGTCGCATCTCTCAGGTAAGAAGTGGCAGGATGAGAGGATATGGCCTGTGGTTGGGCCAGGGGAGGTTTAGATCAGATGTGAGGGAAAATTCCTTCAAGGAACAGGTTGTCAAACATTGGAACAGTCTGTCCAGGGAACTAGTTGAATCACCATCCCTGCAGGTATTTAAAAGACATTTAGACATGGCACTTAGGGAGTTGATTTAGTGATGCATTTGGCAGTGCTGGCTTAAGGGTGGATCTTAAAGACCTTTTCCCACCTAAATGATCCTACAGTTCTAAGAAAGAGTTGTCACACACTAAGAAGACAGGAATGTACACTAAACCCTGATATTTAGAGGAAGAATGTTAGGACTTGCAAATTTGGAAAATCTAGAACTGACATTTCCACCTTAAAGTAGATTATGTATTTATGATAGTATTTAATTACCTGATCAGATCCTATTGCAGGGTTTTGCTTCTTTCTCCCATGCAACTTTCTCCCTGATGCACAAGGTTCACCATAGAAGGAGGGAAGTACCTGACTGACCGAAAACAAAAACCAATCTATTTTGAAATTTTCCAGGTGTTGTAGTTTGTAACTGCATTTCTTCCACTTTACTACGTTTCTTCCACTTCTTCCCTTTCTTTTTCTTTTTTTTTCTATTTATCTTAGTCTGTTTGTCTTAGGTCTCTATCCCTAATGTTTTTCAAAATGTAATTTATAGATAACTGGTGTCTCATAAAGATCTGGTAGTGGATAGCAGAAACATCATGAACAGGAAAAATACATGAGTTTCTGGTGACATGAATTGTGCTGCATGCAGTTCTCATGGCTGGTTTGTACTTAGAGTGTTTTATGAGGAAATTCTGGCATTCACCAGTGGCTGTGTTGGTCTGAGGTTGTGTAACAGGACTCAGATGCTGCCTATCTCAGGTGAGCGTCCTGGTGCTCCATGGCACTGCCTGTTGGAGCTTTCCCTGGTAGAGGGCAGGGTAAATGAGGCACCTTGCTTTCCCTGAATGTTCAGTGGTTTTTCCACTATAGCATATTTGTGTTTAGTTCTTTTAAGCTTTTAGAAAACAGTACTGCAATCTACTGTGTATTGTGGTGTTAAATGTGGTTGCTTTTTTACAAGCCTTCTTCCCCTGTACTCTTGAGAAGACTTTTTCAAAACTAACTACCTAATTTCTGTATGTTCCTAGAAGGTGTATTTTCTGGATTGATTGATATCTGATTGATAAATATATTATTATCGAAGGTATTCCTGCACCTGTTTGTCATCACCACCAGTATTGACATCGTCTTAATTACTTGTTAATTTTTCATGATCCTAGTGGCCCATTGACTTCTGAAAAATACTTCAATTTAGACATTTTGAAATCAGCGTCTAATTTTGTGTCTGTCATTAATGGATCTACTCACTCTTTGTATTACTTTTTCCTGTTACTTATTTTTAAAAGCCTTTCTTGTTCCTGCTAAGTTTTTATAATATCATTAACTTGGCCTGCCTTTCTGGTTCTTTTCCTTTTGTTCTGTTGATTTCTTCGTTTCTCATCCAGCTTTCTCTTAACCTCCAATCCTTTGAGCAGTGTCTCAGGAAATTATATTGACCACTTCCTTTCATTTTTATTTTTCAAAGGAACTGTTCTTGCACTTTGTTTCTAATCTTTCAAGGACTAGTCTCCTGTTTCACTGAAGAGAAGTTCACTGTTTGCTCCCACTAAATTATGTTCCCAGTTTTCCAAAACAAACTTCAATATTTTATTTTTCACATCAAATGGGTTATATTTGTAGACTTAGCTACAAGTCAATCTGCTCTGCAATTAGTAGTTAAATATTAGTTGGAACTGTAACTGTGTTTTTAACTAGCTTTCTAATTAAAGTGCTCTCTACCTTAAGACCTATGTGGCAGTATTTTTAATCAAAATGGGTAAACTGCTTTGCACTGTAAGTAATAGACACTGTCATGAATTTCTGCATACACGATTTCAGTGATGATCCAGTAGTCGTTTAACCTATTGGCCTCCCCTTTCATCTAATTTATCCTTTGCATAGCTTGAGATTACTATGATAGATAGATTTGTCACTCACGAGATATCGGGGGAGTTTTAAGCTCACTGGAAGTATCCTCCAGTCTTGAGGTTCAGACATGAAATTCCCCTCTGTCCTCCTTTTTTTTTAACTCTTGGGACTTTACATTATCTTTCAGATAGTTCAGTTGGAACCTCTGGATCTTCATTGGATGTATTTTCTCTTATAATACCTATAGTCAATATTTGTTCCCTTTGAAGCTTCGCTGCATTGATGTCGCTCTTACTGTTGACTTCCCTTTGATACACAGTGTGGGAGTGTTAACTAGCTGGTGCTTCCATATGGAGCATCACTTCTGTGTTGTTGTACGTGTGTTTGCACACTTCTTGTATATTTATACAGGTTTTTAAGCATGTTTGATAACCTCCTTCCATTCTCACAAATGTGAATACTTCTGGTAGCAATGAAAAGTGGAAATTCTTTTTAGAATTAATCCCAGTTAATGACCTCTAACAACAGCCTCACTGAACAAGAAAGTGAGTTTCATCATAGTTCTGTGCAATAGATAATACAAAACATGATTGTATGTGCTATTACTTTAAAAAAGAAAAGCTTACTCTTAGAAGTCTGGTTCCTTTGTCTACTTGGTTTTTAGCTAATGTGTTTTTTGATAACCTTTTTATCATTTCATGGGACTGTGTAAAGCAGTTCAGGAAAAGCAGGTTAATAGAAGAATATAGACTCTGAAATGTTCTAAAAGATGTGGATTTTGGTCCCAGTGGAGACTGACACTCCAGCCTACTTACTGTAGCTGGAATGTATTGATTTTCTTTTCCCCCATTTTAGCTGCACCACTGAATTAGGTATTGTGAAGCATCTTTCCCTCTGAAGAGAGGAAAAACTGTCATGAACTTTTTCACCCTAACAGTACAGCCTTTCAAACTAAACCCGATTGAATGGAAAAGTCTGTAAAAACCCTGTAACTCAGCTCCCCACTCTCTTTTCTCCCTTTCCAACAGCTATTCCAGCAACCTCAATAAAGTATGATAGATAACTGTAAGAAATTGATTTTTAAATCTTTCTTCATTAAAACCAGCAGCAATAATAATAATAATAATAATAATAATAATAATAATAATAATAATAATAATAATAATAATAGAAGATTATGCATTTCTGTGGCACGATCTCTGAAGGTTAGCAAAGTGGTCTTGTTGAGGTTTTCAGCAAGATGTCCAGTTACTGTTATAATTGGCTGATGAGTAGGTTTGGGCCTAACTAGAATGCCAGTGTTCGATTTCACTGTGTCCTCTGTGAAGATATGTCACCATTTACCCTGGCTTTAGTGACAATTTTCTAAAAAGGAAACTCGTGGGAAATCATTATGCTGTTTATATGTCTCCCTTGTTGGAGAGCATTATCCTGTGATATTTTAGCACTGTTTTCCACTGCATGATGGCATCTAGCTAAGGTTAAGGCAGAACAAGTCCCTTTGCAATTTTGTGGCTATATTTTACTTACTGAAGGAGAAAAGATAACCGACAATTAAGTATTTTAGATGTCACTGAAAGAACATGTGCAACTAATCAATGACATCCTTAGGGAACATGATTTTATGAAACTGATAAGGTAGAAAAATCGGGGATTTTATGATTTGTGTTACATAATAATAATTGCACCCTTCCAATGAAAAAGACATTTCTGCTGATGTAAACATCAGACTTTCCCTTGTGTTGTGTTGTGGGTTTTTCTCCTGAAGCACAGAGTAGTTCATTAAAGTGTGACAGTAACAGATAAACACCCTTTACAATTTTCCAAGAAAATATGGCACTTCTAGTTCAGCTGAAATCAATGAGTTGAAAAATGTATTTCTGGAGTCACTTCCCGAATCACTTGCTAGAGGTTGTGTTAGCTGGTTTACTTTTGGGAGAAGAGGGCATTTTATTTATTTTAGGAAGGAAATACACATACTGGGGGTTTTTTCGTAAATTGGCCTATCTAGCACTCTGGGACCCATATTTGAAACTCATTGCTATGATCTTGATAGAATTTGGACGCAGCAGGAATTCACATTACAAAGAAACTAAGTGTGAGTTTTTATTTCTTTGAAAATATTTATCCTTCAGTTTCTGATGACAGAGCAAACAAGGTAGCTAGTCATGCTTACAAGCCAATGTCATATATTCACTTGAACAAATGCTACAGTTGAACATATTACATCACAAATTACAGATAGTGGTTGAGAAACTTTACCTGCTGGTTCCTTTTCTACACACCTATCATTTAAAGATCATCAGGTTTGCAAAACATGGATTTCTTACAAGCTTTCAGACAGAGGAAAAAAATCTGTTGTGTTATGGGTTGTTCCAGGTAAATTAAGCCACTTATAATAACATCTCTGATTTAAGGGTATTTTTTAAAACTTAAATAGGAAGCTGAGAATGCTTAGATTTTTTTCAAGACATCCACTTTGGGCCACCAGCAGAGTTAGGAAATGTATTTAGACAGACACATATAGTCCGGTTTGGCTGGTCAGTGCTGGTGGGAATTTTGTTTTGGTGTTGGTTGGTTGGTTGGTGGTTTGTGTGGTTTTTTGTTGGGTTTGGTTTGGTTTGGTTTTGTCGTCGTTGTTGTTGTTATCAGGCTTTTTTTTTCACCTTTCCTTTGGTTTCCACCATGTATTTTAAATGGCAAGATTATGTCCTCACCCGTTGTTGAATCAAAGCCAACAAAGTCAAATCAGAAGATAATTTGCACCCTATTAGAATAATTAACTTGTAAGCTTAATATTTTTATTTTTAATGCTTAAAAATCCATGTCATGTTACATTACATCAGTTGAAAAATCCTCCTTTGGTCAATGCAGTCATTCCTGCCTTCATAAAATTCTGGAAATGACAAAATTCCCAGTCAGCAGAGGTGGTGTACAAATACAGTGCAGTGCAAAATTGCGTTTGCTTCTCTGCAAAGTCTACATTTTCGAGTTTAGTGGTCACCAAAGCAGAGTTATTGACAACTAACAAACTGTATGGCTTAACACACTAAAATGGATACTATTTGCTTACATCTTTTTGTGAAAGGTGTTTAGTCAGGCCAGGATTAGCAGGGCTTGGGTTGACTTGATACATGTTGGGGGAAAAAAATAGAATGAGATATTAATCTCAAATGAGTGGAAGTAGAAGCAAATAGGTTTGTAAGAGCTGTCAGTAGTTTTCCTTTTAAAAAATGGTGTATCCTTCTCTTCTTCCCTGTTCCATTCAGCAGCCTGAGCAGGCAGCTCAAGTTTTAGAAAAAGCTGTCAAGAGTTGTAGGTATGAAGTTGCATATAAGCACTGGATGCCCTTAAACATCTTTCTACAACTTTTTGCAGTTCCTCATTGCATGTAATCAGCAAGATGGTTTTATCTGAGCCAGTCATACACATTTCTATGCAATTCACGCACCCTCTGAATATGCATCCCCTCCACACCTTCTTTTGTGCATAACCTGAATGCAGAATGGGATAAATTTTGCAGCAGCAGAGTGCTGATTTTGCAGAATGCAAACAAAGTGGCATTTTTTAATGCAGCGTCTTCATATAGAGGTGAACTGAAAGGCTTAACACTTAGACCTCCTTGCTTGTTACATCCCTTAAAATCTACAATGGAAAAGTTCAAAACCTGCATTTTTCCCTGTTCTTTTCTTCAAACATTTTAGTGATGGCCTCAGCTGTTAAGAAAGTGTAGCCTCTGAATTCAGACTTTTAGATATAACATAAAAAAAGATCCAGTTGTCAAATATCTTTGTTTTCAAAAGCTTTTAAGTCCATTCACATCTTATGTAATTTTAACATTAAGCAGGTTTTCCTAACACAAATAACCAAACCATTGGCTATAAAACCTGCTATAAAATCTAGATGACTTCTAGATGTCTCTTCCAACTTTTTTTTTTGTGATCCTGCTATCCTCTATATACCATTGTGTCTCCCTTGTGATACTGTAATGTAAAAGAATACACACACAGGAATAAGTTACCTCCTGAATGTAAGACTAATGTTTCTTTCCATCACCAGACTTGTTTCTTCTCTATTTTTATTTCTTGTATCATAGAGCGGGAAAGTGAACAAGATGAACATGGATAGCTTTGCTTCTAGGAGTCAATTTAATATTAAATCCAGTGAAGTTTCTTCCATACATACATTCACTTCAGATCAGGCCTTTATGAAGGAAATCGCTTTGAGAAAGAGCTTGTGGCTTCCTTTTTCTTGCGAAGTACATGTTTTCAGAATATATGTCAGTATGAACAGTAAAGACATAGGGGTTTAATCTTTCAGGTGAGACACTGATTTAATTTATGAACTGTTTTTCTTTGCCTTGTGAAAACTGTAAATCATCTCCAGGAAAAAACAGAGGATGTAGGCTGGCCATTATGTGGCCATTGTGTCATGGTTGTGGAAGAATGTGGCAAATCTGGGCAGCAGCTGCGTGGTCAGAGCTTTGTCATTCAGAGCTGTAGTGCAGATACAACGGAGCACACTGTAAGCTGACCTGTCAAGCCAAGCAAGGAGTTCCCCTTGTTTTCATTTACCAAGACGTGCATTAATAAAACTGCACAAAGTGGAGACTTCCTTCTTCTGCTCATGTGCCAGATGGGAGTCTTCTGTGAGGTGAACATGAAAGCACTGAGCTGAGGCTGTTTTATTTTCTATTTTAAATAAACAGAACTTTATTCACAAATGAGCATGCCAGTAACTTAGTTCCAGAATCAGACATCTCTTCTTGAGAGGCATATAGCTTGGCACCAGTGATGGCAGGTGAAAAAGAATGTAAGTAGCATAAGTCATTCATCAAGAACTGTGGTTTTCCTTTTGAAATGTGGCATTCCAAAATAGGTGTAAAAAAATGGAGAATTGAAAATTGTTGCAAGAGAGAAATGTTTTAGTAGCTTGAATGGAAGTGTGCAATATCTAAAACATTTTTAAAACATGGGTTTCTATTGTGCCTTTTTTTTGTTTTTTACAGACAGTCATTTTAGAAAATGAAGAGCTCCCTAAGATATTTCTTGATTTTCTGAATGTTCGTCACGTACCTACCTTGCCAAAAGCAGAAAGCTGTGGGTAAGCTCTCATTTACTGAAAAATATATGGAGGCCAAAAGGCCCATATCCACTCAGTGCTGATGCAATTCCATTGACTTAAAATGGTCTTGCTGCCAACTCTAACACTGTAAAATAAATGGGCATTAGGTTCATGTTAAGTATGTTTATATATCCCCAAAAGGTCGTAAAATAAATCCAGCCTGTTCAAAGACAGAAGGGAAGTTTCATGTAATATTCTTGGTAAAACAAAGGAGAGCTTAGATGAGAAAAATACTATTTTCTTGTAGAACTTGAAGTATCTACTGAAATGTAAGATATTCGTAAGCACTCACTAAAATTGCATAGAAAGCCTTCACATGTGTTTTATGGTCATAGTAACTGCACAAAATAGAAGCTCATTCTGTGATCATTTTATGATCTCCCTCTGTGTGCTCAAGAATGAGGTCTTTAACCCTTCCGATGACATTACCCCAGGGACCCAATTGCCCATCCCCTGGGAAGGGTTCCTAACTAGAATGGCAGAAGTGAACCTTAGTATGATGAGTGTAATGACTACGGAAATACCCAAAACCGTGTAACTGGAGGCTCTGATACCCTCTGCAGCTGTGAGCTTAGTAGGGAGAATTTCTTTTGCTGTGTAACATGATGTGGTTGATAGTCCAGAAGCGTTACCAGGCTGTGCTCTCCAGAAAGCCACATGGCTCTTTTCCACTTCGGGGGAGGCTGTTTGGGTCTGAAGTGGCAAGAAGGCAAGTTTAGCTGAAGACAATTTTGAGGCCCTCTTAGACTTGGAGATCTCTGTGGCCCTGGGCAGTGTCCAGAGTGATTGAGAAGCTAGCAGACTTGTAGTTTTCACTTGCAGTTAATGACATCAGCCAGTATCCTCAGTGGAACTGTACCCCAACACTTCATAGATAGATAGATAGATAGATGGAAATTAATGTGTTACGGTAAAATGGATGTGTCATTTTCAAGTAGTGGTGGTTATAAAATGATAGAATCTCCTACATTCATTTCCTTATGTGGTATTATGTGGCCACTAACCAGCAAAAGGTTGCTCCGTTTGGTGATTCTTAAAGGGTTTGGGGGTTTTAATTTTAAAATTAATTTTGTTGTAACCAAAGTTTTCTCTCACTTTACTTGCAGCTCTTTTGATGAAACAGAATCTGAAGAATCAAGGTGAGCTTGATTTCTACCCTTTATAGGACACCTGATTAATAAACTACTTAAATTATGGGCATTTACTTTATTTGTTCCTTGCAGTTAACAAACTAGCAGTAGTTTAGCATTAAAATTAGATGTATTTGTTTAATATTACCATCAGCTGTGCTATATCTGTCCATTTATAGTGTGACTTGAACATCCTTATGCTAGTGTTGAGAAATTCCTTACAAAACTGACAGAATTCTGCCAGCTCTGAAGTATATCGGGGAATGTATTTTTTGTAGCAGGATTTATCAGAGGAAATTAGAGGTTTGCGTTCTTCTGTATGCATTTGATAGAGCTTCATCTGCATCTGGTTGCACTACTTGGAATGTATATGGACAGAGCAAAGTGGAGAGGGCTGGGGGAGGCTGTCCATGCCGTGACCGAGGGCGGGAGTCAGGCCTGGGGGGCTTCCAAGGACTTCTCTCCGTGGATGATGGGGTGCTGTAAGAACACGGTGACATTCTGAGTCTGCTTGGTGGCCTGGAGAGCCTGTAGACGTGGAGCCTGGTTGTAGATGGTCTCGTAGCCTGCATGACACCATGTGCCAGGGAGCAGAGCAGGATCAGGAGGTCTCAGAGCCAGCTGCAAGCCACTCCTCCTGGATGCAGCCTCTTCACTCCAGCTTGACACTGAGGGTTTCACTGTATGGCTGAGGAGCAGCGAGCTTTGCTTCCAGGAGATGGAGCCTGCCCTCTGAGCAGCGCTGGTGTGCAGAGCCACACTGCATGGCTCCTGGCAGCTCGACCATCTCACTTTATCAAAGCTAGTTTGTAGAATAGTCTGTTTGCTGTCCCTTGATACTGACATCCCTGTTCTTGACCTTTCCAGCAAACTGTCCCACCAGCCTGTGCTGCTGTTCCTAAGGGATCCATATGTCTTGCCTAAAGCCAACGGTAATCAAACCTGTCATCTGTTAACAGCACTTTACTGATCTGACCCTGCACTGCATAAACCACATTATTATTAATACCGGCCTAGTCAAATGACACTGGTCCAAAATCTAATAACCTGCCAATAAAACGACAGTTCTTGTGTAAGAAACCATTAAAACACTAAGTGGGGTGGGTGATTTATAAAAGAGTGGAATTTTCTCCCCCAGTTGTTCTCTCAGGCAAACCTACTGAGAATTCAAATCAAAAGATGAAGAATACTGCTTTTCTTTTCTTGTTGTTGACCCTTTGGCTGTTTTGCCTGAAGGATTTGAACTTGGAGGCCCAGTCCTTTGTAAGTGCTTTTTCCCTAAACACCAGTCGATCTACTGCAAGCATGTTTGTATTTCCATTTGGATTATTATTATTTCTTATCATTTATAACCTCTAGAGCTCTTTATGGGGCAAAAAAAGAGTGTACTTTAAGTGCAAGTGATGTATTGCACAGGGCATTTACATTAGACTTCATCTCATAACATGCAGTTCAAAAGAGTGTTTGAAATAGCTTGTTATAAACTCCCTTTTTTAATATAAAAAGTTCTTTGAATTAATAATTCAGAGAATTTACCCTGTCTTAAATTAAATGTGCACAGGGAAAAAAAGGACCATTTTCCAAGTGTGTTCCTCTTGGTTTTGTCATTTTACTTGTTGGAACTCGTTGTTTCTACTAAATATTTTATTAAAAAATGTAATATGCTTTCAGGAGAGAATTTTCTTCCTGAGCGGCACATAAGGATTCTTTTTTAATGTGGCATTTTGTTTCATTTTATAAAATACTGTGTAGAAGTCAAATTCTCACACTGCCTTGAAAATCATTAAATTTTTAAGAATAAATTTAGGAAAGAATACATTTTTGCTCGTAGTTTCCTAGACAATGGAGTGTACTTCCTTGAGATTTTCTCAAGATGTTTATAAATACTTGAGGGAAGGGCATAAGAAAGACAAAGCCAATCTCTTTCGAGTGCTGCCCAGTGACAGGACTGGAACATCAGAACATTTTCCCAGGCCCGGACACAGGCTGCCCAGAGCGGTGTCGAGTCTCCACTCTTGGAGACACTCAGAAGCTGCCTGGCCATGGTCCTGGGTCACTGCCTGCAGATGCTCTCTGCTTGAAGAGGGGCTTGGACCAGATCACCTCCAGTCATCTCTTCCAGCTGCAGCTATTCTATGGTTCTGTTGTTTTTTCAAGCTGTTTATCAAAACCACAGGGACAGGCTCATGTATTTTGAGAGCACAAGTAGTCTCTCTTGCAGGCAATGTCCACTCTAGCTAGTAGTGCGGCCAAACACTATTGACCCTATGAAGTCTTACTGAACTCCAAAGTGTAACTAGAGTGAAACAAGACAGCAGAGGTCCAGTGTGACTCAGGTCCACATCAGAAGACACATCACAAGGTTGTTTAGCTTTTACTTTGACTTAGCACTAGTCTGATCCCACAGACTGAATGTTCATTTGAGGCTGGAGCGCAAATCACAAAATCAATGAACCCAAGCATGGTAAGGGGAAGGGGGGTCACTGCACAGGGTCATGTCTGACCCAAGTGACAACAGTAATGAAGAATCACCCACAGAATAACCTCTGTTTAAAAGTTGGGCCAGATGCTGCCTGTACTACTATTTAGAGTGAGCCACATTGCATGTCTTACTCTTACTGTTTAATGCTCCTCCTAATTGCAGACTTGATTCCTCAAGAGCCTGGTATAAATTATGAACATCATGTAATTCCATACCATTCTGAAGACAGAAAATGGATTTCATGTACAGTTATCCCAAAAAAATTGAGATAGTGCTTAGTATTTCTAGCCCATATGTAAAATTTTGCCGTAAGACTTCAAGATTTTACAGTTCTGTGATGGTATTTACCTCCCTTCCATAATGTGTACTCTCAGTAAGGCTAAGCTTCCTTTTTGTGAAATCATTAGGAACTTGCCAATGAATTTTGTAACTATTCTTTAAAGCAGTGCAAAAAAAGCATTAATATAATGGCCTCTTCTAAGGAGTAACATGTTTAAATATTGAGTAGACCTCATTAATGACGTCTGAAACAAAGGACATTTCAGACTTTTGCCTTTTCAAGGCATTTTCTGGCCTTGACCCACAGTATTTCGAAATTTATATGGCAGGTGAAAATTCTTTGTATTTGAAAACCCTGAAACATCAAACTCACTGCAAGTCATTCTTTAACTTAATGAATTAAAACACAAATTAGAATGTGAGCTGTGGTTTTAAAAAGGAAGAAGGAAACCAAGTCCTGAGTCTAGAGGCTCTACTAGTTGACTCAAGGCTAGTAGAAAGAAACAAAGTTTTTACACAACTACCATTGCCTTTAATTCTTCTTCTCTGTTTTTAGTTTGCAGCACAGAGAAAATATAGATGAGCTTTTTAAAATTTTCTCTCTCAGATCAGTTCTTACTCTGATAGACTCTGATTCCTTTGTAAAAACAGCCAAGGTTATTCAACCTATGACCAAAAGTAAGTGTCCATTAACAAATAACTATTTGTTGTATGTTTTCTTTGAAGAATTTCAATCAGAAGTCTTTCTTGGATACAGGAATGCCTGTGTTAACATATTTCAATAAATAGGAAATAGTGCGAGTTTTAAACAAAACAAAGAACTATTTCTGGAACTCAAAGAATATTTTTACCCTGTCATTGCACTGTTAGTTGTCGTTATAAAATATAAACTTGCCATTATTCCAATGACTGGGCTTCAAGCACTGTTGAGTTGTAAGACAATTTTCCAGAAACAAGATCCACAGTTACAAACTTCATTGATTTTTAGATTCTCTTTTTCGTGATGTATCTAGCAGTCTGAGTGCCCAAGTGTGCATCACTTTTTGTGTAAGCGTATGGGGAGAAAAAAAAAATTAATATTCTCAAGAAAAATAAAGGAAAAACCTAATATGCTTCAAATTGGAGATGATATCTTGTAAGCTAAAAAAATGGGATCTCAGATTTACTGTCACTTGTTTGAAAATTGTCGATTCTTTAAGCCATGCAAATATCACAGATCTGCAAGACTGTGCTTCGTTGTGCTTATACTTAAGTTATATATATATACACTTTAGTTGTATTTGAAATTGATATGCTTGATTTTTTTAAGCAGAAACGGCTCCCATTAAATCTGATGTTGTGAGGTTGTATGATTTGGAAAATCAATCCTTATTTTCCTATAAATACACTGTATGTTATAAAAGAAACAGTAAGAACTGATTTCTGGAACTTCAGCATTTAGTCTAGAAGAAAAGCTTCAGATTGCCTTTACGAGTGTTTTTTTGTTAACATTAATGACAACTGCATAGGGTTATTCTACCAGGGAAATTTGGGACAGATGAGCTTAGAGAATTTGAGGAAGCATTACTGGATTCAAAATATTAGCAAGTCATTTATAATCATGACTTACTATGAGAAGCTGGGCAGAATTACGCATATATTGTTTACGTAGTCAAGTCAGGAGGTTACAGTTCATGAAAACATCCCAAAATATCTCTGTTCGTAACATCTTTAATATTCTGAAATCACTTTATTAATAACAATGAAATAACACATTTGAGACGCTAAGGATTGTTTTTATAGAGTCCAAATCTACTTCTGCTCAATATTTTTACATCCAAAATTATTTCTGTGAAAGAATTAGGGACAAACCCTAATTCCCACCCACATTAGGTGATTTAATTTATCAAGTATGAGTGATTTTTATAAAAGTTGCATCTCCCCTTTGTGAATATCCTGTAGGCTGATAGTTGAAGGTTTGGTTAGTGTGGAAAGTTCTGTATCAGAAACAGTCGGTTCTTAGTGGCAAATCGATTTCTAGTATAGTAACAATTTTAAGGTTGTAAGATGTGATCAGAAATTCTTAGTTTTAATGCCTGGTGATTTAAATAAACCCTTCATTAAAACTTCAGGTGTTGGTGCACTTCAAAAATCTTTTCAATTCAACAATATACATCCTGGATCAATTACTGTGTTCTATCAGGTAATCCTTCAAGCCAAACTGAATATGAAAATTAACTGGTAGTTTCCTCTGCATCTGTGATAACAAAGTTGTGGGGAATTTTTCCTTCAAATACTGTAGGATGACATTTTGTAATGTGACATTTTATGTCGATTGGACAACCTGAAAATTTCTTGCCTCAAATAATCATCTTTGTACAGGCATCGTCAAGTCTTCTCAGTCTAAACATTGCTGTAAACCACAATACAAAAAACAGCTTTGAAGTATTCCCAGTAGCAATCTTGAAATTTCTTCAAGTATATTGAGATTTTGTTAGAAATTGAATTGCCAGTGTAATCCATCTTCCTTGTGAGAAAAGATTCAGATAAAGAGCTGGAGCCTAGCAGCATTAAGTATTAGAACATCCCTTTAAATCAATAAGCTACAAATCTGGCAGCGCATTCATGCAATGCCCAGTGCTACCCTAAAGTGGCTTTAGTGCTGAAACAGCATTACTAATAGCACATCCCCAACATGGATAAACAGTTGAGTGATGCAGTAACCCAAAGTAAACGAGGCCTTACCTAGTTAAGTTTCGCAAATCATTTATATTGTTCTGACATTGATAAGAAACTAAGTTTCTTTCTTTTTTTTTTTTTTTCAGATGACTTTCCAAATGTAGTTATAGACGGCATTCTACATGGAATATTTTATCCTCATTTACTGCCCAGGTAGAAGTGATACAAGGCAAGAAGAAGCTGAAGCAAGGCTCTGAGTCATGGTTAATAGAACTAACAGGAATAAAATTCTGTGATGTGAAAATTATGCTCAGAAGCAAGAGGCACAACCTCAAATTAAGTTCAAGCATTATGTCTTTTTAAATGAAATCACTGTCATTACAGATGCTGCTTTTAAAAAAGATATGGAAACAACAGTATTGAAGTTATTTATACCTTCTATATATTGACATGCTCTAGCTATTTAACACTAAATGTTCTAAGTCTTACACTGAATTATGCTAACCTTTGAAAAGTTTTACTAATTATTTCTATAATTTTTATTAAAGCAAACACTAAACCTTTTTGCA
This sequence comes from Ifrita kowaldi, assembly GCA_013398055.1. Lineage (NCBI taxonomy): Eukaryota > Metazoa > Chordata > Aves > Passeriformes > Cinclosomatidae > Ifrita > Ifrita kowaldi. The sequence continues at coordinate 217,466 of VZRS01005290.1, read as the reverse complement.
CCAGGATTTTTCCCAGCACATAACCCACTGCTGGCACTGGATGGATTAAAAGTGCTGAAGAGAGTATGTGCAGAATTGGAAAGCATGCTTTCATATTCTGAAACACATAGCACTCTCTTAGGAAATTTTCTAGATTTCAGTTGAAATTATTTTACTTACCAGGAGCTTTTATGTGGCTTTTATACATCTCCATTCAGTTATGATATCTAACTTGTGTGTTTGTTTACTCTCCACATCAACTTGCTGACTGTATTCCATGTATTAACATTTTTTAAGTCACAAAACATACAATCTGTGGTAAACTAAAGCAAGATTATTATTAAGGTTATGATCAAACTAAAACTGATACATATATATGTATGTTCAGATTTAACTGGAAATTTGTACTTGTGCTACTGGACATTACAAAATAAATTACTAGGACATGAATGTACCACTTCAGTGGTTTTTTTGTGCTTTTCTATTGAAATTTTCTGAGATTCTGTCATCTGAGATGAGTCTCATAGATGTCTCCCCATGAAGTGTGAGAAAATACCTGTGTGTCTGCTCATTTAAAGCTCTTAGCTTAGCTGCACATTATAGGCTTACAGAAGTGTATGTCTTGGTGAAAAAAATTCAGGGTAATTGAATACCCCGTAAGTCACTGGGCTCACCAGCAGGAGGGAGTTTTACACAGAAGCAGCAAAGGCAAAGCTGGGCACAAACAGCAGTCTGATCCTGGAGAAGCATGGGTGGCCTGCTAATTACTAAATGTGTTTGGATGCCGTTTGGGGAGAGTGGGAAGCTGGGACTTGGACAGAAGGTAGGCCTGTGGCTGCAGCACTTGTTCAGGTAGCATAACTTTATGAGGTCTGCAGGCTCAGCCTCCAGGAAAGCTTTCAGCTACTGGCAGAAGGCTGGTTGGGCAAGGCAGTCTGAGGCATTCTCACTCCTGCTTGCTAACCCTGCCTCCCGGTGCTGCTTTTCAGAGAATTTTACTTTAAACTGCCAGTAGAAAGAGAAGTGATCAGAGGTAAAATGGAAATCTGATTGCCTAGCACTAGGCAAATTTAGAGACGCTTGCCAAGTTCTCCTCCAGTTCTGTTTAAAGAGGACAGTAATCCTTTCACAGGTCTCTGAAAAGATGTGTCAGTATTTACCCTCGGGAGAGGCCCCAGAGCTATGGATGAAGAACCAGCAGGAGTATCCTGTAACTGCAAATGACATGCCAGGAGAACCTGGGGTAAATCCCTGCCCACAGCTTTTTCCTGTTTCCTTGTAAGTAGAATGCCAGTAGGTACCTACAAGCTCTGTGCTGTAGCAGCCTCTCCTACCCTGAATCACTTCAGCTCTAGATACCTCTCATGGACTCCAGGACACCCTTCAGGAAACAAGTCACTACAAGGAGGGGTGGTGTGCTGCCTGTTGTACAGGCGGATGAGTCCTTCATCAGATCTTGGAATCGCCTCTTCCATCTTGAGTCCTAAAACACTGTCAGCTCTACAGGAAAAAATTCACATCTCTGTCCTGGGGAGTACTATAAGAACTTAACACCGGTTTCTCTTAAATGTTACCCTACACTGACCTTCTCTGAAAGCTACCAGTTGTCAGCTTAAGAGTTATTTACAAAGCATCACAAAAATAATGAACCTAAAGTTCTCAAACTTACAGCAAAACTTTAAGAAAAAGCATTTGAGCTTTACAATAAATAACATCAGTTACGTGTTACAAAATTCACCATGCTGTAAAACAAGGATTCTTCTGTTTTAATCAGTTTCTCAGTGATTATCTTAATAACAGACAGAAAAGCTGCATGTCCTTGATCACAGGGTGGTATCTGAATACCGTGGTTCTCTGAAAGACAGCAGGGACTTTATCTGACACGTTAAGATTACGAAAATTTACCATCTCTGCTCTAACCTTACAACCTTATCTCCTGAAAAGCAAAACCCCCTGTATATTTTGTGGAATCAGCTGAGATGAGAAAAAAGACCTTGTGGGGGTGGAGTAAAAAATGCTCTCAAGTATTTGTTTGAAATCAAAGTTTATTTATTCAAAACACTTCTGTATTTTACTTTTTTTTTTTTTTTAGGTTTTTTTTTAGGTTTTTTTATTAGTTTTTAAAAATGCTGGTACTGTTACAGTAAATATTTTCAGTTGAAAAGACAAAAACAAACATTGCTAAAATTTTCAAACAGAATAAAATCACTGTATTTTAAACCTTGAAAAAATAGAATTACTGCTATAATTTTTCATTAAAGACTTTTTCTGCAAGATCTACAATTTAGTGGGCTATGTCTTGAATTTCAAGGAGAGGCAGCTCCAACAAGTTGTTATAGAAATGGTCGTATATTTTATGTATTTGACAAATGATAAGAATTGCCTAAATGTAGCCTCATGTTTTGAGAAAACTCAAAGGATAGTTGAGATCAGTCAAAAACAGACATTAAAGGAAAGTGATTTAAGTTTTACTTTTCAATCTGACTGTTGGTCTCACCAGTCACCAACTTCAACTACAAATGGTTCCTTTACAGCTATTTTGCCACTGTTCACAATCACACAGTCTTGAAGGGGCCGGTCATGTTCATCTGTCGGCTGGAGTTCTATCGAGTGCACCACAGACTGTTAAACAAAAAAACAAACAAACAGAAACGTTCAGTTTAGCCAAAGAAACTCCAGTGGCTGAAGTCTGGTGCCACGGAAACAACGAAGTGTGCCTAACATCACTGCTTATTAACCAGCTTGTGAACAAAGACGTTTACCCTGTCAACTTCCCACACCCCTTTTTTTCCACATTAGCAGTTACACCACTCTGTAACTCACACACAGTTGACAGAAGCACAAGGAACGCTGCTTGCCCCCCTAGAAAATCTTTCAGCCAACATAAACAATTTGAAGGGGCAACTGAAAATGTACATTCAGATGATTAAGCTAGCACATACAGGATTCTATCTGTGGCCTGCGTGCAGAAGGTGAATCCAGAGATCAGAAAAGACAAGCACTATTATTTTTCTAATTGTACAGCATAACTGCACTTCCAGAAATCTGGTTACTGCTTTTACCTTTAGCATGTAACACACACATACGGATTTTCAGTGTGGTACCATGCCATCAATATTTTTTCATTACATTCAGTTAGTTCTATTAACAACTTGGGTTTGGATATTTGTCCATTAATCTGACTAAACTGAAACTTAAGTCTAATATCTTCTCAAAAATTTCCAGCTACTACTTTAGATCATGAAAACAGAATTCAGTATGAATGTGAGAGTGAGGGGCAAGACTTCTGATTAGATTTTCAAGCTCCTCGAACTGGTCCATCCAGCAGCTCATGTTTTCCCCATTAATTTCAAGACATGGATTTAAAAGGAATAATCTGTAAGGAAAACCAGACTAATAAAAGTATAATTACTTGAAAATACAGTTTTTTAATTTAAAATTCTATTTGGCCTTCTGTCAGTATGTGTTTGCATGCTTTACATTCACATGCTTCTAAAAACCGTAACAGTGAAAGTGTTACCCATAACTAGCATGCGCTACAAAATTTCATTTTAGCCTGTAGAAACAGAATTATTTCATGGGTAACAGTGTTATTGACAGGAGGAGCTGAACTTTCTGCATCTGTAATCTGCAAAGGTGTCAGTGTTGATTTCAGTGGTTAGCAGTCTGAAATAAGGGCTGTGAAAGCCAAAAGCGTGATACAAGTTTCCATTTCTGCTGTTTCAGTTCTAAATCATCCAGCTGGAGCTCTTCACAATCATTTTCTACCATGTACATATTAGATGAATACTCAACTGTTTCTGAACCATGGTAACAGGGATATAATGTGTCACAATTTGTCCACATCTACCACTACTTTACACGTACCATTCCATCAAGGACTTTGCCAAATACTACATGTTTTCCATCTAACCAGGAAGGCTTTGTCACACTGATGAAGAATTGGGATCCGTTGGTGTCTGGGCCAGAATTAGCCATGCTAACCCATCCAATTCCATAGTGTTTGAGCTTGAAGTTCTCATCAGGAAACTTTTCTCCATAGATGCTTCTTCCTATGACAAAAAAATAAGAAAGAAAACATTAAAAAAAAAAAACCAAACAAAAGCCCTTTTTTGTTCAAAAATGGGAAAAATAAAGTATGAATTCAGGACTTGAAGGTTCATTGTCTGAGTAAACACAGCAGCATCACTGTTCAATCATCAGCAACTCCATAACTAAAATAGTTTTGTGTGTAAAGGTAAGCTAAACCACCACACATAAGGAGAGAATAGGCAAAGCAGATGATGCTTTATCCTTTGAATTTAAGCAAGCTGAATGCCTTCAAAGGTCTGGTTTACAGACACCACTGAACAATAGTATACTTCATCCTGTTCAGCTTAAATTAAAGTACATACTTATGGCAATTAACAGTAAGGCTGCCATGTTTTGTGACAATTTCAGTATTTAAACCTTTCCCTTGTACCAAGAAATTGCTTTAGGCGTGTTTAGAAATATATGAAGACCAAGTGGAAGTTAGACTAAAATACTTGGTGTGGATTTGTACAACCACGACGTAAAGATTTTGATTTTTCTAAAACTGTTCAGAGAGAAAACACATCAGTCACATTTAAACCACCCTCACTCTGAAAAGAGAAGGCTGTCTGTCTCAGTCTTTACTTGTGCAGTGCCTAGCACAACAGGGACACTGCTCCCAACACCACCAGATGCTGTCCCGATAAACAACATCAGCAGGCAAACAAATGCTGCCTACTTTTAATGCTAAAACTATCTTTGGTATTATGGTCTTCCCCACTGTTCACTTCTAGGTAAAGGAATTTGTGTTTTCCATTCTATCCCAGCAGGGAAATCACTAACATTTCATGCAGACAGTTCAAATTATAGCATGTGAAGAATGTGCATGTAAAGGAAGAGAAGAAATCTGCAGCCAGAGTGAGTGCAGTGCAAGAGATGCTGCGCTAGCACTGCCCTCCTGAGTGGACTGAACTGTTCTTCCAGAGGCTTGGGAGGGAAGAGTGATACACACAGCCAGGACTCACAGCACCAGCAAGTTTATGGTTTCAGTTTTCGTCAGAGAAAAAAGGGGAGAGGGCGTGACCCTCATCTTCTAATTTCTTCCTCTCCCTGCTATGAAATTCCCTCTCACAGCACATTTCAGAGGTTCCTGGGAACAGGCTGAGCTGAGGGCAGAGAGGACAGCCTCCTCCTTCCCTACCTGCCTTCTCTCTACGCGCTTTCACTGTTTCATCACGGATTAGACTTCTGCTGGATGACTTGAATAGGTTCACCTATACATGCAATCAGTGAGTGCCTCAGGGAAGGAGCGCTGTCACAAAGCCAGAGCAGGGGAAGGGTGGAGACATCCATCTTTTGGAGACGGTAAGTTGTAGGAGCAGCTCAGCTGGTCACGTGGCTCCAGCCCAGCACGCAAAGCCATGCTTCTTGAATGGGGACAAGTCAGACAGAAAAGAGCTATCTGCAAAAATTGAGGACAAAGGAAGAGCTACACATACTTATAAATCAGATAATCCAAACAGCTGCATCTTAGGATACAAGATGCTTGGAAAAGTAATAGATGCTCTGAAATAAATGTGGACTGGTTTGGGGTTTTTCTCATTTATGTGAGCAGAAACAATGAAGGAATATGCTATTTTGCTGATACTTTCAGCAGACATTTGAACAAAGAAAAGGGAACCTGGAATACACTAAGTATTTTACCTCCTGATCCATCTCCAGCTGTAAAGTCTCCTCCTTGAATCATGAAGTCTTTGATCACACGATGAAATTTACTTCCTTTGTATCCATATCCTCTCTAAGAAAATGAAATAATTCTTTAAATGAATATAACACCCAGGTCTATATACAATTATATGGAAATACACAAGTTGTGAATGGCTATATTTCCCAGAATATATCAACAAGGGATGTAATACTGTCAAGAAACACATTAAACTGAGGTGCAGGTAAACACAACTGGACTGCACTGCCACGAAGAAGATACTATTCAGGTGATCAAAGGCACTGTCTTTATTTGACTGCTATCTGACCACAGTTAACTCCACATGCTAGATCTGCAAGGCAGGGACAGATTGACGGGTCATATCCAGCATCTCATAATTACGTCTCGTGAACCGAGGACCTGAGAAGACACACACTAGTGCACAGCCTTGGGGATGGCACTTTTGCACAGGCTCCAGTGAATGAAGATCGACAGCTCACAACTGAAACAGCATTAAACAAACATTGCCTTCCCAAGCCAAACTTGAGTACATGGTGGAAGAAAACTGCAAACGTACTTCTCCAGTTGCCAACGCAATGAAGTTCTCCACGGTCTTTGGGACAACTTTTCCAAACAATCCAATTACAATTCTGCCAACATCTTTGTCTCCAATCTTCACATCAAAGAACACCTGAATATTTTTGTGAAGGGAACAAAAGTGATACAGACGTGAGCGCAACAAACGGCCAAACTTTTCAAAGAGTAAGGTCGTAAGAAATTGTTTCTGCCTGGTCTGTATTAATAGTGTCCTGCAATTCCTAAGGGTGCTGTTTCAGAGAAATCCTTTCAGAGCCACCAAAATCAGGTTATGCAGAGAACTGTTTGAGAACTGGTGACTATGTGTTTTGATTCTTACTGCTTTTAATGGCTCAGCGAGACTGCTGTATCTCAAGTTTGACAATCATGTTCAAGAAGATTTTTCCCAGACATGTAAGTCTTTAAAGCTGAATGGAAAAGATGAAATATGAAAGTAAGGAAGAACAACAATGCTATTCTGATGTGGGGGAAAATAACAAGGAACTAGAGTACTGACACTCCCCACAAGTGACAGTTTGCTATCCACTCATAATCTTCACTGTTCTAGGCATCAGTATGTATAGACAAAAGCCTAAATTCCATTGAACTGACAAACAGTGGGAAGAAAAATCCTATGGCTCAAGCAAGCAGTCGCCTTCCTAAACATGAATTCAAACCCAACAGAGACATAACCTGGCCAGATCATTCAGCTGATTGCCTAAAAGCTTCAATGTATATGTCACTGAAAAGCAACTTCAAAAAGCCAAATGAATTATAAGGCATTTTAATATACTTCAGAATCTATGAATGCATATTTGAACGTGCAAAAATGTTCCAATAATTACTGAAAATAGGAACAGCTGTCAGGAAATGAGGCATTTTGAAGTTCTGAAAAAGTTACATAAAGGCTATTACAACTTCTAGGAAACAGCAATGTGTATTCCTATGATGTGGTATTTGCTGTTCCTTGTGGCATTCAACCAAGTATTACTTGTCTGTAATGCTGAGAAATTAGTCCAATAATGATAATAAATGACCACAGTCTCTCCAACATGAATGCCTCTTTCACGCTCTCCTACTAAACATTTCTACCGTTTCTTGATCTTCCATGTGGTTTTGACTGTTGAACTTTTGGCTAACGCTATAAAAGCGCTATAAAGGAAATAAAATTCCTTTTGATACACCTCATTCATTTCCTTGGCACTTGGCACTGAATAACGTGCTTCTTAGATGTGTGGCTCCCAAAGTATTAACAACACACTTTCACTAACTCTTTAGCAGTTTTATAAACAAACCCCTCCGAATTGTGCCGCCAGTGTTATCTAGGTACGGGGTATTGCCCTCCTATGTTTTCTAAACCCATTGTCTGTCTATTTTGTCTGGAAATGTTGTTCTGCTAGGACTGCCTGAAATACACTGGCATATATAAGTAACACAACCAAGGCTACCAAACAATCACCCCACAGAGCAGGAACATCAAACACTTTGACAGAGCACACAGAGACAAGTTCGTCATGTGCTGTAAACCTAGCCCAGCCACAAAGCTTCATACGTGGCACTGTTGCTCACCTAAGCAGCAAACACAGTACTTCTAAAAATGCGTCTGCACATATTTTTGGCCACAAAATCAAGTATGGAAATATCTGGTAGCCCTAGACACTATTTTTGCATAGAAAAGCCATGTTATTGTGAGTGTATTTCCTCAGGTTCTCTGGAAATTTAATGAGCATGTAGACACTAGTGAGCTGGTCATTCACCACTTTCAAATCTCGAAAGACATCTGACCAAATTCTTCACCAAAAACTCTGAAAGAAAATAAATATTATAAACTTTCAGTCTTACTAATATTTTTATAAACATCTAATCTTATTTACAATTTGAAGTTAAGTATTTCAAGACTGAAATGAAAAAGGAAAGTAAGAGTAGCTGGTTCTCATAAACATAATCATGTATAATTTACACAAGATGGTGTACATCTGATTGAAAAAATGGACAAGAGCATACAATTATTCAGGGAAACAAAAGCTGACTTTGAAACGAAGATCTCATGACTCTCAGAGACCAGATAATGTAATAACCTTATAAATGCAAAAATACTTAATATGGTGTAGAGCCACAACAAGGGGGCCAAAACACATCTGGTGTCCTCCTGAGCAGTTTAGTGAAAGGTTTGGCTTTGGGCTTGTGAAGGTCAGAGAAGGCAAACAAATACCAGAAGTAATTAAAATGGAAACAGAAAAGAGATGGGCCATAATAACACCATAATTACATCTGTACTGTGAGTTCACACCCCGAGTGCTGCACGTAATTCTGGCTTCTCTATCACAGAATGATAAAACCAACCCAAAAAAATGTAGAAAAATGGGCGGAACAGATGCTCAATAGGCACAGAATACCTATTTATACCTTTTATATGAAGAGAGATTAAAGAAAACTACTTAAACTGGAAGAGGGAAGACTGGTGTGATTTGATGAGCTTTATAAGGTTACCACTGCCTAGGACATGGAAAATTGGCACTGCAATTCTTTATGTGCCACAACAATCAGAAAATGGCATAAAATTATAGCCCAGGCAGAAGGAATGAAGAAGGAAAGTACTTTATGCATAATTTAATGGGAATATATTGCTAGAAGATTATTTGGAGGTCAAATTTATCCCCTCCAAAAAAATCAAATCTGTGGTCTAGAAATCCATGGCAATGAAACTGTAAGCAGTTGCAGACAACAGTGGCAATGAAGTACAGAGACAAAGGCACAGTCCATGGCTTAGGATGCTGAAGCCATGCTAGAGGAAGGAGTTCTGCCCCTGCCCTTCCCCGTCACACTTTCATGAGTGTAGGTGACTTTCCCAGCACGGATGCACTCTCTCTTGACTGCAGGTGGAAAGACACCGGGGGCTGAAACATGGAATTCCTGCTTTATCCAAAGCTGGACTAAACATCCCACCTCCTGCACCAAACAAACACTTTTTGCAAAGAGATGCTGGCGTGCTGCAGTAACTAGGTGCATCCCCATCCCATCAGCAGGTACCACAGCCCACAAGTGAATCTCCTGGGCAGTGCCATCTGCAGTGGCCAGGCGTGCCACAGGCACACAGCCCACCCATCAGCCTGCCCAGGGGCCCTGCAGCACTGAGCTCCGATGGATCCCGGCCCGCAGCTCCGCTGGCAGCGCCTCGCAGGCACCGCACGCACCGCTCCTCCAGGCACAAGGCAGCGGGGAACAAGGGGCAGCAAAGGGACTGCTCTCACTAACCAAGAGCTTCACACAAAGACAGAATGGCTGAGAGTGGAAAGGACACAGCAAGTCATCTGGGCCAACCTCCCTGCTCAAGCAGGGCCATCCCAGAGCACATGGCACAGAATTCTGTCCAGGTGGTTCCTGAATATCTTGTGTGAGGGAGACTCCACAACTTCTCTGGGCAACCTGTTCCAGTGCTCAGTCATCTGCACAGCAAAGAAGTTCTTCCTCATAATCAGGCAGAACTTCCTGTGCATCAGTTTCTGCCCATTGCCTCGCCTTCTATTGCTGAGCACCACCGAGCAGAGCCTGGTCCATCCTCTTGGCACCCTCCCTGCAGATACTCACAGACATTGGTAAGATACTTTCTCAGTCCCTTCCCCAGGCTGAACAGGCCCAGCTCCCCCGGCCTTTCCTGCCAAGAGAGATGCTCCACTCCCTTGATCAACTCTGTAGCACTCCGCTGGATTCTCTCCAGGAGTTTCAGCAAAGAGGGCAAGGGGGAGTGAATAAACCCCACGGCACAGACGAGCCCCAGCGCAGTTAAACCCACCCTGCTCGGGCCAGGCTGGCAGCACCAGCAGCCCCAAACTGCCCTGGCAGCAGGAGAGGCCGCAGCAGCGCTGCTGGGGTGAGGAATATAAAATTTTCCACTTCTGCAAGCCAGAGGCAGGCTTTGCTGACCCGAACTCTGCGGTGTCCCAGAGCGTACAGAAAGGCGGCATGCCCAAAGGGGTTAAACACCAAGTAACCAACCAACCAAAAAACAAAAGTCTAATAAAACAGTGAATTTCTGGCGTTTGCCCAAGCCCGCCCCAAGCCCTCTGTGCCCGGGATGCGGCGCGGGGCCGGCTGTGGAAGCGGGGCAGGGCAGAGGGCGGCCGGCCCCCCCGGACACCCCCGCCGCGGGCCCCGCCCGGCCCGGCCCGAGCCTTCCCGGCGGGCGAGAGTCACCTTGGCTGTCACGCTGGGTCCCCTCCTCTTGAAGGCCTCGGCCGCCGGGGCCAGCAAACACAAACAGGCCACGGCGCCGAGCAGCGCCCCGCGGGCCATGGCGCCGGCCGAGCGCTGAGGCGCCTGCGCCGGCAAGGGCGGCTCCTCCCGCCGGGGCGGGGGGCTCCGGGGAGCGGCCACGCGTTCCGGGGAGCGGTCTTCCATCCCAGGGAGTGGCCACGCGTCCCGGGGAGCGGTCACGCATCCCAGTGACCGGTCATCGTCTCAGGGATCGCTCATCCATCCCGTGAGCGGTCTCCCATCCTGAAGAAGCCGTCCCTCATCCCGGCAGGAGCGGTGATCCGCCCGGGGCGGCCCTCGTGAGCTGCGGTCCCGGCGCTGCCCGGTGCGGGGGCTGCCAGGCCAAGCCCGGCCCGGCCCCAGGCCGGCTCAGGGGCGGGTGCCAGTGCGGAGGGTGGCGGTGCCCGTTCCTGATGGGCGGCGGGGAGCCCTGTGCCCGCCCCGGGGTCAGCCTCGCCCAGCGGGAGCTGCAGTGCCTGAGGGGAGCCCGGCCGCTCCGCCTTCGGCTTCGACCAGGCCGTGTGCCCAGGAACGTCCCACGTGTGAGTGAAGTAGCCAAAAGAGTAAACGTGCAAGGGGTTGAGCCAGCAGTGTGCCATTGTCGGAAAGGGCAATGGTATCCCGGGCTGCACTCGGAGCAGCATTGCCAGCAGGTCGAGGGAGGTGGTCCTGCTACTCAGCCTTGGTGAGGACGTATCTGGAGTGCTCTGTCCAGTTCTGGACTCCTCAGCATAAGAGAGGTGTGGAGCTGCCAGAGTGGGTCCAGCAGAGCGCAAGAAAGGGCTGGAGCATCTCTCTCATGAGGAAAGGCTGAGAGAGCTGGACCTGTTCAGCCTGGAGAAAAGATGACTGAGATGGACCATGTCATTGTGATGAAAGGGTGTCAAGAGGATGGACCCAGGCTCTGCTTGGTGGTGCCCAGCAATAGGACAAGAGGCAACAGGCAGAAACTGATGCACAGGAAGTTCCACCTAATTACAAGGAAGAACTTCTTTACTGTGCAGGTGACTGAGCACTGGAACAGATTGCCCACAGAGATTGTAGAGTCTCCCTCACTGGAGATACTCAAGAACCATCTGGACACAGTCCTGTGCTGTGTGCTCTAGGACAGTCCAAGTGACCCACTGTATTCCCTTCCAACCTGACCAGTTCTCTGATTCTGTGATTTTGGAAGGGGGTCATTGGATCTTTGCTGTATTTAATGTGCTGAGTAGAAACAAGAGCCTGTGAGGCACCTGTAACACTTTTAGGTTCATTTGTGTTAGCACTGGAGGTGCACTGGTTGGTACCCACATCAGCTTGTACCCCTGACTTTGAACAATAAACAACAGCACTAAAGGATTTCATCGAACACAAACATTTCTCCCAAGCTGTTACCTACCAAGATGGGGAAGAGGGGTCCCAGTCTAGCAAATTACCTGTTACTTTCTCTGCTAAAAAGTCATTTGCATTCAGGACCTGTCTCAAATGGTGTTGCTGATGCAGTCCCTAGAAAATTTGCAAATTGTAGCACACACTGAAATTTTGTGGCCTCTCAGGTGCCAGCATATGGAAGTTGTAATAGATGCCAATAGTCGTAAGCAGGAGGCTGTCAGTGGCTTATGTAAACACACTCAGGCTTAAACTCAGCAGCACTGTGGTTCGGGTGTATGGCATAGCACTTAGGCAGAGAATTGCAAAGCCAGCCCGGAGCTCAGGTGCAGTGCCCAAGGGAGAGTGTGCTCTGCACTGCCACATGTGCGCTGCACGGCTGCCGAACCGCTCAGCTGCAGACTGCGCCTCAGCTGGCAAGTAGTAGACACAATAGCCGCAGAGTCATAGAATTGTTTAGGTGAGAAAAGACCTTTAGGTGATCGAGGCCAGCCATTAGTCCAGCACTGCCAAGCCCAGCACTAAACCATGTCCCTAAGCACCACATCGACATGTCCTTTAAATACCTCCAGAGATGGTGATTCTACCACTTCCCTGGGCAACCAGTTCCAGTGCTTAACAGCCGTTTTCATGAAAGAACTTTTCATAACATCCAACTTAAGTCTCCCCTGGAACAATTTGAGGATGTTTCCTCTTGTCCTAAGGCTTGTTACTTGAGAGAAGAGGCTGACCCCCACCTTGCTACAGCCGCTTTTCAGGTTGTTGTAAAGAATCTCACCTTGGTTATCATTCTCTCCCGACTGAACATCCCCAGCTCCCTCAGCTGTTCCTCATCAGACCTGTGCATCAGACTGTTCCCCACCTTTGTTGACCTTCTCTGGACATGCTCCAGCACCTCAATGTCTTTCCTGTAGTGAGGGGCCCAAAACTGAACCCAGAATTTGAGGTGCAGCCTCACCAGTGCCCAGTACAGGGTGACAATCTCTTGGTCCTGCTGGCCACACGATTTTTGATACAGGCTAGGATGCCATTGACCTTTCTGGCCACCTGGGCACAGCTGGCTTATGTTTAGCCTCTGTTGACGAGCACCCCCAGGTCCTTTTCTGCTGGGCCACTTTCCAGCCCCTCTGCCCACAGCCTGGTTGTTGTGACCAAAGTGCAGGACCTGGCGCTTCCTCTGTTGAACTTCATCAGCTTGGCTTCAACCCGTCAATCCAGCCTATCCAGATCCCTCTGCAGAGCCCTCCAGCCCTCAGCAGATCAACACTCCTGCCCAACTTAGTGTCATCTGCAAACTGACAGAGGGTGCACTTGACTCCCTCATCCAGACCACGGATGAAGATTTTAAACAGGGCTGTTCCCAACACTGAGCCCTGGAGAACAGCACTTGTGACTGGCCACGAGCTGCATGTAACTCCATTCACCTCCACTCTCTGGGACTCACCGTTCAGCTGGTCTTGGGCAGCAAAGAGTGCACCTGTCCATGAACAGACAATGTCTTCACTGTGTGCTTTTCAGGTGGTCTGTCCAGCTGACCAAATGCCTACAACACTTGAAGAGTGCTGACAACCAATCCTGGGCATGAACACTTTCAAGGATGGGGCAGCCACAGCTTCTCTGGGCAGCCTGCTCCGATGCTTCACCACCCCCACCATAAAGAATTCTTTCTAATATCTAACCTAAATCTTTTAGTCTTTTAATTTGAAGTATTTTTAGATTTGGCGTGTGTGGGACAGAACATTTTTGATACTTCAAGTGCATGTGGGTCACTTGGTGAATGTGGAAAGAAATAAGGAAAAAGGTGGAGCCNCCCTCATCCAGACCACGGATGAAGATTTTAAACAGGGCTGTTCCCAACACTGAGCCCTGGAGAACAGCACTTGTGACTGGCCACGAGCTGCATGTAACTCCATTCACCTCCACTCTCTGGGACTCACCGTTCAGCTGGTCTTGGGCAGCAAAGAGTGCACCTGTCCATGAACAGACAATGTCTTCACTGTGTGCTTTTCAGGTGGTCTGTCCAGCTGACCAAATGCCTACAACACTTGAAGAGTGCTGACAACCAATCCTGGGCATGAACACTTTCAAGGATGGGGCAGCCACAGCTTCTCTGGGCAGCCTGCTCCGATGCTTCACCACCCCCACCATAAAGAATTCTTTCTAATATCTAACCTAAATCTTTTAGTCTTTTAATTTGAAGTATTTTTAGATTTGGCGTGTGTGGGACAGAACATTTTTGATACTTCAAGTGCATGTGGGTCACTTGGTGAATGTGGAAAGAAATAAGGAAAAAGGTGGAGCCAAGGCTAATTCAAAGTTTTTGAGTTTGAAAGAAGACCAAGGCTGGCTGATGAGACTGTATTGTCTTAGAGCAATTCCATCAGAGTAGTACACTGATTCAAACCCGGAGGTGCAGAAGAATGAGCAAGGAGCTGGGAAGACACAAAAAAGATGATCTGGCTGAGAGGCTGCTTAATTTAATACTGCTTAATACCCAGTGTGTGAAGGTGTAGGTATGCTGAACAACACTATCTAGCCACAGTACTCCCAAGAGTTCCCTTTCTCTCTCTTTCAATAAACATGTTGGTGTTTGCAGGGATGACTTCCCTGTTTATTGAAGTGTAAATATGTTTCATCCATGTACAAGATGGCAGTATGAGGCAGGAAGAATGAAAGGAGTGCTTGATAGCACTGAAGATATTTAAAAACAGCGAGATGAGAAGATGAGACGGGATCTGGTTTACATTATCTTGGAAAGTTTATGCATACTGGTGATGCTGCTAAATAATTTTTGGAAGAAGATAAAACGATGTTTAAAAAGGAAATCTTGAAAAGAGACAGAAACTTAATATGTTCAGTGAAAAGTCAATTTTACACAGAAAATCTCTTCCTGATGCTAAAAGAAGTACATGTTCTTTTTGTAGGAGTTTGATGCCATGGCTATCAAACTGGAAGTACACAAAAGCCAGACAAACAGTAAACTTTGTGCTAGCTGTGAAAAGGAAGAAATCCTTGCAATGAAACTAGGGAATACGTAAAAACCTGTTATGAACGCTTTATTTTTCTGCTTTAATTATTCATAGCTATCTTGAAGAATTTGAAGGTCTTTGCAAACTCTTTACACAACTGGATACAGTATGCTGAGAACTACACTGAATGCACTGTGGCTTTGCACAGAGACACCTTCTCCTTATTAAAAAAAATAAAAAGGTGCAAAACCAAGAGAGGGTCCTGATGTACAACAGAATGTACAACAGAAACCATTCTTCCCTGTTCCATCTTCCCTAGCCATGAAAAATTTGTTCACCTTCTCAGTGAAGCTGATTTGAAAACTGTTATCATTTCTTCCCTCAGTTTTCTTTTCTGTAGACTAAACAATCCCAATTCCTTCTATCTTTCCACATGGGTCAAGTATTAGAGCAGTCGTCATCTGGGTGTATAGATTTTAGTTGAAATATTACCTTTGTCCTTACACGAGTAGAAGCCACAGATAAGCACATTTTGTCATTTCTTGCTTTTTTTTTTCCTTTATTTTTAAGTTGTTCAAGTGACATAAGGCTATTGTGACAAAAATTATGTAGCCCATTCGAAGAATATGTTTAGGCTTTCTTGTGTTTGTAATGTGGTGCACAGGATGTGTTGCATTTTAGAGCTAGCAGATGTGTTATTTTGGTGCTTCTCTCTTGAAGTCACCAACCTTTTAAAAGAATAATTTTCTACTGTTTGACAATCTTCAATTTAAGTAATAGTGTCTGTAATGAGATGTTTCATTGGTTCTTATGGGCTCTTTACAATTTTAAATGGGTACAGAAGAGAGAGCTATTGAGCGTATAGAATCTGACAGATTTTGATTTCTAGTAGTACTAACATTGGCAGTAATTCTAGCACTTTCCTTCATCACTTTGTGATGTGAGCTTGATTTATTGTAGTGATATAGAAATATTTCATATCCAAATTGCTCTAATATATCATGTTATACAGGTAAAAGAATTGTGGTACACATAATAATGCTTTATGGTTCTGTAGGCACTTTCATAAATGTTAACTGCTTGACAGCTGCCAGGATAAAATTTGGAGTAAGCAGTACATCCTGTAAGACCACTGCAACTGAGCTTTTATTTTTATTTTCTCACTTTGAAAAGGGTTTTTGGTTCTCAAGGCTGAATCACTGAAAGTGTGTCATCCCTTCCAGGACTGATAATGTTTCACACTGCCATCATGTTACCTGTCTTATTTATTTATTGTATTACTGGCAGAATAAAATCATATGTTTAAAGCCAAACTTTAATCCCATAAAGACTAAGAAATGCCCCACTACCTCTTATATACCAGCTGAATTATAAAATGGTTAAAAGCGTTAAAAGATCAGAGCCATTGTGACCTGACATATGATTCTAAGATGCCACAGTTAAAAAAAAAAACTACTTAAGGCCTGCAAATTGTAAGTCACTGTATATGGCCCTCATGAATAATGAAGAAAGAGGTTTATGGGAAGTTTTGTTTGTGTTTTTTTGTCTTTTCCTTTATGTGATTTCAGAAAGATGGAGTGTATCGTATGTGCTGTCTCTTCTATTAAACCACTTGTAAAATGGCTTAGACTGCTCCTGTCATCTGGTGCACTTATGCAAAATAAATGTGTCCTATGCTCCGGATAAGTGTCTTCCTTCTGGTGAACAGTTTTTAAGCTTTTTAAATTTTGTATCCAAACACGATTTGAAGTGTCACCCTTTCCACTCTAATGGTCAAAGCATTTATTTAGGTGATACCAGCAATGTGTTTTCAAAATAGTGCAGCTGGAGCCAGAACCATTTTGAGCCTATATGTTTACAGGATATCAGAGCTATCTGTAATTGCACATCTCATTTAGCACATAGTCATTCATTTAAATTCTGTTTTTCATAGCATCTGTGGTTGCATAAGATCCCTTAGGGGAAAACTGAAAAACTTTTTCTTCAGTAAAGCCTAGTTGTGAGGAAATGTGCAGTAAGATTTCTTTGTTTTCACGACAAAAAAAGCTAAAACTTATGGAAAAAAAAAAACCCTAAAACTGCATAGGATCCTATTTTTTTCTCTTTCTCCAAATATTACTTCCAATTCTAGTCAGTTGTTGATTATAGTTCTCCAAACACTATTGCATATCCCTAAATTATGGGTGTGGTCTCTCTTCCACAGAAGTACTTACACCTCGAGGTAGGTACATAGGTGTTTGAAAAGTATGACTTTGTCAATACGTTTAAGTTCCAGTAATCAATACTTCCAGCCTGATAATGCCCAGAGGTGCAAATCAGAATATATAGTCTATGTCCCTAGGCTCTTAAGAAAAGAATTCCTTCCTTAAATATGGAAAAGGGAAACTGAAAAAGTAGCATTCCATCACCTGCCTATGGTGAAGAGTAAGTACAGGTTTGTTCTTTTCATGTGAGATTTTCAGTCATTATTATAGTTGTTCTGGGTGGAGGAGGGGAGAAAGGGAAAGGTAGGGAAAGAAGGACATAGGAAGAGTGAAACAGCGAAAGCTCATTAATTGTCTAGGAGGTAAATGGCAATCCAGGAGTAACACTCAGGAGACAAAGAACATAATCAGCAGTGCTAAGGCATGTAAATGGGTTTGGCCCTCCCCTTCCAAATACCAGATTAGGTTGTAGTAATCAAAAGGGAAAATGAAACCCGAAGCTGTTCAAAAAGAAAGTGACAATGACAAGTACAAGAGTTTCTCCTTTACAAATCATAAGGCAAGCATCAAATATTTAGAGAGATTTTGTATGAAAACTGATAATTTTAGAAAAGACTTGAGCATCTAGAACAAAGGAGAAATCTGCTGCCAGGATGGTTTTAAATGGAGAAAAATACGTTGGTGGTTTGTTTCAAGATGAGTGAAAGGTGAGGATACGTGATATTTCTCTCTCCAACTCACTCTGGAGCCTGCTGTGCTGACAAAAGTACAAAGCTGGCCTCATTAGTACAGGAAATATGGATTAGAAGATACAGGGAAAAAAAGTATGTGTAATTTCAGTGCATTTTTATTACCTTGTTAAAAGTAGTGCCTGATCAAGAACCTCATCCATCTAGTTTCTTTCTAATTTCTGTTAAGTGTTTCTGAAAGCATATATTAATTTGCTATCTGACATTACACTATGTAAAAAAGATTTCTTAATCTACTTTAAGAAAGATTTGTGCCCAGTTCTTCACCTCTATATTTACTTTAACTTTGACTAAGATTTTACTCGCATGCATATACAGGTAACTGCATACACTTGACTTAGATACCATCCTCCTTGTGACATCTTTCAGGTCTTTAAGAAAAAGTACACTGAAGTGGACGAAGTATTTTATTAGAGCTGTAATATTCCTCTTGGAGATCTTGCCAGTCAGAGATGAAATTTCTGAGAAATACCTACTATGATCCTTTGTCTATATGTAATAATTTTGTATACATTTTTGTACATTAAACCTGTGCAACAGCTAGAGGAACTCTGGCAAGACTGTGTAAGGATCAAGGAAAGGATAATAGTCCTGCTTGCAAGGTGAGCATGAAATGGTCAGCTGTTAGCAAATACATGTAGTCGGTGTTTTTACTTAGTACCTTTTTTTTGGACAGTGTTAAAGTCTGTCACAGGTGAAATTCTCAACACTGGTCCTCACTGAGAGTTTCCATGTCACAGTATGTAGGAAAATGTAATTATTTGTTACACTTGAAATAAAAAGTGATATTCTGATGAACACAATACGACTGTGCATGTGACATTTTAGTGGCATTTGCTGTCTATGTTCAAATAAATACCATCAAAACTATTCTTTTTTCTCTCACCGTTGTCCATGCTAAGTTGATTGTCTCTTTTCTAAGTGATTTTTTCAATAAAAATCGTACTCTCAAGTGCTTTGTAAATTCCACATTTTGTGGCCAGTAACTTATTCCAGCAGTCACCCCTACATTTAATCATTGTAGTGTCTGCAATTAATGGTCATGTGAGTGTGTTATTTTTGAGAAAGGAATTCTAGATAATTTGGAAATAATTCTGATCCACAGTTTTGCAGAGCTGCACTGATGGCAGCAGGACCTTTCTGTGGTGGGATGGCCTTGGCTGGATACAAGATGTCCACCAAGCCGCTCTATCACTCCTCTCCTTGGCAGGATGAGGAGGAAGAAAATAAGATGGAGAAAACACCTATGGGTTAAGAAGAAAGTTTAATAAAACAAAAGCAAATGTTGTGCATGGAAGCAAAGGAAAGCAAAAGATTTATTGTCTACTTCCCATTTGCAGGTGATATCCAACCACTTCCCAGGAGTTAGGGCTTCAGTACACCTACCAGTTGCTGGTGTGAGGGAGGAGGCAGAATGTCAGGGAGACAATGCTGATGCTGTGCCAGCGCTGCTCAGAGGCAGCCAAAGCACCACCAGCACCTCACCAGTCACCAACGCACAGCACGGCAAGGTGAGGCTGCTGTGAGGAAAGAACCCACCCCAGTCAGAGCCAATACACCTCCATATTTGCAGTTCAGGTGTTCAGAGGTACGCAAAGGATCTCAGCGTTGAATTCCCACTATCAAAGGAGGAACCCGGAGGTCTGACATGAAAAGATGGGGATTTTAAACACCTTGTTCACTTTTGGGAAAGGAGCTTTCAGCCATGGTGGAACTTTACAGTACTGCTTTTAGATTTTACAGTTAAGCTAGTGAAAAAGACTAGTGTTTTAATGGTTTTTTTAAAGTGTCATCAACCCCCTAAGCCCTGAAGACTGCACAAAGCATTTTAAAACAAGAATTTCTTACAAAATGCATAGAATATGCATAATGCATGGAAATGCAATTGTCTGGAATGAAAACTTGCTCATACTGCTGTCACTTCTCAATATTTAATTCATCAGAAACTGACGCTGTTGGCATGTTTACCACTTGCCACTTGTGTTTTCCGTATTTCCTATGAAGTAAGACTGCTAAGACTTAAGTGTAAGTATTTTTGCTTAGTATATTGTCATTAAATGTTTTACTGATTTTCAGTGTTGTCACCCATTGATATGAAGGAAAAAAGTGGGAACAGTCTGGGAAATTTCAATTGGTTTGAGTAGACAAAACAGGTCTCTGCGCAACCTGGTCTAGTTGAAGATGTCTCTGTTCATGGCAGGCAGCTGGTCTAGCTGACCTTTGAAGGCCCCTTCCAACCCAAACTATTCTATGATTCTATGAAAACGATCAAATTTGTGACTGCCAGCAAAGGAACCTGGAATAAATAGCTCAAGGATCAGATGTGTTAATACCATTTTACTGGGAAATGCTCTCAGAAATATAGCTTCACATTGTGATTTATGTGCCAAAATACTTAGTGTAATTGTTAACACCACTGAAAGCATTGTGTTTCCTTCAGTCCTTAGATTGCTTATACTTTGCTGGATGCCATATTTTGTCTGTGTCTAGAAGCATACATTAATATCATAATGTTTTGGATAGCATATCCCACAGCTTTGGTTGACAAACTAATGATTTGGATGGTGAAACTGATTGGAGAGTCCCCCTTATTTAATCCATTGAATTCTAGATAATCTTCATTAGAGGCCCCAAAGACTCACATTGATTATTGGTTTCAGTTCAAGATAGACCTTGGTGGATTTAAATGTAATCCCACTAAAGCTACCTGGAAGCTGACTTAGTTTTATGTCAGTTTTTACATATCTTAAAATACAGCTCTGGTTTCTAGCAGAAGCAGCGTCAGAGTAGAAACAAAGCAGATGTTTCTTTGATTGTATCTAGGGATATGTCAATGGTATTCTTAGAAATAGAGAAATTTTGGCTTGGCAAAATAGTGGTGGCATTTTTTGTTCTCATTAAAACATCAGATTGATAAAGTCCATGTACTGCTTTGTTCCAAAATGTTCAGGCTTCTTTAAACATTAGCATTCTTACGATTTCACTGGCATTGCAGGCTTCTAGGAAACTCACTTTTTACGGATCTCTTCCTTCACATCTTTCCTTCCATCAGTCTGACAAGCGAGAAAAAAGTCAGCCCTAAGACTGCCAGTTGTAGCTGCTGCTGAAGACAAGGGATTACAATGAATACTTAAAATTCAGTTCCAGGAAAGCTTTTTCCTATTTGGGGCCCTATGTCTCTCCCCATTGACAGAAAAGCCAGGACTTTTTTAGACTTAGCAATGTTCTGCGTCAAAATTCTCTAACTTGAGACAACATAGTCAGGGGAGTGACAGCTTTATATGTATCTCTTTGGAGAAGACCTCAGTAGTGTTGTAAATCCAGAGTATATTCACAACTGTTGTGCTTATACGTTGCTGTAAAAGCGGATGGATATATCATGTGACGTGCAAACTACTGTTTTCACACTTAGGACACCAATCTGTAAATTTGAACCAGTAAATCTTCCTGAACATGAAGACAAAGTTGGTACTTGTTTCATAAACACATTGGCCATGTATATTATGGCTAATGTAGCAAATGTTCCGCTGAAGGATAAACAATGTCATCCACAGCTAAAGTGTTGTCTTTTAATGGCATGGTTCATAAATTACAATGTCATTAAAAAATTAAATTCAAACTATTTACAGAAGCTAAATAAGTTCACCACAAAAGTGAGTGAAATGTAAATTAGAACTTGGATCTTTATTCTGCCGCTTTAGCATCAGTGTAAACTTAGTTCTAACAAAGTAGTGTTTGCCTGTGTCAGAGCAGGATATTTCAGAGCACAGGAACAGCATACTGGTGAAGCATTCCAGCAGGAGTGTCCTTGTTGGCTGACCTTCTCTTCTCTCTGTCTTCTGTCTGTGATGCTTCCCCATTAATTGCATTTTCTGTCTGAGTAGGATTTTTACATTTGCTGGTGTAAGATTTATATATTTGGCAGCCTTTACGGATTGACTTGGCTAAGGATGTTTTTCTAGTGAGACTATGAGTGTCCACATGTGGTCTTTTCTGCCAGAAGATATGAGTGGTAGAAGAGACATTACACAGCTATGATCTGATTAAATGAAGCTTATCCACAGTTGTGTCTGTCTTACCAGTTCAAAGATAGAGGTGTGATTCATGCTTCTTCCTTCAGACCAGAATAGGACTGTGTGATTACAGATACTATCACAAGTTGTATTTTAGCCATGAACTGAATAAGAAAAACTGTGAGGCGTCCCAATCCTGGTTTCTGGAGGAAAATAAGATGACCATGGCTTTCAGATCAAGTAATTGGAAAGAATTCCTCTGTGAAAGCTGGAAGAGGAGCAGATCATCTATGAAGAACAGCTAAGAAGACAGGCACAAGTTCACACTGTGGCAAACTGGGATAAACATGAAGTTAGGACTTCACATTCCCTTTCTCTTCTTTTTGCACTGACTTTTTCGGAGATTTACAAAAAGATTTAGCTCATCTGTCTACCTCATTGCCACACACACATCAGTGGCTCAGTTTCAGACCCCATCTGTATTTTTGAAAAGTTGGGAGAGAAAATGGTGAGTCGCCTCTGAAGCAGCTTCTAGCAGTACAATGACAACTGTGTCTCTATCTTCCAGTGGATGCTACTGCCTCCTCTATTAAGACATCAGGATGCTGACAAGAAAGTTGCTGTGCAACTAACTCATCCTGAATCACAGTAAGGGCAAAACTATGCTGTGAGATGATGCTTTGACTACCTGTCTGAGATACTGTTTGCAGTAGTATACAGAGCTCTGTGTCATTCAAGTGAAGCGGTGGCATCCTGTCTGAAATTGGATAACCAGATAGTGTCAGTATCTACAACTGCTTTATTTAACATTTATCTTGCCTGGAAACTGTGTTTCTCCCTGCGGGGCAAAGTACCTGATAAAGCAAACAGTGAATTTGCTGAGATCTTGAGCAGTATCAGCTGCTTCAGTTGAAGCTGACTGGCTGAGGCTTTGAGGAGACCATCAGTCACTGAGCTCCTCTCCAATTTTGCATCACTTTTTCAGCAGAATCATCTTCAAAGTCATTAATTGTCTGAGTGGAATGAGGTAGAAAGCAGTTGTCCTTCCCTAAACTCCTGCTTCTATCGCCTGCTAATGTCACATTTATGTATCTACCTAGCAGGAATGTCAGCAAGACAAGTAAATTTAATAGAAAGTATATTTTCAAAGGGTCTTCACAGGCATTCAGATTTGCAGAAGCTAAAGTGATGCCTTGTGAGGGAAAGCAGGGGTAAAAAACAAAATAAACCAATTTTTTTGGCATGAGCAATCCTGGCTGCTATGAGTAATATCACTTGCTGTCACTAATATTATGCAGATAGTGGTTTTAAGACTGAGCACATGCTCAGTATTCTGGGCAAATAGTTGAATTAAGTTAAATTACTTTCTTGATTCTAAAATTGCCGTCTACTAACCAGTTGCAAATTATCTGCATTTTGCTTTCTGAACAACAGATGAGTTTGGAAGGCATTGTACTTCAGATTAATAGGATTGTTTGTTAATGGAACTCTGGTCTTCCCAAGGAAGTGTTTTTCAAAATTGCCTTAGGTATGGAAGAAGATCTGAAGGGTCTGTTACAGAATCAGCTACATGCCCCTTCTTAGGAGAAACGAACACAGATAGCTACAGATCATTAATTATTTCCTGTTTTATTAGGAGCATTGTCTCTACAAACTTTAAAGAGCACCAGACCTTAGTTGTTGGCAGCTGCCAGTCCTGGAGCAGCAGAAATTACAATAATCCATGTAAGAGGACACTTAGACTGAGGAGCAGGAAGAAGGCTTCGCACACTGTCACATCCATCTCTGACCCAGACTCAACTACTTATAAAACCTCAGAAGTTGCAGTGGCAGTTCCATTTCTCTCATAAAAAATATTGGCAATCAAAGAAAGAGTTTCATATTTTGAGGATTTGCCTTTCAAAACAGACTCGGAAGTTTATATATCAGCCTAGAAAGTCCTGCAAGAAATTCTGAAAGAAATTGTCTAAAAAATGCAGCCAGGAGATGCCCGTGGGAGTAGAGTGAGTGAGCTAACAGAAGTCATGAATGTCTAGCTTGACTTCAGGTGTCATCAAAGCTGCCTTCACACAAAGCTGACTTCAGAAGGCCTTGACTCAGGAATAAAAGTCTGGTGTCAAGAACTGCACAGTGACCTAGTTCAGACTAGTATTGCCACAACACCAGTATACATCAAATCGTGGGTGCTTACACACTTAGCAACATTTTTATCCCCATATCATGATCAGTGTGGTAAATTCACTAGGACTGGGAGAACAGACTTACTCTTGTTTATCCCGAAAATAAGGCATAAATGTGAAGAATCAGTGAAAAGACGAGTAGTTCATGTTTATTTTGTATGCCTTTTTTCCCCTAAGAAATACCAGCAGCACAAAAAGAGGAGGACAGACAGAAGTAATAAGACCAAAGTACACTAAGGAATACATATTTTCAGCCCTGCCTTCTATTTCCATTTTCACTTGAATGCAAAAGGAAAGTGTTTTTAAATTTTCCCATTGACAACACATATCCCTAGTGGCTACTACCATTGACTCTGAAAGGAGTGAGCATCAGAAGGGATGACATAAAATACAGTCTTTAGTAAAATTCTAGTTTATAGAATTCATCTGGGGTATTTTATTTCAGGAAAACCAGGTTTGTACAGTTTCACAGATTAATATGCTCAAGAATTGCTGATATGAATCATGAAGGCATAACCTTTTTTGGGGATGTTGTTACAGATTGCTTAATTGCATTATGTTAAGTTGTATTTATTCCTTTTTCCTACCTTGTTTCAACCACATAGGAAACAGGAATAGCACAACTGGACTTTGAGAAAAATGGAAAGATACAGGGAGAAGTCACTTAGATTAGAGTGGAACACTCTTTTGATACTGACAGATTTTTTTCTGCAGAAGGACTGAAGCAGGCGTTTCAGAAGTTGCCAGTCAAGAGATACCTAGAACCTAATGACAAAGGTATCTTCCTCTTCTTTCAAGATGGCACAACAGGAGCCTGAGAGATGAGTATTGTAGATAGATTTCAGGTGCTTTTACTGACCCCTTTTTTCCTTCCTGAGTGTAATGTCTAGTGGCCAAGATTGTTCAGCAAGAGGAGGGTTCCCAGAAGTTTTCACAACTTCACCAGCCCAACAGGTAACTAGCATAGCTGCAAGGCTATGAGGCTATCATTGTAGCATTACATCCAAAGGTCATCAAAGGAGTTTTTCCTGCTGAGTTTCAGAAGAAGGGAAAGGGGCATTGCAAGATCAAGACCTTTTGTGTTTACTCCTAATTATTCAGAACTTTTCAACAGATGATCTCTTCAGTAGTTAGGATTGGAGAGGAAAAGGTAACAAGTCTGAGTAACTCACTCATTAATGATAATACTAGCCCCCCATTTTACATTGTCTCTGCATATTGCTGTAGGTTATTGAGGGATAGGCAGTCAATAATAACATTGGTGAGATTATCCTTCTTCTCTGTAACTGCATCTACACATTATTTTTTGTTGTTTCATAGTCTACTTTCCTTAATCTGCTTTTTTCCCAAGGCATTTTCCCCTGTCATTGAGAAGGGGAACTGATACATGTGTAAGAATACGAGATGGTGCAGGAACTAATACATAGCCCAAAATGTGGATCTGTCAGTGATAAACCTGTCTGGGGGAGGCAGGGTTTGTGATATGGCATAAAAAATCCAAACTACTGGGAGTGCTTATGGGTGCAACAGGACAAGCCAGGATCAGAAACCACATTTATTACACATTTATTTTGAAGATGCCCTTTTGCATTGTACCTAGTCTGACTCAGTCGTGGGCTGTGGCCAATAGTGATGCCATTCTTCATTCTCTCTTCCTGTGCCTCACAAGTGACAGACTCTATCTGGTTCTTTATGTCACATGAAGTAATATTAATACAGCTGTGCAGCATGTTATGTAAACCTGCTGATCTGATAGAGAATGTACCTTTCTTCTTTGTAGTTCAGTTATTCGGTGGATCAGTGAACCAGAACACCTCACTCAAAAGCCTCATAATTAATAGATCTGGTTTTATATTGGTGAAAGAAAGACAGTAGAAAGGTGGTTTAGTTATGAAAGATTATGTAGAACATGTGTATGTACCCTAAAAAATAGCAGGCAACTCTCTAGGACAGACTCAGTTCTAGGATCTCATAGTCTACTGGACCCTTCTGTACCCACTTTCTTTCCACTCAACAGATACACAAATGGTTTTGTATTTTTCCTTCCAAAGCATTGCAAAAACAACTGACTAATTCAACACACAGCTCCTCTCATGATTTGTTGTAGATTCTGGTGTTGACTTGCCCACTGGCTGTTGCCATCTTCCTCTTGTCTGCTTATGTACCACCTGTTAGACCTGCAGAGTAGGGCTGGCTGCAGTTGGCTTTAATTCCTCTTTCTCATACAAGTGAGCACCGACACTCTTACAAAAGGTTGAGAGTTATATAGGTGGTAAATGATGCTGTTGGGTTTGATTTGGTCAAAATATTCAGGTAGTTGAGCTAATGCATGCAGCTGTGCTCACTCATGCACAGTCCTTGATAACAGCTTTCTTGCTGCTCTCGGTTTTTTCCTCAGAACTCTTCTCTGTAACATCACTTAAAGTTACATTATCAATTTCTGTTAATTAACACACCAAACCAGGAAAACCAGCTATTTGGCATCATTTTATTTTAAGAACTGATTGGACCCCAGTTCAGGACTCCTCAGTAAAAGAGATATGGACATACTAGAAATAGTCCAGCCATGAAGAGCATGAAGGGATTGAAGGAGTGTCTCTCCTGTGAAGAAAGGCTAAAAGACTGTTCCTCCTGGAGGGGAGGAAGCTCAGGGGAATCTCACCAGTATGTGTACATACTTGGAAGGAAAGTGCAAAGAGAGCCAGGTTCTTTTCAGTGGTGCCCAGTGACCAGAGGCAAATGGGCACATGCTGAAATACAGGAGCCGTCATCTAAACACCCAGAAGCACTTTGTTACTGTGAGGACTACAGAGCACTGGCACAGGTAGCCCAGGGCAGTGGGGAAGTCTCCATCCTTGGAGATATGAAAAACCTGATGGGCCACACTCCTGGGCAACTGGCTGTAGGTGTCCCTGCTTGAGCAGGGTGTTGCACCTGACGACTCCCATCATATCTGTTCCACGATACCGTGTAATCTCCTGCTTTTACTGAGAGTTTGAACTTCTGTCACTTACTGCTTACAATTCTTTCTGATAATAAATTACACAGTAATATGATTTCTGGATGTGTCTGACTGTTCTGTATGATTCATCCACAAGGAGGAATACCAGAATTACTGCCATATGCACTCTGTCTTTAATCTAACCAAAATAAACACTGAAGGCATCGTGGGTGAAGCGAATTGCTCAGTTTCCTAAAATAGAACAAACAGCACCATGTTATCCTCTTCTTCATCATGCAGAAATCACTGAAGAATTCTCTGTTAGTAATTAATATAGTAAAAATGTAAGAGAAACAAGACAAAACCTATATGAATGTGAAGGCAGTTTAGGAAAGATCTTGGACTCTACAGTTAAACCCCAAATCTTAAATGTCCCATTCTCAGACTTAGCTCCAAGAACAACATTGTACTCTGTGATCTATCTGCCATGAGTACAGTAGCTTTACCAAAGGCTGCATTCACCAAATTTAAACACAGAGGCAAAGGCTCACTTCTGGACCACTTTCCCCTGAATGTTTAGCTGTTCACATGACACTTACTCCATTGGTTTCAAAGACCGTATTTTTATGGGTGAAGTCTAAAGTCATACTTAATACGTGTAGGATCAAGACCTGTGATTTTCACTGACTTGGTGTCTTCATCTGGAGGATAGCCATCTGCAGTTAGTGATACTGATAAGAGGCTTTGTAGATAAAAATTCTGAAGGAGGCGCTAATTGCCACTATTTCTTTTTTACTTATTACTGCCATTTATTCTTAGACAAACAAAAAAAACCCCCACAAGCAAACAAAAAAACCAAAACCCATGCACACTCACACAAGAAAAGGCAACCTCAAAACAAACAACACCCCACCTCTCAACCACTTAATGAAATAAAACCCAAGTAAAACTTAAATAAGGTTTGTGATATCTTAGCTTTCTACTAATTTTTAGCTGACTATAGTTGTCTGCCAGACCAAAGCAGCTTCCTTTTATACTGCTGATTGCTGCAGGCTGTTCCAGATTTGCTCTTAAATATATCCTTAACCATCCTCATAATGTCCTAAAGGGCATACCAATTCTGTACACTTCTTTTTGGAAGGTGTACTCAAAAGTGAATGTTCTGGGCTTAAGTTAGCTGCTGTTTGAGGACTTCTTGTCTGCATGTGCACTTACAAGTCTGTCCTGTATAAATGTGTACAGAGATGTTTTGAAACAAGCCAGATCTGCTTATTATTCCAACTTAATTGCTGAACGGGCAGACTGCCCTGCTTTCTTGTAACTTTTTATTGCAGGGAAGCTGACTAATCTGGCTCTTCCTCCATCAACAGAACTTTGTGAACTGTTCACATCCCACTTTGAGAACAAAATTAAGATCATTGTGAGTTAGTTGCCCCCTAACAAAGCTGCCAACATTAACAATTCTCTAATTCCAAATCTTGAGCCTGTCAAAATTCTCAACCTACAAATACTTTTGGCATTTTATGTTCCAACACCTCTGGGCACTATTACGTTTTGCCAAATCTTTGGTCTAAACAGTTACAGTTTTTCTTCATTCTCTAATCCCACTTGGTTCTCACATTGTTAATCTTTCTTTGATGGTGGGGAATGTCTTAATAATGACACAAAGTAAAACAATTATCAGTCCAGTTTTAAGAAAAAAAATCTGCTACTAATAGAAGATCTAGCATGTGGCCANGGGTTTTTCTTTTTTGTTGTTGTTTTTTGGTGTTTTTTTTGGTTTTTTTTTTTTTTTTTTTTTTGTGATTGTAACACACTCTTAATGGAGCAGTATCTTTCAAAGAACATCTCTTGGCTTCATCTCAGGCTGGACCCTGTCCTCTGCACTGGGAAACAGTATTCTCAGTGTTCTGAAGAGTTAGTTTTTGGTCTTTGTACCCTGACTGGTGATGAATTTTTGCTGCTGCTGCTTGACCTCTCGATTTACTTTGACATTATTTTCATCATAATAGAACATTAGGTCTTTTGGTAACTCAGATTGATTTTGTTGTAGTTTTCACTGAGATGTCTTGTGCACATAGTCATTCTGCCTTTCTCTTTCTGTCCCTCTCTCTCATGCACGTATTCACAGCCACACACACTCTGGAGTGTTTTACACCTATCATAGCACAAAACAGGAAAGGTGATCTGATGGTTAATGACCAGCTCTCCTGGTCAATGTGTGGGTTCATTTACTGTCATTCTATTAGCAGATTATACACCTAGCATGTACACCATTTTTCACCAGAAGATAGCAAAGATTTTTACAGATCAGTGAGAACTAGTATCTCTGTAGAGACGTTGCAGACAGGAAGGTTTGCCTGTTACATTATTGGGGAAAGTAGTCAGCCTGAATACAGAAACCAAGCTCTCAGCAAAGAGGATCATGAAGAAAGGAGGATCATTATGGAGTTCTCATGGTTTTTCAGCCATCCTGTCTCAACCTATTTATTCGACACGGTTTTGTGCACACTTTTCAGGATATAAACAGAGTTAGGTCCTGGGTTTTTTTCATTCTCTGTGTATCAGTGCAAATCTTGTGTGTCATTTTGTTAGTTTCCATGCCATTTTATGTGGACAGCACTGTCAACTGGGAATCCATCTGCCCAGATATAATTTAATTCTATACAGTCTGGCACGTCTGCATAGGTCTTCAGGTGTTAGATCCCTTCTTTTTGCAACACAGTGTCTATTAGCATTGGTCTTTCTCTCGGCTTTTCTGGAGATGGAAAAAAAAAAGGCATGTAAAGTGAAATCACCAGTCATTGGTTCCAAGATTGAACGTAGTTGCCTTGATTGCATTCTGTATTGGTGCTCAAGGTATTCCTGCCTTATAAATCAAATGCTCTATTTGACCAGCTCTTGCCTTACAGCTATTAAGTATTATTCCCAGCCCTTTTTTTTCAGGTTACGCTTGGTATTTCATGTGTGCAGCAGATCCAATACATTGTGTTTCTCAAAAAGGCTACCAAAATACTGGTCCATTTCTCTTTATAGATGACATTATTTTAAATGTTTTATATAGCTAAGTCCTCTTAGCGTCAGCATTGATTCTCCAGATTGTTTTGAAAGTATCTGGGATATTTAGTAAGTGATCTGACTTTCTTCAAGTAGGAAAAGAAATCTTAAAAGGCTAGAAAAATGAAGACTTAATTCTATTCTTCTTGGGTCATTGTTTCCATGATTTGTAAGACTATATGAAATTTTATGGATGTATTTAATGAAAAAATATATTTTAGATTAGTCCAGTAATAGAACACCCCAGGTTTCCAATATTGGTGATTTTTTATAACAGAATTTATGTGGGAAAATGCTTAAAATACTCATTTCAAGTGACTGTAACTATACAGTACTGAAGGTTGTGTTTTTCATTGTCTCTTAGATTTTCTACACTGCATTTGTTATTTTAAGAAATACAAAATTGCTTTAATGCAGCTGTTCTTGAAAATCCAGCCTGGGCTCAAAAATCAGAGCTTTTTTTTTCTTCTGATCACACCGTATCACAGATAATGAAGATTAAGGAATCAGAGCTTAACTAATAAATCTGCTTACCTTATACAAATGGAAAACTAACTAGCTAATTCTCCCACCGTTGGGTTGATTCTACACAATTACCAGAAATTAAAAGTGGGGGAAAAATATATTTCAATCACAGAAAAACAGAAAAAGGAAAAGCCACTATGACTCAGTGAAGACCAGGAGTAAGGCTGTTGGAAGATGTCACTTTTATATAGCCGCTTTGCTGGCCACAGTCACGTTTTGGTTTTAAACAGATACAATTGTACCAGTCTTAGTGTAAAAGGTTTAGGACAGCTTCCAGCACAGTGTCAAGTTCCCGTTAAATAAGCTGAAATTAAGTACACTTAACAGTAATAATTTTCTTTGAAATGGCAACTTCCACATGTCTATTCAAGCTGGGAGATGACTACATATAACAAGCTAGTCTCCTATATATACTTTATAAATTTTTATGTACTTTTAAAAAAAACCAAAACATATATATATATATATAGGTATAAGTATATACTTTGTTCATTTGGCAAGTGAAGATATGTTCCAAGATTCTACTGAATACTAAACCAGATCTAATAAATCCAGTATCATGCTCTGTTTTATGCAGAGTCTATTCCTTCTGACTGAACCCCTATTGATTTGCAATCTTCTTCTTAGGATACAAAGGTAACATAATGCATAGCTGTCAGATTAATTTCCAGAATTCTATATCTGTCTGTATGTGCAGATTTTAACAGAAATGCATGGAGATATACGTGTTGTGGCTCAAGTTCAAATTGTACTCAGGGTGCACTATATTGCCTACGCACACATTGGCATGCCATTCACCATTCTAGAAACTCCCTTTTATAAAAATTATTGCAGAAAATACCCCTTGAGCACCCTCCATGGAAGATACACTCTGAAAAATGTCTTTGAAAGTTGTCTTCTTTGAAGACGAAAAAGACTTTGTCGAAAGCCCCAGTTCTCATGCTGAACCTGAGAGAGGTTCATAGGTTATTCTGAATTAGTCTGTGAATGTTGTGTCCCTCTGTAAATGATTAGGCAAATTTCAAAAGAAGTAATAATGATTCTGTAATTTCTTCAGGTCATGTGGTTTTAGCTGAGGAATCATTTTCCCTCCAAATGACTACTCAAGAGAATTACTGCAGTCTTTAATTATGGCATAAATCTATTTAATTTAAAATAATATTAAAATGATTCTTACTTTTTTTGTTTAAAGCATGTGATCAAAGCCACATCTTGCAAATCTTCAGTCTTTTCTAGGAATAAGATAGGCAGCAAGTGCTTGATTTAAAAATGCAAGCTTTGTACTCTGAGTGCCTGATAGTGTTCATAGCACTTGTCCTGCTGAAATCAGTGAGACTTGGAATGCACTGATGCCATCAAAATTTCCCCCTTCTTGTTACTCTTGATTACCTAAAACTTAAATAGAAAAGAAGAAATTATATATGGTATATAAGGGAGCTTCTCAAAATGCATGCTTTGTCCTTGCTTAATGTATTTCCCCCCTTCCAGCGCTATTATTTTTTGCTTTGGAATTATAAATATAATCATGAAAGGAATGCTTTAATATAATATTTTGTTACGGTCTGTGCTACTTACATTGTTCTACATTCACTGAAGGGAGTGTAATACTGCAGTCGTATGCCAAATGTGTGAAGCCTTTATGTTGCGGCTTTACAGCCTGAAAGAACCAGGAGGTACTCAGGAAAACATCATCTGTATTTGGTTTCTTTTTTTTTTTTTTTTTTTTCTGGGCACCACTTCTGAATCTTTACATTTCCTGATGCTGATTTCTGAAACGAGTGTCTCTGGCTCTCCTGCTAGCTACTCAAGTTACCCACCTCTGCTCTTCAAAGGGTTTTGCAAATCTGAAGAACTCTCTTGGAAGTTCCATGAAGAGCAAGATTACATGTTGGACAACCAAATTAACAGTGAAAATGGCAGGAAGAACATGTTTGAAAAGGTGCGTGCCAGGGTTGTTCAGGGAATGTGAAGTTTAGCAGAGCAGAACAGCAAGACCAGGAGTGTACTCACCTCACCTCCTGGAGATGTAACTAGTATCTGCTGTTCAGGAACAGGAAGGACAGCAATCCAGCAACAGAAAATGTAAAATTTATTTCTTGCTAGAATCAGTCAGAGTACTGCAGGTTTAGTTTAGATGTCTAGGACATGTCATGGTTTAGATTAGGTTGGATTTGTGTGATGACTGCATTTGTTTCCTCTCTATAATGAAGATCACTTGTATGTTAAGGGATGTAGTATTTGTGTAAAAATAGTAATAGTACAAATACTATTAGCTAAAGCTTAGTATTTTTATGTTATCAGTGGGTTTTAGTGCATTTTATCTTAAGTAGTGCCATTGTATTGAATTGTGTGGCATGTTTTAATAATCCGTGCAGGTGCAGAATAGGCAGGAAATTATTCTGAAATACAGTAGTTTTTGAATGTTGGAGGACACTAGGTCAATTAACCTGCCTGGCATGCATCATAAGTCTATTCCACCAGAGAAATGGGTTGTTCCATATCAAAAGTAGCGATAACATTTGAGAATTTTATAAATCTGTTTCAGCTAAATAGTCCAGTAATCCATTGATATTTAAGAAGTGTAATTTGGGTTTGTATGTCTGAAAAAAGGCAACACAAGTAATGATTTGTGTGAGAACTCCGCTGAGCTGCATATACTGCTTGTCCCTTAAGTTCCTAATCATACATGTTATTGACAGCATGTCTTTGATTATTTTATATTTCCTGGAAATATAAATGCAATAGGTTGAAATTATTAACTTTTGGGAAATTCAAAATTTATAAAGGTTCTAGTGGAAACAATAGTCCTACTAGGAACTTTACGAAAAAAAAAAAAGCATTTATATGACTAATTAGCTTAAAATATGGCAACAGTAAACAAATTTTCAAGTTTAGCACTAAACACATTCTCTTTAGTAGGCCATTTGGTAGACAAGAAAATCTTAAATTTATCCCAAATGCCTTTGTGTATAGCAGTAGAGGTCATTTTGCAAGTTCTCATAACCTTCAGTGTCACACAAAAACCATAGACAGAGACTCTGTTTTCCACAAAGCTGAGAAGAATTTACCAACTTTTTTACAGTTTATTTTTTTCCCCTGACAGCTAAAAGTTACAACGTGTTCGACCAGCAGAACAAACAGTGTGGGAGGTCCCTTCCATTCGGCACAAGACTTGCATTAACCTGCCTCTGAGGGTTTTTGCACTAGTCTGGCTGACATGGACTGAATAAGGATGTGATTACTTTTCATAATGCTGTCTGAAGACTGCAAGCTCCAGAAGAAATGTGATAAGTTATTTCAGGACAATAGCCTCTTATGCTCTAAGAACAAAATTCAAAGTGGAAGTATAATACTTTGGTTAAGTTACCAACATATGAAACACCTGCGCCTTACTATGCATGTGTTGTCCTATAAGTGCCCTGTAATAGCTGTTGAACCTGTCTTAAAGTGCACTTTCTCATACACTAAATTAAATAACCAACATAAAAGAGCATCAGAAAAACAAATTTCATAGTTTGCAAACTCGAAGAACCCCCAGGCTCTGCTGTCATGAAGGTCAGGACAATGTATATGTGATGGGTTTCTTTCACTGGAACAAAAGAAGCAGTGGTGATCCTTTTGGGATTAAGTGGGAGGAGATATCCCATACATGTTCCTAGACGAACTGTTTGCATGCCAGAAATGGAGTGTGGGAGGAACAGCATTCCAAGTTTAGCTCTTGGCTTTAGGGTGGAACTGAAGTCTTGTGATCGCAGCAGTGGTGCGAGGGATGTGTCATGTTCTTGCAAAGGAGCATGGTTTAGCCAGTGGTTCTGATAAGTGAGATTTGTCTACAGTGGTTGTCAGGCAAAGCTGAAATTTTGTTCCCCCCTGCTTCACCCAGGCTCCACATGGAGCAGCACGCCATCTGAGTCCCCACATTCTGGGCAAATTCCTCCTGCCCTCCTGGCCACTAGCTCTTTCATAGACAGTGTGCCCAGCAGAGGGGCAGATAATCACTGCCTAAGTCTCTGATGCTTTCCTGCATAGTTTGTTGTCAAGAAGTTAGACAGAGTTTTATTGCTTGTTGTTTGACTCAGCCCTTCATTTTCCTCAGTGGTTACCCCAAAATGCCAGGACAGTTGCTGCCTGATTCCAGCTGCTATAGGCTGACTCCCACCTCCTTTGTCTTTTCATTGGATCTTTATATACCATAATGGGGTCGTTGGCACTGGGTTTTTTCCATTTTTTCTTGATACAAAATTATGTTCTGATAAATTATTTGTGTTTGTCTTCCTTTCAAATATCAGGAATTCATAAAAGTGCACTGATGTGCTTAATGTCTTGGAGGGTTAATAGTTTTAACTGGTCAAGGGGTTTTATGTGTATAAATTAAACCTGACCATTTCCATTTGATATTTTTATTTCCTCTGTTCTCAATGGGGTATTCACTTTTTAAGCTCCCTTGGGCATTTTCCCTTGACCAGCTCTTGTCTCAGTGCAGAGGTCCATAACATCAGTTGTCTTTCCATTACTTTACCTATGGTGCATTGTATTTTGGAGTTTTATGGGGGGAGGGGGGTTCCTGTCTTTTCTACTGAAAGCCTCGAAATTATTATTGGATATTTTCAGGGGAAGAAGGAGAGGGTAGAGCTCTTACAGCATACAGTAGAAAGAAATTATTTATTTTTTAACTTTTTTGGACTTAACATACCATAGTTGACTGCAATGTCAATGTACTGAACTCAGTGACCAAAGTGTTTCTTCTCAGTCTATGCTTTCTCTTATTTCTAAACCCAAAATCTGTACTTGCACTGACAGTGTGGCAGAATACCTAACCTGTTCCAGCCCAAATGTGGAGTAGCTCACAAAATCATGTGTCTCTAGAGCTTCACCTTTTAGGGTTGTCTATTTTTTTAATATCAGTTCAGTTGGATGGAGGCTAAGTACCTGTGACATGCTACAGAAAGCTTACTTGTTTTTTTCAAACAAAGGGTTAGCTCCCAGTGTAGATTAAGCTCAGGTGCACAAGGTGAAATAACAAGGCCACTCTGGTTGTCAGAAGGCAAACAGGTATCTAGAAAAACTGATTCCTGTTAGTCAGAAGGTAAGAGTGCAGGATTTCACAATGTGGTGCTTAGGCAGCACCTGAAGTGCGTGGTCATTTCCTGTATTTCCATACATCAGCTGTTTTGGTTTTGGCTCCCTGCTTTGAATAACTCACACTAGAGAATGTCAGAAAGTAAGCTTTGCTGCAGAAAATTGCCAACTTCAGTATGCTTGCTCTCTGTTGAAAAGCCAGATGTTTTATCTATGTCATTTATTTTTGAACATCTGTATTTCTGGATTCAGTTTTGGACTTCTATAGTTCTAGATAACTTTCTGGGAAGTGTCTAACCACATGAAGAACTGAAACAAACATTTGTCTGGTAAAGCTTTGGAAACTGATCTAGAGCAAGTGTTGCAGAATGGCAAGTACTCTACTGCAGTTACTTAGGTCTTTCAGTTCTTTATTTAGATATTGGTCCTTGAGAATTTGTCTTCATATAATGTTCAGTTTTATTCATTTACCTAGAAACCTCCATGAGATACTATCTAGCAATACTGCTGTAGCAGCTAAAATTTTCTACTTGGTGCTAAAGCTGTAACCAGACATTTTTCACAATAGGCATGGTACAGTTCTTCCAGAACTCTTACCCTCTCCCCAGTTCCTTCTCTACACACAAAATCTACCAGTGTTCTGGGTTTGGCTGGGCTAGAGTTAATTTTCTTCCTAGTGGCTATTACAGGACTGTGTTTTGGAATTGTTCTGAACACAGGGTTGATAACATAGAGACGTTTTTGTTATTGCTGAGCAGGGCTTACACAGAGCCAAGGCCTTTTCTGCCGTTTGTCCTTCCACACTGATGAGGGAGTTGGAGGTGCCTGGGAGGTTGGGAGGAGACACAGCCGGGACAGGTGACCCCCACTGACCAAAGGGATATTCCAGACCATCTGAATCATGCTCAGTACATAAAGCTGAGGGGAAGGAGGCAGAAAGGGTGCATACTTGCAGTGATGGCGTTTGTCTTCCCAAGTCAGCTTTACGTGTCCTACTCTGCTGCAGATGGCTGCCCATGGGAAGCAGTGAATTAATTCCTTGTTTTGCTTTGCTTGTGTGCGTGGCTTTTGCTTTCCCTATTAAACTGTCTTTATCTCAAACCGTGAGTTTTCTGGCTTTCACCCTTCCCATTCTCTCCTTGATCCCACTGGTGAGGAAGGCCTGAGCAGCTGCTGGCTGGGATTAAACCAAAAAAAGCAAGGGGGCTATTCCTGAATAATGGTGTCAGAATGAACAATTCTTGTATTCAAGAATCTGACTTACTGAAGTTAGTTTGATACATGGTCTTATTTTGAGCAAAAGATCATCTACTAGACATAGTCCAGTAAGAAATGGTGAACATTGGCAGGGCAGATATTTCAGAATTACACCTGCAGCCTTTGACCATATGGTACACAAAGCAAAGGAAGACACAATCCCTGCTTTGAACTTTTTTTCCCTGGAACTGTCAGTCTTTTCCTTTCCCCATCAGTAGTTTCAGTGGTGATTTATAAAGAAAAAAAAAAACAACAAAACAAAGCAAGAAAAACCAAACCGAACCAAAAAACCAACCCCTGTCTCTCCCTCCCGCCTCCCCCCAAAAAAAACCCCACCAAAACAAACTACTAGAGTTCAGGTCTAGGGAAATCTGTTAGAAAAGTATAAGTTTTGAAAAAGCACTTAAATGGAAAACATAAAATGTGAGGTTTTTCTGTTCAAAACATTGAGTCATGATTACAATCCTACACCAAAATTGGAAAGAAACCCCATAATCTCCAATTACTTCTGCAAATATTATGCCAGTTTTTTCCAAATCTTATCATTCTTATGTCACATGCAAAGAATCACATTTAATAGATTCTGTATTTCGAGAGCTATTTTTAGATAAAGACTGTTTTGCTCTAGACTCTCTAGACTGTTTTGCTGCTTGAAGCAGCCACCCAGAGTTGCATTCAAAATGTTGAGTCACTTGGTTTTGGAAGGCTTGACATCAGGGATTTTAAAGGAGGTCTGCCTTTCAGCCTGCTCCCTTACATTTTTTTTTGAAATTGTTGAATGAAGTACGTGTAAGAGTGTGCACTCTGGCTGCAAAAATCAAAAAACCACAAAAGTTTGGCTTAAAGATGTCAGAGGTGATTAAAGTATTCTGCCTATTAATCCTGTTATTACCCAGAGAATGGATTTTAAGTTCTAGAATCCCATCTGGAAAACCACGCTGAGGTACTGCATTATAGATTGAACGCTGGGTTTTAAAAGGAAAAAAAAGAAAAAAACCCCAAACAACAAAAACAACAGACCCTATATAATTCTCAGATAATTGGGGATTATGTCAGATGGGTTCTGTGTGAAAGTAGGAATGAATTTAACCTGAATTTGTCGTGGCGACTTTCTTCATGCCATGACTTGATTTATTTTCACTTGGTCTTTACAACTGAGAATTCCTTTTCTCATTCCATCTGCAGTGTGCCTTGCATGGAACAGAATTTGTTTTTTTGATGGGCATAAATATTTGAACCTGTCTGTGTGGAGGATTTGGTGGCTGGGGGAATTGGTAATAGACTATAGCGCATTTCGCCCCAAGGGTCACTAGTTCACATCCGTATCAGGTCAATAGTGGCAGAAAGTCATTATGGATNCCCTGCCGCGGCCTCGGCAGCGCCCCCCGGGGGCTCCTCCCGGCCTCTGCAGCGCCCGCGGACGCGCCGGGGGCAACTCCCGGCAGCGACTCCCGGCAGCGACTCCCGGCAGCGACCCCGGCAGAGACCCCTGCCGAGACCTCCTCAGAGAACCTCGGCAGAGACCCCCGCAGCCACCCCCGGTTCCGCCGTGGCGGCCGCTCCCGCGCAGCCCTCTCCGCGCCGCGCCCCGTGCCCGGCCCCGGGGCGTGCTGCCAGCGGCTTTTTCGGGCCATTTCACCGACTCTTGCCGCGTTTCGGCCGCTTGCTGATTCCGGGGGAGTAGAAGGGGGAGGGCAGTGCCTGGCTTCAGCTCGGGAAAGGCTCGGGAGGCGGCGGGTGCCGCCAGGCCGCCCTGCACTCTGCCGCCGCTGGGGCCTGGGGAGCGGCGCCCGCCTGAACCCCGGCAGGGCTCGCGGTGAGAGCACCACGTTTTAAGCACGTGTGTAGACATAGGTCCGTGTAGAGCCATTGTGTAGAGCCTTCCGCCATCCCTTCTCCTCCCCCTCCTCTTCTCTTCGAAAGGAACTGGAATCTGAAGGGTGAGATGTAGGGGAGAGCGAATCCCCGTGAATCCCATCTGAATAAATGTCTATATTAATGAATTATTAACTCGGCCGCTCGTGACCTTAAAACTGGAATGAGGAGACGCCTAGGGCAAGAAGGAAAGCTGCTGAATCCTTTATCGGAGTCCTGTCAGAGGTAACCGACCATTTGTCTTCCCCAGATCAGGAGAATTAATTAATATGAAAGGCAAACTTTTTAATTGTGTGTCAAACGAAATCAGATAGGGTGTCCCCGATTCAAACCCTTTCTAAAAGGGGTTTAGTTCCCTTTTCTAACCCAAGCCTAAAATAAAGCCTTCGAGTTTCC
Organism: Ifrita kowaldi; assembly: GCA_013398055.1. Classification (NCBI taxonomy): domain Eukaryota; kingdom Metazoa; phylum Chordata; class Aves; order Passeriformes; family Cinclosomatidae; genus Ifrita; species Ifrita kowaldi. The sequence goes on along the minus strand of VZRS01005290.1, from coordinate 178,325 downwards.
AAAGAGAAGGGCATCCTTCATAAGTGTTGCTTACAAAACAAANAAAAAAAACCCCACCAAAACAAACTACTAGAGTTCAGGTCTAGGGAAATCTGTTAGAAAAGTATAAGTTTTGAAAAAGCACTTAAATGGAAAACATAAAATGTGAGGTTTTTCTGTTCAAAACATTGAGTCATGATTACAATCCTACACCAAAATTGGAAAGAAACCCCATAATCTCCAATTACTTCTGCAAATATTATGCCAGTTTTTTCCAAATCTTATCATTCTTATGTCACATGCAAAGAATCACATTTAATAGATTCTGTATTTCGAGAGCTATTTTTAGATAAAGACTGTTTTGCTCTAGACTCTCTAGACTGTTTTGCTGCTTGAAGCAGCCACCCAGAGTTGCATTCAAAATGTTGAGTCACTTGGTTTTGGAAGGCTTGACATCAGGGATTTTAAAGGAGGTCTGCCTTTCAGCCTGCTCCCTTACATTTTTTTTTGAAATTGTTGAATGAAGTACGTGTAAGAGTGTGCACTCTGGCTGCAAAAATCAAAAAACCACAAAAGTTTGGCTTAAAGATGTCAGAGGTGATTAAAGTATTCTGCCTATTAATCCTGTTATTACCCAGAGAATGGATTTTAAGTTCTAGAATCCCATCTGGAAAACCACGCTGAGGTACTGCATTATAGATTGAACGCTGGGTTTTAAAAGGAAAAAAAAGAAAAAAACCCCAAACAACAAAAACAACAGACCCTATATAATTCTCAGATAATTGGGGATTATGTCAGATGGGTTCTGTGTGAAAGTAGGAATGAATTTAACCTGAATTTGTCGTGGCGACTTTCTTCATGCCATGACTTGATTTATTTTCACTTGGTCTTTACAACTGAGAATTCCTTTTCTCATTCCATCTGCAGTGTGCCTTGCATGGAACAGAGTTTGTTTTTTTGATGGGCATAAATATTTGAACCTGTCTGTGTGGAGGATTTGGTGGCTGGGGGAATTGGTAATAGACTATAGCGCATTTCGCCCCAAGGGTCACTAGTTCACATCCGTATCAGGTCAATAGTGGCAGAAAGTCATTATGGATCTGGCTGGCATCTGCCTCGTAGCCATCGCCAAATCATTTAACAATCGCTGTCCAATTCCACGTGGCCAGGTGTTTTCCTTTCTTCCCCGCAGCAGACCCTCTCGGCCAGCCTCTCACTACCTGTTCCCAAGAAAGGGGCACAGTTCCGTGTCGTGGAGGAGCCCGTTCAGCCCCCGGGC